>OX458996.1:35422698-36022698 GCA_949774965.1 Diarsia brunnea
CAGACATTGACCTGGTCAAGGCAAACGAAAAACACCTGGCACTGTTGTTAAGAAACCAAACATCCGTGATCGAAGCTGAATATAACTTACTGAAGAGGTCGGAAGACGCAGTTGAAAAACAGTACAAAATGTTTAACCAGCATCTGCTAAACCTCGAGAAGTTTACGAACAATCTCCAGAAGGAACTGGATTCTCAAGAACTGTCCATCGAATTTGTGATGTCCGCTATTACGGCAAATAGCCTGATTGAGCATCTAAGAAACGTCCAGGAGACCCTAATAGATACTGTCACAAACATCTACAACGGCAAGATGAATTTACATCTCATCGCACCGGAACAGCTTCGGCATGAATTGAACATAATCTCGGGTCAATTGTCCAAGGATTTAGTCCTACCTATCACCAACATTCAAACAGAGTTATTTCACCTGTATCATCTTCTACAAGTAAAGGCGAAAATGACTGAACAATACCTTATAATCGAGGTAAAGGTACCCCTAATCAGCAGAGATAACTTCGAGATCTACCGAACAATACCAATACCAAAAAACCATGACTTGGATATGGTCACCCTAATACCTATTGCTGAAATCTTAGCAATAAACATTCAAAAGGATTCGTACATCCCAATGATGGAATCCGAAATACATCAATGCGTGCAAAATGACGCGACAACTCTACTGTGTTCACTACAAAAACCCATATACCGCATGAAGTCTGACGAGAGCCTCTGCATGAAGAACAAGGAATCTCTTAACTGCGAAACCACACATGAAACCTGCAGAGACAAGTGGTTGGAATTAAACAATGTCAACAATTACTTATATTTTTGCTGTCAACAATGCAAAATTCGTATTATTTGTGGGCATCAAGTTTCTACGCAGCTACTACACAAGGCCGGCGTCATAACAATAAATGACGATTGCATAATTAGTAGTGAAACTTTTGCTGTGTATCCTCAAAGACAGCAAACGAACAAAATTCAAGCCCAAGTCGACGCAGGTCCTGCAGAAATTCCTTCAATCAACAACATCATAAACCTACCTGTACCGGTTTCAAAACATCTTCAAGAGAATGAGACGGCATCCGAGCAGAGAGTTTTACTGCAAAAGCTTGGCAAACAAATAGAGCAACTGAAAGCCGCAGCATCAGAAGACATCCTGTCAGATCGTGCAACAAACCACGATGTCCACCAATACGTTGTCATCTACCTATTGGCGGCGGCAGCAGCATTCGCGGGCGTAATCTACGCTTATAACCGCCTACGCAAGCATTGGGCGAGTCGACGGAAACCAGAACCTCCATCGGTTCCCAACCCGATGCCCCGAAGAAGGTCGACAGCGAGCATCGCGGACAACGCCTTATTTGAGGTCACCGACGACAGAAGCGCAGCGCACTTATCGAGGGCACGCGCACTCGATAAAGCAACGTCGCCAATTTCGCGTTGTGACCTACCATAATAACTTATGACTTTGTCTGTTTTAATTTTTACATTTTAACTTACATTTTAACTTTATTTTAAAACAATTTTCGATGTAACTTATATTTAAGTTATCTTTGTGAGTGGGCAATATGTACGAGCTACGCTGTACATGCCACTAACTTGACCTACATTATGTATAGTGAAACGCTGCATATTGTATTTACTTTACTGTGTACTTTACATGTTATTTTCAGTAGCAATTAAACCTTTATACCAATCGGTTGTCTACTCAATCAACATAACATCCCACTTACAACATCAACATAACATTTTCACTGTTGGGAGTTACGCCCCAACAGAGCTTAAGACTGAATTTTTCTGTTTATAGCTAAAGTTTATGTTTACATACTTATAATGTATTTACAAGTTTATCTCAAAGAGAATAGATTCTTATTAATAACACATTATAAATTTTGCACAACTACAGCATTTAAAACTATCTCTCATACCCTTATTTTGTTTACTAATAGGCTTTAAGAGAATGGGGCATTCAGAGAACTAAGCTTTTTGAGAATTAACCATTCAGAGAACTAGACATTTTGCGCCTAAACCTCTTTATCTATTTATAATATCGTTTGACTGGAGCTCGTGGCTTAATAAGAACTGCCACTTGGGTCGATCTTTAGGTAAAGCTGTGCTTGCCTAGATCGGTCTGTGGATGGGTGACCACCCGACATACCGAGTTTCCTCCTTGCCTCGGAAAGCACGTTAAGCTGTTGAACCCGGCTACCATATACAGGGTGTGAATCAACCCATCACACAGCCGTCAACCAAGCATTAACATTCTGTACATCAAACTAGGGGTACTTAACCCCTACGCAAAAATGTTTAAAAAATAAATAAAAATAAAATGTTTATTTTCTTCCACAAAAACACTTAAAACTAAAACTTAAAATGGAAAAACAGGAATAATAAAGATTACAATGTATTTGTGGGAGACTGGTGCCTAAACTAAGCCGCAACTTGTATTTCAAGACACCAGGGCAATTGCGTTTGCTGGGAAACGACTTTTTTTTGGGTTAAAAAATCACTGTTAAAACATTATGCTAGTGGATGCTTTGAATAGTAAACGGATCATGGAGGTAATTAGAGTAAAGTTATAACCTAAAAAACTAGTATTTACAAAAACAGCTATGAAAAAATTGGAACTTTGACCCCCAATATCTCCGTAACTAGCCTCCTAGTTTAGTTGGGAAAAGGCTAGGCAGAAGATGATGACGTGCATGGTGCTACATGACACATTTACGTCAAATATTAAAGTTCGTATTGCAGAGCATTGTTTGATAGAATAGTGTAAGTGGCCAATAAAATATACCTAAACGTTGTAGCACGATTCACAAAAATTACAGAAAGTAACGTGATATGGCTTTTTCTGTTACAACAACAGTCTCTCCATGTAAGTATGTGTTGCATTTGTTTACTACGCTCGTGGGAAACAAACAGTTAATTCTTTAAATTCAACTTCAATCCACAATAGTAATAACATGAAAATTAAAATAAACTGCCCGACATTGCCCGGGGGGTGTAGGGCTGGACAGACCAGTGACAATCTTCGTTGCAAAGTTCCACAACAACTTACAACAGTACGTGCATCATGTTGCAAGTTCTGGTTTATGTCAATTCAATACATTTTAGATGTTTCCTTCATCAACTTCGCTCATACAATGTCCCTTTGTGTATGCCTTCATGCCGTCGATAACTATTTACTAATCGGCAGGGCTGATATCAGGGCATGTTTGTATCAAAAAGGAGTTTTTCTCCAGCCATATTAAAATGTTAGTATTCAGCCAGCAATATTGACCAGTATCTTTTTTAATATTAAATTCGTTGATCAATTGAAGAGATCCACTTTTAAAATATGATTCTCATAATTGGTTTATGCATCGACAGAACTACCTACCTACATGGAAAACCGGACTCTACCCCCGTACTTGTATAATATCATCCTGTATTAAACCGGTTCCGGGCCGGTCTGGTCCGGTAGGAAGCACCGCTATTTAGGGGTTGTTCTAAGTAACACACGACGACCAATGAAAATATAATAGTTTATACGGATCTCTCATTGTACAGGAACTGTGTTCTCATAATACCTCATTCTGCAAAAAACTCATTCGTATATATAATACCTTATTCGTGTGGTGGAGCTCGTGGCTTAATAAGAACTGCCACTCGGGTCGATCTTTAGGTAAAGCTGTGCTTGCCTAGGTCGGTCTGTGGATGGGTGACCGCCCGACATACCGAGTTTCCTCCGTGCCTCGGAAAGCACGTTAAGCTGTTGGTCCCGGCTGCCCTATATAGATCTTTGGCAGTCGTTACAGGTAGTCAGTGACCTGAAAGTCTGACAACCAGTCTTACCAAAGGGTATCGTATTACCTAGTATTAACTGGGTTGTGGAGGTCAGATAGGCAGTCGCTCCATGTAAAATACTGGTATTCAGCTGCATCCGGTAAGACTGGAAGCCGACCCCAACATAGTTGGGAAAAGGCTAGGCAGATGATGATGATGATGAATACCTTATTAGTGTAATGACCTATTCATAAAAGGACTCATTTTTTTTTCAAATAAGTACCTGCTTTACTTTATAAACAATTGTTTTTACGCAGAATAACTTTATTCTTCAAGTTCAGTGTGCCTGCAGGCTTGCACGTCGCCGTCGGACATACATAAAGAGGCAAACAAACAAAAAAAACTTAACAAACTCTTCAGCTTTATGATATTAGTACCTATAGATAGTTTCATGAATTATTTTACCTTTCTGAAATATCTGTAAAAAACAAAACTTGTAAAAAGCCAAGTCGCGCAAGTCAGTTCTTTTGCCGTAAAAAGTAGTGAGATTCATGTAATACCAAGTCAGTTAATTTATTCAGTCCCTACTTAACCCATAAGAGATCAAACAAAAAGTACCAAAATATTTTTTTATATTGCCAGCGCACTCTTGAATGGCAAAGGACACATCGCGGCAGTTTTTCAATTTTTTAAGATAATGTCCAACTCCATCTTGAGGCAGGCCTTCGACTATTGATGCAGCCTGACGCGATTTTCTTTGTTCACCTTGGCGTAAATAATATCGCGCGATATGACGGCGGAACACGAGTCGATACATAGGATTATTATTGCTCATTACATGTAAACGCCAGGAATTAGCAACAGCTATGTCTACCATGTAGGTAAATAGCACGCACCACCACTTTTTACCGTGAACAGCAATTCTATATATTGAGACAGACTGGTCGAGTTCATCTAAACCTCCAATACTTTTATTGTAGGTTTGAAATAAATGTGGTATTGCTATCTTCTAGACACCATCGTTTGACCGTCCCCAACGGTTTAATAGTATCATAGTTTGTTGCCATAGTACAAACACTATTATTTTTCGACCTTACCAATAAAAGCTCTGCTTTCTTGTCGAACCTATAGTCATACTAGGTACATTCTTTCTTTTTCATTTCATTTGTGCTAGTCAGTGGAAATGTTATGGTCCTATTTTCCCATATTGTTCCTGTAGCACGGTAGCCTAGGCTTTTCAATTCCAGTAAATTCCAGTAGCTTGTAAAAAAGTTGTCAAAATAAAACTTCATGCTTATTTGAGGTACTATTCCACTGACCTTCTATCTTAAGTTATTAAGTAATAAGCTAACCTAAACAACATCTTATAGTGACCATATCAATGTTAAAAATCTCTGATGTTTCTTGGCCATCGCATCGCATTCGCCAATGTTAAACAGCCCGTCCTAATGGCTAATCGCCATCGCATTGGCCAATATGATGCGGTGGCCAAGTCAAACTATTTATTTAATACATCTACGACTATACAATGGTTCCGTAGTTACCCAAGTAATAGGGAACAATTTGTTGACCTGCGTTTAAGTGACAGTACTACCCTTAGATACACCTATATCTGTAGAGAGAGGAGTTCCTCAGGGTTCTATCTTGGGTCCCATTCTCTGCATTTTGTCCATAAGCCCACAGAACAGTTACTGTTCTATGCATAAGCCCATTCCCACCGGTTTCCCTTTTGAAAATTAAGCAAAAAGAAAAAAAAAAAGTTTTTTAACTTTAGATCAATTGTATATTATCAGATCTGTGTATAAAAATATTTCAAAAATGCCAAAATTTGTCATGTCAACAAAGAAAGCAACAGCCAGTGCCAAATAACCTGGTGCTTTGGTGTCAAAATTCAGAACAAAATTCGTATGGAATTGGACCACGTGACATCGCGACTCATAACACGGTTTTGTAGGGCACTCAATACAATAAGCCGCATATTATCGAGTTACGTCGGGCAGGAATTGAGACTATGTAGGGGAGAAACGTCATACCTAACTCCGTCATTTATGAACCGATTTTCAAAATCCTTTTTTTATTCGATATAATATACTCCTGAGGTGGTCCCATTGTCACCATGTCAAGATCTGATAATGGAATCTCAGGGAAATCAAGGGCAACCCCTTAAATTAAATTTACGTGTTTTTTATGAAGTTATTCAAGTATTCGCATCTGGCAGTCATCATCTCATGTTGATGAGCTGATGATGGAAGGTGAGGGCTTACTTATCAAAGTCACTACGGGAACAGCTGGTGGAGACCTTGGTACTATCTAGACTAAACTACGCCGACACAGTGTATGGCCCGCGCCTGTTAGCCCGTACAGACCGTCTTATTCAGAGAGTACAAAACGCTTGCGCGCGGTTTTGTTATACTATTCCTAGGCGAAGTCACGTAACACCGTTTCTGAATAAACATTTCTCATTAAAAATGAAGTCCAGATGGAAGTTGCACCTGGCGTGCCTCCTGTTCGGTGTGGTTAAATATAAAAAATCCGACAATCTTCTATACAATAAACTTAGTTGGTTAACTAGCAGACGCGAATGTGGGAGACGGCAATGCTCGCAACAACTCTCGACTCAGACTCACAACACAGCGGCATTCAGAGGTAGCTTTCGCTATGCGGCTTCCAAAGTGTGGAATAACCTGCCATCACCGATTAGAATGATCAGCACAATAGATACTTTCAGAAGACGTTTACTAGGGTGTAAATACTGATATTCAGCAGCATCCAGTCAGACTGGAAGCCGACCGGCCGCATGGTCGGCGAACAGGGTGGGCAGAAAATAATAATGGAAACGAAAGCTGATGCTAATTGGTTTACATGAAGCGACTGACCAACAAAATCATATTGCTTCCAAAATACATTATCGACAGAGTCAAATAGGGCTTTTAATAACGCTTGTGCATACGGCGGCAAATCCTATCGAGAAATGGCACGTGTTGAGCGAACCATCTTTCGCAGATCACCGCCGAGTGTGTTTCAGTTTACGGCATAAGCTAACAAACACTCTTCCATATCGTAACCACCGAAAAACAGATATAACAAGGTATACCAAATTAACAAACGATGCACTAAGTGATGCACGAACATCTGATGCACTACTTAGTACGAACAACATGGCGTTCAGTTCGTAACTGACACTCTTTTGAGTGGTTACGAACTGGCATGTCCGATTGTAACTCCTAAAAGCCATGACAAGAGTTCATGGTGGGGGCCAGAACTAGAAAGATTGCGCAAGGGCCTTTGGAAACTCTTCAACAAAGCGAAAAATTCCAGGACCACCGAGGACTGGATCCTACTAGCTGCTCGGCAGATTGCTGAACTGGTCCTATTTGGCGCAGTCACACTGTTTTTTTCAGTTTAGTTTTTTTTAGTTTATTTTTTTATTGTTTGTTGTGTGCACTTGTGGCATGTGCTAAATAAATATGTTTTCTTTCTTTCTTTTGCGAATGAGTCCAAAGTACAATAATTTATTTGACGAATAGGGCATTTTCACATTTCGAGGCATTTGGTGAAAAAGTACATAAACGACGGTCATTACGCGTGTAGGTCCAATATCTACTAAACCCACAACTAAACCGATGTTTGGCGTCAAATAATCTCTGCTACCTGGGATTCATTCGCAGAAAGACTTATTCTTAAATAGACCTATTTTTGAAATGCCCTATTTTTACCAAGTGTTCGTTAACGAAAGGATGAATGTATTTTGTTTATTAAAAGAGAAATTAAGATATTTCAGAAAGGTAATATAATTCATGAAACTATCTGTACTAATATAAAATCAGTTAAAACTAAGCCATTTTCTGATCAATTTTATTACTTTTTAACCGACTTCAAAAAAGGAGGAGATTCTATGTTCGTGTGTATGTATTTTTTTTTTATGTATGTTACCTGATTTCTCCTTCATTTGTGAACCGATTCTCAAAATTCTTTTTTTATTTGAAAGAGTATACTCTTGAGGTGGTCCCATTTAAATTTGGTGAAGATCTGATCCTGATCTTCGGAGATATACTATAGAACTCTTCAAAAATAGACGGCAAATCTGTCGTGATTGCTGCAATCGCTTGGATGTTTATTGTTTATACAACATCATGACGTAACATCACGCCTGTATGATCTGAGGGGGTACGCAGATGTGTACACCCAGATTTGGACAGTAAGATATTATGTAATGTTCCATTTATTGGGGATAAATAAAACCTATTATTTGTTTGGGAACAACTAAAAATGGAAAAATAAAAAACTTTTTGGCAAAATAAAACCGACTTAAAAAAAAAACAAACAAAAAAAATACAAAAAGAAAAACACAAAAAAGTGAAAAATAATTTTAGCTTCAGAAGCCGGTGACAAAAACACCTGATTTGGTGTTTTTGTCACCGGCTTCTGAAGCTTGACCTTTGTTTGATTGATTTGGTGTTTTTGTCACCGGCTTCTGAAGCTTGACCTTTTTTCACACATCGTGTTATATCTGCTAGTTCTTTGAAATAACATAATGAATTTTTAACAGTTGTCAAGTACCCAATCAATTTGGGGTCGGCGCAGAACGTCTTGTTCTTCCATACTTCTCTATTTCTCGTCACCATGAGAAACTTCGTTTTGTTCCTTATCATTTTTAAAAGAAATGCACCAGTAATATGAACAGTTAATTCAATGGAGTATTTGCTGAACCCTCATTCATAATTATCTAACAGAATGCCTACTACGTACTACAAGTCGTATACGAATACTTGATAGCAACTGCAACGCTCGCATGTTTTGCCGCGTCTCTTGGGGGTGTTTATAGCAAATCTTAGCCTTGTATTGTGTTATTCTGATGAATAATTTTCAGCTATAACGCTAACGTATGTCTTCTAGGGCGAAACCTCCCGGTGTTTTCAATGAAGAACAAACATCATCAATACTTTGTTGACACAGAGAAGGACACACAATTTCGCTGTGAACAAAAGGAAACAAACTTTTTATTACTCTTGAACAAATTTAAAAGAAAGTCAACTTTGTAGCATAGGCAATAAAATACAAATATGTAGTAAGTACGTTGTGTACAGAAAACTTGAGAGAAGCATCACTAAGAACAAGTTTAATAATATTGGTAGAACTTTGGGGTGGTATTATTATTGGCTCGTAAAGTGACGACGGTGAAGATTGACCTTAAACATTTTAAAGGAAAGAGAAACAGGTGGGTTCAGAAATTACTTCGTTTAATGTTTCTCAAGTAAAGATTGTAATGCTCAAAATATAATGAAGCTAAAAAATATATCGGGGGGTTAAATTCGCGACCCCTCGTTTAAACCGCTCAAACTGGACCTTTCTCCTGTCTACAAAAAAGAATTAAAGCATTCGTGTTACGGGGTGAACTGTATTACTCTTTCATTAAAGTACAAATTTGCAAATATGAAACCTTTAATAGGTAATAAGACCCGCTCTCCATGTGCGTAACACACTTTGCTATCGCAATAGGAAGGAGTTTGCGGATACTTTTTCTGCACTATCCACAAAGTGCTAAAAGTTCCTTTTATAACGCAGGTGAGCTCCAAGGAATGATTAATCCATCCCCTAAACAAACCCCTTTAGGGAATGAATTTTTAAAATGATTATGGGTATTTTATGTAAACACACAGGTTCTGTCTTAAAGGGTTCGTGAAAAGTGTTAGTGGCACAGAGCAGACTGCAAAAAGAAACCTGAAATTACAATAATCATTTTGGCCGACATTTTGGATCAGAAATCGGAGAAACAGTTTGTGAACAAATAAGTTTGAACAGCAATATATTCTGTCTGTGAATTAGCGAGGTGCCTGAGTGACTACTTATGCCACTCACAGCTAAAAGCCGGTTAACAAAGAGAATGGACGGAATTATAATTCCCTATGGCGAGTGCTGAAAGCGTCCTTACTGCATGTGAAAGTGTGCATGTGAGGCTTGCTGATGGGAACGCGCCGATGTCCCTTCACTCAAACGTCGCCGCGTCACGCCACGGACATTGGACTCTCGACAGGTTTTGAAGGATGACTGAAAATTTCGAACAGCCGAATGCATTGGCGGGACTAGTTTAAATGTTTTATTCGGACATATTCATAACTAGCTGTGACCACGGTTTTGCTCACTACATAGTGACACAGGAACATTCCTGTGTAGTAGTCAACGCAATGTGAAGTCGTATTCGCAAGAAAACACGCTTGAACTTAAGCCGACTGTGTTATTCATAATAAATTGCATTAAGAATTTGTGTATAGAAAGCTCGAGGTCTGGGCTTGTGGCCAGAAGGTTCAGGATGGGCTTATGTTATAGGCTTGAAAGGCTGGCTAAATTGAATTGTTTTTTTATTCGATTTACTCTATTTCAAATTAATAAAAAAAATATTTTGGTGTTTTGGTTATTAGTTCGTCAAATAAATTTGGGATGTCGTTAGTGCGGTAGGTTGCTTTAGGAATTTTACTTTAACACCGTCAACTCTTTAATCGTGCCATTATATGCCCGTGCTGTTTAGTGTCTATATTTCCTGGGTTTTGAAATCAGGCATTTCTCAGTAGCAGCCAAAATCAGATTCGGGTCCGGTTGATGACAATAGGCTCGCCCAAATACAAGAGGGTTCATAATAACTGCCGATATGTGAGTGAGGAATACAGCTTGTTAACGTTTACGTGGATAGAGCCGACTCCATCTGTCATTCGTCACAAATGTAAATATAATCCCGTGTCCTTTGATTCCTGCCTCCGTGGAGAACAACAGAGCGAAGCCGTGACGAATATTGATGATGACATCTTACGCCGCAACGGTACCAGAGATATATAGGTACGAGTACATGAAATATTAGTTATTATATAGTAGTAAGTCATATACTGTTTACCTGCATTAAGTACATAGAGAATTATTTGAAAGAACACAATAAAGGCCAATATTTCGTTCGTAATTGTGTATGAATAATAAACCTCCTTTTGTGGTTTGCCGCAGTGGGTAACAACCAAACGGTAACAACTATTAAACATCTTGAGAATTGAAATCTACCTGATCTAATGTTTGTTAATACTTTCACCTTAATTTAAGTACAGCGAGGGAAAATTGGATTTGAAGAATGGCAGGGTGTAAGAAACCCGAACGACAGTTTGAATTAAGAAAAGAAGAAGTTTTATATACATAGATTGCAAGAGAAACGTATAAAAGTCGGTAGCAGTTTCCAAGGCTAAGACAGGAGAAGTTATGCACGGTGAACGATTGTGTGTTAATCGGTTAACGCGGAATGGGCATGTGATGTGGAGGAAGGAGGGAAATGTCGTGAGGAGAGTTTTTAGTGTGAATGTGGATGGGTACAAGAGTAGAGGTGGACTAAAGGAACGGGATGAATGGACTGTAAAGGATAATATGGCAAGAGTGGAGGTGTCTGATGAGATGGCGAGTAATCCAGAAGTATGGAAGAAGACAACAGGCCACGCCGACCCCAAATGAATGGTGATGAAGGCAAGAGAATAATGACACTGGAAATTTTCTGTTTCAGAGCCATTTTTTACAACTGTATAAGAATGAAAGTTACTACTCGAAAATACCCTTACCTATTCTAATTTGAATGATATCAATGCAATACCAAACATCTTTTCAATCATAAATCTACTTTCTCTAACTGTAAAATATCAATGAGTATCCTCAACAAGTCAAACTTCATTATTAGCTAGCAAGATGTTCAACTTGGCAACCAGATGGAAACCTCGGCCTTAACCAACTTCGGACCGGATTACGGATATTGCCTCTCGCTATCGTTGCACTGAGCAAAGAGCTCCAGACTTCACTAAACATGAACAAACTTATACCGGAGATTGTAATTAGTCCGTCATCCGGATTCAAGTTATATGTTCAAGTTTATTGAAAGGACTTTTGAGGACCAAAGATGTTTCCGGAAGTAACTCTGTATGTTTGTTACCTTATCACCCAGGTTTAGATGTTAGGATACTTTAATCCCGAAATAATGAGCACGTGGGATAAGTATCCACCATTACCAAAAGTATAATATTTACTACCTACCTCATCATCATCCAGTCTATCCTGGAGTGACTGCCTGTTGTCCCTCCAAAGTCCAGATAGTACTGGGTATTCCGATACCCCTTTTATTTCGGGAACAGCGTACCTGACCAGATGCATGCACAATATTTTTTTCCCAATCGTGAATAAGTTTAAAACGTTTTATTTTCATAACCGTCCTAGGGATTATTTAAACAAAATGCACAATTTTCTTTTTTTTTGGCGGCTGGAAAATCATCGAAAAACCCCTTCCGCTCTTGGGCAGAGCGAAAGGGAGTGTCAGACTTCTACTCTGACACCCATGTTCCTTCTTAGCCCTTTATGTCGAGGTCGCGGTATCTCTTGCGAACAACCCGCAGCACCGACGGGATCTCAGAGACCCTTGAGGCGGTTTAGAAACTCTGACGCGAGGGTGTGTGGGGTCGTTAGACCTTACTGCTCACACGATAAGAAGAGCAGCCCAGGTATGAAGGTACCTAAGTATAAACAGACCAACTTTCTTCTAAAATAATCGAACCACATCCTGTCAAGCCCTACGAGTTTCTATAACATGCAATAATTTATTGACTGGATACCATCTTATTCGAGAAGCCCACACCTTCGATTCAGCAAACACGTCATAATTATTTGGCGCAGTGTTCAATAATTCAATACGCCTTCTCCGTACTAACCAGAAGCTCACTATAAAAACTTTATGGCCGATAAAAATCCTATCCAATTTCTCTTGCAAAACCGTCAATATGGAAACACTTGGTTTTGCGATACTAGTGTTTTTTTAGTTTCTTCTTTTGAAATCTCTCAAATTATCTTAGTAAATCAGCCACAGAACCGCCGATATGACGAACCACATGTGTCTTACACATATCGGAACAGACGTCGGTTTACACAAATACTCGTCCTGGCTGTTTTCCGTCACACTACCCAACCTGGGAACCGAAACTAGGATTTACCGCGAGACTAACGGACAGACTATCATATGATGTACAAGAATAAAAAAGTAATTAATAAACCCGACGAAAATAACTGAACAGGAAAAAACAAGGACATTTTAAATGAAATAAAAGTTGGAATATATGAAAATGGAATGAGTCCCGTTTGCTTCCAACATATAGAACATATGGCAACATATGCTGTCGGATGTTAAGAAGAGCACCATGCCATATCTTCCCGTGGGTGTCGTAAGAGGCGACTAAGGGACTTACCAGAGAATGGGCAGCAGCATTCTCTATGCCTTTGTACCCATACTGCGATCGCCAACCCGCCTGCCAAGCGTGGCGATTATGGTAAGCCGCCTTCTGGGGGAGGCCTATGTCCAGCAGCGGACGTCTTATAGCTAAAATGATGATGATGATGATGAATAAAAAGTATTTATTTCTCACCACAAGCCAAAAATACAAACAATATTATACATAGGCAGTAGCCACAAACAATAATGGAACGGACATACATAATTACATACATACGCGTGAAAAACATTAGGTACCCTACTTCTAGGCCACACGGTGGCCCAGTGGTGGCGGCCCCGACTTACCAGCAGGAAGTCGTGGTTTCGACCCAGGCGCATTACTTTTTTGTAATTTATTAGGTGAAGGAAAACATCGTGAGGAAACCGACTCTTCTTCTTCTTCTTCTTCATTCCCTCTCATAAAGACGAGGCCTGTGTCCCAGCAGTGGGAACATTATAGGCTGATGATGATGATGAGGTCAGTTGGCTAAAAACGTTGGTTATAGATCAATTAACACTTATTATTTTGTAAATCCCTTTCGCACAGACACAGAGTGGAGGCCGGGGGGGTGCTCTCAGTCTCAATACGGTAGTCGTAACCTCATTATTGGCTGAATGTTACACGTAGTTAAGTAGAACTTAATCGCAGGTGGTGAATCAGGGCCAAAGAGATTTTTATTGTATTTAATTTTACCTCAGAGTGTATGTGTAAGTACATTGTCTTTATTTGTCCACAGATATTACTTGTAGGCACGCCATTTTTGTGACCATACGGGAGAAATACACTTTTTTTTAAATCTCCCGTCCTCAAAATTTCTTATGTAAAAACTATGAATGCATGCTCTAATTAAGTCATTTTTATGATACCAAAAAAACATAGCCACTTATAGATAGCTTACAAAAGCAATAAAGCAATAGGGATGTTTCCTAACTAAAAATAATATGATTCTAACTAGTCCGTCTGTTAGATTATCGAAAAATATTGGATACGTATTTTTTGTTTTATGAAATCAATAAAAATTGACGAAGATAAAACGCGTCAAAGATTTGAATCCCCATTCAAATCTTTGACGCGTTTTATCTTGTGACGTCACTCATCGGTAAAAAATGTCATACTAATGTCTTAGAATATGACGTCACACGAGTTTTCAAAGCACTGATTCGTCTTCATTGTTTGTTTACGTGAAAAAAGAAAAAATATGTGTCCAATATTTTTTGGAAATCTATGTGACGGACTAATTTGATTTTTTTTTGTTAACTACCATAGGGTAGTTAGTTAAGTAACACCTGTCAACTGGAATTCATCATTATCACTCTCCTGCCCTTATCCCAATTTAAATGGGATCGGAGCAGCATGTCTGTTTTTCATACTTCTCTATTTCTGGGCATCTCATGAGTCACCACCGTTAAGTATTAAACTTAATAAATTCCTATCGATGACGTCCAAAGCTTCCGGCGAGCGACTGACCATTTTTATGTGTTTGTACGCCCGCACTAATCTCAGGAATGGAAGAATTCGCACACCGGACCTGTCCCGATAGGAGTAAACAAATGCGGCTAACTTCAACCTTGTTAAGAATTGTAACTCTTTGCCGTGTGTTCTCTTATTGTCGGCTGCTGAAAACTGAAGTGAACCTGAAGTGAATGTGTTCAGCTGATATTAAATTAATTATGAAGTCATTAGTGTGCCGTCACCGTTGTGCGGTGATCGGTTTAATCGTGTTTTAATTAAGCTCAGGGATTGTGTTTAATACCTACTTGCGTTAAAGGTTTTTTATTCTAGCTGTGGTCCACGTAAAGAGTGTAAAAGTACCCTTAATAAAGCCGGAAGGCACTTGTTCTCCTCGTGACTGCAATATTTTTTTTGTTAAAGACCATACTTGGGAACCCCCTAGTTACGATATTGGCGGTCAAAGTTCCAAACTTTCACTCCTGTTTTTTTAACACTAGTTTTTCAGGTTATAACTTTTCTGAAATTACCTCCATGAACCGTTTACTATTCAAAGCATCCACTAGCACATGTTTTAAAAGTGCTACATAGTTTTACTCTTTTTTTTTTTGGCAGGTGGAAAATCATCAAATAACCCCTTCCGCTCTTGGGCAGAGCGAAAGGGAGTGTCAGACTTCTATTGACTAAAAACCACCCATGTTCCTTCTTAGCCCCTTATGTCGAGACCGCGGTATCTCTTACGAACAACCCGCAGCCTTGAGTTTTACCCTAAAATGTGTTTATTTACTCAAAAAAAAACTGTTTTCCAGTAATAATTTTGGCGTAGGGATACTTAGTTTGATGTACATAATGCTTGGTTGACGGCTTTCTGAAGGGTTCGTTTACACGTGACGTCACAGTTTGCTACATTTTTTGCCAGAAAGTGGTATACAAGCCTCCACTCATGATCTTTGACGCGTTTTATCTTCTTCAATTTTTATTAATTTGATAAACACAAAACACGTATCCCAAATTTAATTTAATCATCAAGTGCGCCGGTGATATGCGGTGCAATTTGGAAGGTGGCTCGTTGTCTGTTGGGAGACGCCGCATACGCACTTGAGGTCTGAGCCGTCCATGAACCCCCATCTGCAGAGATTGCCTTTGCTCCGGCCGACTTGGGTTCGAAGTCGCGTGCCCAAGTGGAAGATTTTCTGATAGATCGTTGAAGGTGTCAGAGGATTTTAACCGTTTCCAGTTTTCAGTCTCTGGGGCTCTGAGAGACGTAGCCGTGCATTAGATGGCGTGAGTCAGTTTGTAGCATCGTCCTTTTAATACGGCTGGCTACATTATTATAGTCCTGCAAACTTTTGGAAGTGCGGTGCCAGGCAGTGGATACAGGGATCGGTTTAAGTTTTCGGCACGTCTCATATAGAGTTGTATCCACCATCCATAGGTCGGTGAGCACAACGAAATCTGTGGTTCCTTAGCATTTTAAGGAGAATTTTCAAACTCACACTCAAATTGAATTTGTAGGAGATAAAATTTAGATGCGCTGTCAGATAAGTCACCTTCCCACTTCATTCCTTTCCAGATTATTGATTCAGGAATGATCGCCTGCCTAGCCTTTTCCCACCTATGTTGGGGTCGGCTTCCAGTCTAACCGGAAGCAGCTGAATACCAGTATTATACATGGAGCGACTACCTATCTGACCTCCACAACCCAGTTAATACTAGGTAATACGATACTCTTTGGTAAGACTGGATGTCAGAATTTCAGGTCACTGACTACCTGTGACGACTGCCAAAGATCTATATATGGCAGCCGGGACCAACAGATTAACGTGCTTTCCGAGGCACGGAGGAAACTCGGTATGTCGGGCGGTCACCCATCCATAAACCGACCTAGGCAAGCGCAGCTTTACCTAAAGATCGACCCCAGTGGCAGTTCTTATTAAGCTACGAGGTCCTCTTTGATTAAGGATTCATTGATTAAGGAATGATAAGTGATAAAAACGATTGTTGTTTAAAAAAGACGTAATGACAACCATAGAATAGAGTGTCCTATATGCCTTGTTCATGACTGTTGAAAGTACACATATATAAGAGTATGAGTGAAGACGACTAAACTTATCTTACTACTATTGTTAACGTGAAAGTGTGTGGGAAATGTGTTTGGACGTTTGTTACTCATTCACGGTAAGTATTGATGGAACAGCCTGGAGGGACGCCCTAAATTCCAATACCTTCAATGGATATTTAGTATTCGAAGGCCAACCTTATTGATGTTCTTCCGATAGCCTGCTCGCCTGTTTTAATATTGAATACAAAGAGAGAATTAATAAAAAAAATGGTATATTTTATTTCAAATATTACAGTCTTAGCCACCACGTGCCGCTCCTTATCCTGACGTAGTCGGGCATGGTCTCGGTGGGGCCCACCGCGGCCACAACCGGGCAGCGGTCGTACAGGTACCGGTCGGCAAGCGCACGCATGTCCTGCACGGTCAGACCCGCCAATCCCTCGTACATCGTCCGCATAGTTACCCCCGCGGATGTGTGCAACACTTTCTGCCCCAAGTCGTGTGCAGACCACACCACATTGCTGTACTTCCGCGCCACGTTCAAGCGAGCGAGCCTTACACCTCTCTCAAGATCCGGTGCTCGTAGGACGGTACACATTTCCATCCATTGATTCTGAATCCTGGTCACTACTTCGTCTAGCTTCCACTTGTCCGCGATGAAGTACACGCCCCACAGGCCGATGTCGCGGTACGCCGTGTAGAACGGCTGATAGCGCTCGCACAGCTTGTCTATGGCCACCCAGCGCGCCACCGCCGATGCAAGCCTCTCGTCGCGGCTCTGACTGCGGTCCCACGCACCTATTACGTAGCTCAACGCAAGCATCTTGTAGTAGTCAGCGCCGGTGTACCCCGGAGCTTCGAACGCGATCGCTACATGGCAGAAAGGCATAGAATCATCGCGAAACACAACTTGGGAGCCGGTGAATCGAGTGGGTCCCAACTCACCGACTGGCACGCTTGGTATACACCCTATAGTAAAAGAAGCAGCGTCAACCAGTTTCCTGGGATCCACATCTCCCGAAGTTGCCAAACACAACCTATAGGGCACATAGTGCTCGCACAAGAAGTTTGATGTTATATCAGCATTAAATCGGTCTAAATTTTCGGACGGGCCAATAACGCGCTGGCCAAGTGGTGTACCCTGGAAAGCTGTTGCATGCAGGTAGTCGAACAGGACTTTTTTTGGATCGATTTCAGCATCGGCGATCTCCCTCCTAATGTTTTCCCGCTCCTGCTTTATTACAGCGTCGGTGAAGTTTATTTCAGTGATCATCCTGCACAGCATCTCCGCTGCTATGTGCGCATGCTCTGAGGGCACCACCACTGAGAACACCTGCTCCTCCCGCGAAGTACGCACTGACATCGTACCCATGTCACGAATTATCATTTCTATTCGATCCTGACTCATCGTTCTGCAGCCCTTGAAGGCCACGTGTTCTATGAAGTGCGTCAGTCCATTGGTATAGCTGGTCTCGTAGCGCGGACCCGCCGCCACCGCCAGCGTCACACATGCCAGCGACGAACCCTTCACTTCCGTGGCAATCCTCGCTCCGTTAGGCAGCGACCACAGAGTCGTATCACAGGTTCCCTGACCTTCATGCCTGACACTAATCCTGCTGAGTCTTATTGGAATGGATTTCAGTATTGTCTTGAACATTGTGTAACTAAAATGAGGTATCAATAAAATGACATGTCTGTTTATTTTCTTTTTAACAAGAAGGTTCTTGAAATAAGTTTGGATTAATATTAAACACATACAAACCGTTTTAACACTAAAGTTTAATTGATAAATGTTGTTTTGTAAATCGGTATAAAACACTATTACACGTTAGCATAAATAGAAAGGGGCGATTGGTGTATAGATGTCCTGCAAAGCGGTTTCCTCGAATTGCACGCCTGCAATTTTTCCGTCATAGAACAGTATACTGCCGGGCTGGCCCTGGAGCGACAGCTGCTGCTTAGCTGTAGGAGGCTTAGAAATCAATGCAGTTGATTTCGAGGCCTGCCATTGTCTTGTAGTCCACGGCCGATAACTGCACATGAGAACTCAGGATCACCGAGCTGATAAAGAACATGCCAAGATCAGGCCTAGAGCCTTACGGTACGCGTACACCGAATCCGTCATCGGCCGAAGTATGCTCGGGCGTCATGGGCCGATCAAATAAAACGTAAGTAAATGGAAGAGAGCGCATACACTGCTACTACCGACGCCGTCCGATGACGCCCGAAAACGGACGAATCGGTTTTAGTGTACGCGTACTGTTAGACGATCGAGGTCGTTCCAAAAACAAGATTTTTCGCAAGTAGGTCGATTTGTTCAGCGGAGTGCACAAGTCGCCGTACTGGATGTGTGTGGCTTAGAAGTTTGCAGCTGGCAGCTCCAAGTTGGCGGAGATGAGCGTCCCGTAGCGGACCTGGATGTCGCCGTCTGAAATCAGAGCGACTACGGGGTCGAGCAGTGGTGATGAGTGTTCCGTAACAATGGCTGAATCTTCGCATGTCTTCGTAAGTTTAGCGTGGAGCTGGCGCGTCCATACCGCCGCTAGCAGCATCATGGTCCATACACTCTGATCATGTTCACGCATCCGTCGCGCAATGTGTATAGAGGGATTTGTAATATTTTGAAGCTGACTTACTAATGCGCAGTTGCAAGTACCTGTAAAATATTTATGAACGTCTGAATACCTAAATAAAATAAACAACCTTTACATAAAGCCACAACGTCAACGTGGATGGCATTGACCATTGAGTAGAACATTATTACAATTTAAACTCTGATTTTTTAATCCGAAAAAATGAGAAATCTTTCAAAGTATAAGTAAAGTAAGTACGAATAGTAGTATAAACATTATCCCATTAAATATTATCTAAGTATAACTCTAATATGGAAAATAACGTCGCAGGTAGGCAGGGAGGTTAAACAGTCGGTTCACATATTTTCATGCAACTACGGAACCCTACATTGTGCATTGTGTTGTATGTCACTGACACGCGAGCGCGCATAAACTCGCAACTGTACTTGTTTTCGCGGACGCCCTTTTTTTTTGGCGGGTGGAAAATCATCAAATAACCCCTCCCGCTCATGGGCAGAGCGAAAGGGATTGTCAGACTTCTACTGACAAAAAACCACCCATGTTCCTTCTTAACCCTTTATGTCGAGGCCGCGGTAGGTATCTCTTGCGAACAACCAGCAGCCCCGACATCACATTATATAATTATTTAGACCAGTTTTGCATCCTCGTCAAAATTCAGGAGATTGTCATAGAAGACATAAATAATCCATTCAAATTACGGTACGCAGTCAATAATATTAACAAACGCTGTTTTTTAATTTGTTTAAAATTGAAGGGGATTTCCCTCGTGCAGTTACAGTGAGGTGCAGTGCGGTGCCGGAGCGATGCTGCAACGTCATCCTACATACAAATCACTACATGCCACAAAGTGCGCGGGGCCGCGAAGACCGTAGGTAGGCGCGCCGCGCTGGAGTGCATCGTGCCGCCACCGCAGTATTATATCGAATCATTTTAATATTGATTCGGGTCGAGATTCATTAATCGTAATAGTTCTTGAGTACATGACAAGGATGCAAAACGACAGCCTGTATTCTGCCATCCTTAAAACGTTCACAAATTCTGACACAGTCACCCTTACCCTACTAGACCTGCAAGTACTTCGGTACTAGGTTTAAATCAAACTATTATTTCTTATATTGATATAAATCACTATTTTTATTACATAGTTGACTCAGCGTTATGTACAAGACATGATTATCTTTCATGTTGGACTTCATAGAACTACGATAGGAAAGGGCTGATTGGCACATAGGTACGCAAGAAGTATGGTTTGGTGTCCCCCTGGTATGTGTAGGACTGCAAGGTGCTGCCCCCGACATGCACGCCCGCTAGCTTGCCGTCGAAGAACAACGGGCCGCCGGGCTCGCCCGGAAGTGACAGCTGCTGTTTTTCTGCGCCCTTTGGCGCTACACATATGTGTGCCGCAAAAACAGACTCCTTCTCCACGGTACATGAGACTACGAGACCTTCTTTTAATATTTCCTCTTGGGGGACTAAGAAGCTGGTGTATTCAATGACGTACCCTGTCATCGCCTTGTAGTCCACAGCCGATAACTTCCCATATAATTTAACTTGCACACCTTTGATGAAGACCATGCCAAGATCAGGCTCTAGGAACTTATTCGATCGAGGTCGTTTCGCAAACAGGATTTTTTCCTTGGAGGTCGTCAAGTACCATGGAATGGACAAGTCTCCGTACTGTACGGATGTGGCAGCAGTGCAGTTCCCAGCTGTCACCACAAAGTTGGGTGAGATAAGCGTCCCGTAGCAGTAGAAAGCGTCTTTAATCAGAGCGACTACATATTGGAGCTCGTTTTCAGAATTATCCTGGGCGTTTAACTGGTGCGTCACGACCACCGCTAGCAGCATCACAGTTCGCACACTCATTGTGTTCACGTATCCGTCGCGAAATATGCACGGAAGGTTTAAAACATTTTGTAGCTGACTTACCAATGCGCAGTTACAAACACAACTCGTAAAATATTTATGAACGTCTGTATACATAAATAAAATTTTAAAAAAATACCTTTACTACAAGACCCACCATCCAGTGGATAGAATCGTTTAGAACAATAATACAATTATAATAATATTCATAAGTGTTTCAGCTAATGGCTTAATTAAGCCTCAACCAATACCTGAGGAGGCTCTCGTTAATCAGGAGAATTAAGGGCTGATGCTGAAAGTGGTACTTTCTCACACATGCCGCGTGTCGCTCGTTACTCTAGCGCACTGTTTCCTAGCATTTCCACCTCCACTTCGACAACACAATCACAAACGCGGTGGACGACAGCGGGCTAGCGAACGAGACGTTCACTATCGACCCGACCCGCTGCCACACACACGTAAACGCCGAACCCCGATATAAGACGGTCAGGCCCTTCGTAATGCTCCACTCCTCCAGCACTTGACCTCTCAGGTCCGTGACTGGGGATCCCCACGTCGCAGACTTGGCGATGAAATCACCGAGAAGCAAAATAGGCCAATGGTGAGATCAGCCGACGACAGCCCCCAACTCGATAAGGAAACTCTTGAAGTCGGCGAGACTCTAGTTGGGCGACAAGTATGCGCCGATGATCGTGACAATCCCGTTCACAAGGGCGGTTGATATTCGACTGAAAGAAAAGAATGGGTGACATCACTGGCAATTCATTTCCTCGAAGTTTCGCCCTACCACAGGCCGGGAATCGGCCGCTGGGAGGCTAGGGGGCCACTGCCACCTATTCTATGACCAGGAAAATCCGAATTTTCCTGCAGCTGCAGAAAAACTGCAGTTTGGTTCCGCGGTGCACTGGGACGTCTTATGGCCGCAGCGATAACATAGATCGCTGCAGTCAGTTTCTCTGCAGTTCTGATAGAAAAAGGATAAGCTGTTTTTATGAATTATGAACTTAGACACAATGCACACACACACACACACACACAGCAGCAGCACAGCTACAGCGACAGCTTATCCTATTTCTATCAGAACTGCAGAGGAATTCGTAGCGATTTTTTTCAAGAGTGTTTAACTAAGACTGATGTGAAAAGTGCCATTTGTAGAATAAGTTTGTACTCCTGTGTTTTTTTAATTATAAAAGGTTATAGCTTTAATGATTACCTTAGGTATCACTAAGTAAAGGTTTTGACACTTTTGTCATACAAAAGAATGTCAAATCTTTACTAAGTGACGGCTCAAGTAATCATGAAAGGTCTCTGAGTACCGCAGTAAGTCAATAAGTTATGAATAGGACTAGTGAAGTGTACACGGAAAAAAAATAACAGAGAGTATACAATGAGAATAGAATGGAATTTATTTATTTGCATTGAATGTAGGTACCTATATACATAAGGTGTTACGGTAGTAGTTTTGTTCCTGGTACATTCTACCATTTGGCATGGCAAAAATTATACTTATAAACAATTACACAAATTCGTCCTTATATAATTATTATACAAATTTATACTTTTGAACAAAAACAAATTTAATTTAAAAACTTTCTATTCCAATTGTTTTCATAAAAAAAGATTATTTTTGTTGTTAAAATATGATTATTTTCTTAATACGGAGTCCATGTACACAAAATTTTATTTATCATTTTTATTTCTGTTGCTGATTCATCTGTAACAAATTCTGATTCATCTGTCAGTAGTCTCAGGCGATGCGACATGCGACGTTACTTATTATTACGTCAAGCGTGCCGCTCGAGTTCGTGGCGAGAGGGTTGATTGAACTATATTTATGAGTGAGGTTTTTTTTCTAATCTCTGGAAGTTTTTCTCCGCTGGCATCTTCTCTTTGCCGCTGACGGTCATATTATGACAATAACACGTCAACATTATCACCCCACTCATTGACATTGCACGTATTTGTTTATTATTCTAGGGGCACATAATAATAATCGAAGAATGCTCAAAACAACAAGCATTCTGAAAAGACAAATCAAACCGTTAAAATCTTTCACCAGACACATCTGTTACCCGTATAAATTCGATCAATACCTTTTAAACCTACCGATCACTCAATATTCCAAGCTGTTCAACGGTGTGACCATCGCCACCGAGCAGCGTGACAGCTGTAAAGCCTGCATCGGGCTCTTCATAGATGCCGGCTCCCGTTACGAAAGTTCTTCTAACAATGGAATAGCGCATTTATTCGAACATATAGCTTTCAAAGGAACTTGCGCTCGAGACAAAATTACTCTCGAGAAACAAATGGCGTCTATCGGTGGCAAGTTCAAGTGCCACGTGAGTCGCGAGCTGGTGGTCTTCTACGTGGAGTGCCTGAGTCAGGACGCGCCGCTCGCCACGGAGATACTCATCGACTGCGTATTCAACAACGCCTTCAACAGACAAGAAATCGAGTATCAGAAGATGGTCGTCTATGAAGAAATGCTAAAACACGACAAGAACCCCGGCAAAGTGGTAGTCGACTATTTGCATGCTACTGCGTTCCAGGGCACGCCGCTCGCTCAGACCGTGATGGGCCCCAGCACCAACCTGTACTTGTTTCATTCCCAATCCATCTGCATTTATCTAAACGAGTTCTACAACCCCTGTCGCACAGTGCTGGCTGCGGTCGGCGGCATCACGCACGAGCAAATGTTCTCGATAGCCGGTTGCTACATGGGCTATCTCGAATCGATCAAGAGTTCCGACACTGAATCCTATAGGTACACCGGCTCAGAAGTGAGATATCGCGATGACTCGATGCCCACTGCGCATGTCATGATGGCCGTGGAGGGTCCGGCTTTCAGCGACGACGACAGGGTCGTGATGGAGGTGGCGAGATTCTTGCTGGGCGGCTGG
Organism: Diarsia brunnea; assembly: GCA_949774965.1. Lineage (NCBI taxonomy): Eukaryota > Metazoa > Arthropoda > Insecta > Lepidoptera > Noctuidae > Diarsia > Diarsia brunnea. Next base: position 35,446,614 of record OX458996.1, read on the forward strand.
GATCGCTCACAGCCCGGCGGGGAGATGCACCCCCTGCGGGTCGCCCGGGAAGCGTCTTGCTGCGGCTTGTGCGACTCTTACCAAACATTTAGTATTACCTACAAAGACTGCGGACTGTTTGGAGTCCATTTTGTGAGCGGTGTGATGCATTTAGACGACATGATGATGTTGATACAAGACGAGCTCATGTACTTGTGCATGTGCGTCACGGAGCCGGAGGTCCAGAGGGCCAAGAATTTTCTGAAGACGAAGATTTTGTCAGAAATGGAAAGTGCATTGGGCACGTGCATGGACATAGGGAAGTGGACGCTGTACCACGGCTGCCGGCCGACGCTACTGAACCAGATCCTCGCCGTGGAGCGCATCACGGCAGCGCATGTGCGCGCCACGTGTTACCGCTATCTCTATAACAAGTGCCCTGTCGTGTCTGCCATCGGACCCGTCGAGGGGCTGATGGAATACCCCAGAACTAGGGGGTCGATGTGGTGGCTTAGAGTTTGACTTTTATATTATATTGATTTATCTACATGATATTTTATTTTGAAATAAACCATGGATGAACTTTGTGAAGAATGGCAGTCTCTGATGAGATGACGATTAATAGATTAGTGAGTATGGAAGTACGAAAGGTTGTGTACAATTCTATCATACTTCTGCTAGCAGCAACCTAACTGTGATGAACATAAAGATTGGTAAAAAATAATGTATAAACAACTTATGAATTTGACAGACTTTCCAGTGGCAGCAACCTTATGAAGCAGAACGATGTCCGCTATCAAAATATCCTAAGGCCGTAAACAGAAAGAAAGCTGGTAGCCGGCGCAGATCTACCAGCGCTCATAGGCGCTGGTCCATTCTGGTAACAGTTACCAAAAGCAAGCAGAGCTAGCAAAATGTCGTACTCATCGGACGATGATTTATGATATTTCGCCAGCGCTGACCGGCGCGTGTCGAAGATTTTTACAGTAATATTGAGCCGTAAAATGGGGTGAATAGAAACTCGCGGGTGAATCGAGACAGAACTTTGAGAAGGATTTTAACTTTGAATGAATGTGGTATGTGGCAAAAATGGTTTCTATTTAATTAAATAAAATTAAGTGAATACAATAGAGTACTTGTTGGTAACATATCGTATTCATTCAATGTTATAATCCCTTTCAAAGTTCTGTCTCGATTCACCCGTGACTTTCTATTCACCCCATTTTACAGTAACGTTATCTTGCTTGCAGTAACGTTATGTTACTTCCATCCGGATGCAGAAGGGTCAAACAGGATCTAAAATAATGTAAATAAAACAATAAGTATTCATAGAAAAATTATAATTTATTATCTTAGTAAAGCTAAATTATAAAAATATAAAAAGGTATTTGAGTATAAACAGAGCACATATGTCACGTCGACATCACCATTCTTATATACATATATAAATGTAATGCTCCTTTTTAAGAAAATATAGAAGACAAAAACTTTTGCGTTAATTTTTCAGACAGATTTGAGATATACATGTATAATCAAGTTAATATTTTAGAAGGAGCTGTGGTGGGTGTACAAGAGAGTAAAAACTTAGACTAATCATAAGAGAAGTTTACCGATATCAATGTCGACGGACTTTACAACCAAAGAGAAAATATGCAAATTAAACAGTTTCATCATAGAAAGACGTTCATTTTAAAGAGATAACTTTGTGTAATCAAATATGCGTAACTGAGATCCTCAAAAACTCAACTCAATCGATCAGAACCGACATTGATAAAAGTAAAATCAACGAGCTGAAAATTCAACTTATTAAATAAATATGATCACAACTTAGAGAGCTTAAGAGAATTCGCCGAATCAAATCAAATCATCTTCGTTGTACAAAACAAGATTTTCATCAAGAATATAATATGAAGCAATGCTTATGTGGTAATTTATGAATCAATAAAAGTTTTACTGAAGATAATAAAGTGTATAATTGATTACTTCCTTATATACCTATTAATTAAGTCCAAAACTACTTGTATTCTACTCGTGATTATATTATGATTTTCGAGACATTGCTCTGTCTAGAAATATTTACTTTGAAGGAAATATTCATATTGGAATCGTTTCAATAAGCCTGAGGATTAATTTTAACTACATTCTTTTAAATCTTTTTTGATATAAATCTGGTGATTACAGAGAAACACTAATAATTCGACATCTTTCCGTTACCGTGTAAGAGTCTGGAAATTACATTAATTTCGTTCGTAAATTCGATAAACGTACGTCATAAATTCGACAAGACTTATGTTGATTAATAAAGTGTAAAAAGTATTGAGCAATTTTGTTCAATTGTTTCGAAACTGTAATATAGATTTTTATATATACGTATAGTTTCTGCAATCCAGCTACTATCCAATTAAGGATAATATATGATACTGACATAACGTTACGTTTGAATTCAAAAATGTTTCATGTCGAAATCATCTTTGATACATTTGAGACAAGGATTCGTCGGATTTCTGCAGTCAAACGTTTCAATAGCAGCCTTATACGAGATTCGATCTCAATAGGACGAATACAAATATCACTGCATTTTATCATTCACGACCTACGATTACTCTGCACAGACGTAAAAGTCAGACTTTTGTCACAATCACTATGCTGCCGTCAAAAAACTGCTGCCTTCCTAATAATGCAGAGATACTTAGCCGCATGACCATATTTAGATCCTGGTCTCAAATAATACTGGCCAATTTTTGGACAATTTGTTGTCAACATTTTACATACTTACCGTAAATTACAATTCCAAAATATACACATATAGGATATATAAATAATGTGAAAATAGCTTATCAAGTTTAAGAAATATACCGTTACTAGTGGAATGTAGAAAATATCTGTCTGACACAGAGACAGTACAAAGATCATAGATACTAGAAGACATGAAAACACTACATCTACGCTACGAATATCATTCTATTGGTTATTTTGCTTCGTAAAAAAAATACTTAATTATAAAGGTTAAGACGGACAGTTTGATATTAATACGATTGATTAGTTGCCTAAACGTGTTGTATGGCTGAGTGATCGTTGTGAACGAACTACTTCTCAATTTAAGTCCATTTTGAATTTCAAGGCGCTGATGGGCTGATGTGCTCTGTGAAAATGGCTTCCCAAAAAGCTGATAGTGTTATCAGCTTTTTTTATTTATACAAAGTGGCCGTTATTCTGAATACTTTAAATATAAACTAACTTTTGAAATCCCCTCAAAAGTTGGCGATTGTGCCATATTATTTTGAACTATTTTTTATATTTTTGATAGCCCTTTGAAGAAGTTTCCTTCTAGCACGTCGTGTAAAAAGAGCCAATAAAGCAGTTTTCAAAGCAATTCGATATTAATTTGATCAAACAAGAAATTCAAAATTGACTAAACTTTCTTAAAAACTAGGGTTTTGTCATGGATACACAGACCTGTACTTTCAATGAATATTTGAGCACAATGTAGAAAGCTTAGCATAAGGGTTAGATACGTTAACATATACAGTAATCGTTACTGCCACATCAATCTACAATATAAGTTAATCGATAAATGTGCGACAATCGCAATATCTTAGTCTATAAACTGTAGAATGTAGATTATTAATCGTTATATATCCGAGGCCGCCTCGCTGCTTATACATCACAAACGATTTTAAATGTGTCCATTACATCTATTTGTCGAACTAAGCTACACAATAATGTTTCGGCTTCTTTTTTATATACTTGCCAATTTAGCCGTTAAACGACTAGGGGAATAGATACAGCAACATCGAATTACATCGAATATAATACACGACAATTACAGAGAATAATAGAAATTTACTTTACATCGTTGAGGCTATCTGGAGTCTGACTTGATACCATACTAATGACAGTATTTTATCTATTTGGCAACACATTATACTGAGTATTAAATAGAATAAGAGTAACATATATTCTGAGCGCTTTCGTCGAGTACTACACAAGCTTGAGCTGGCTCTACAAACTGTTCTAGAGGCAATGGCGACTCGTTCATCACTACTTGGAGACAACTATGTACTAGCATGCAAACGTTGCCATACTTAGGCTCTTTTAAATGAAGTTCTTTAAGTTTCGTGCATATTGTACTTGCATGGTAATAAGATCCTGTATATTATTAATATGAAGTACGTAATACGGGAAATATTGCCAGATTCCTATTGACATTCCTCTTCAAACGGGCCCACCAAAATAGTTGTTGTGGCTGCTTTTTTTAAACATAGTACATACTATCGTCATAAGATGTGTGAGTGAGCGAGAAGCACGGTAGCTTATACAGCAAAACGTAGTACACTGACTTTCTGGAGTTTGTTATTATTGTGGAAAGTCAACTGAATGTCTCGATTGAAAATATGTAATTAATGAACATTAAACCTGTGCTGATTTTGTTTTAGAGATTTCACACCGAAGGATATTATAATTCAGTATAAAATCATTATTTTTAGCTATGACACAATTCGACAGCATGCTTAGCTTGACGCATAAAACATTGTTGTAAAAAGTATATGTGGAAAAAATGAACAGTAGTGTAGTAGTGAGACTACAATTGTTCTTGGTTGAGAGTATAACATTCGGTCGGTATAAACGGTAATCGAAACGATATCGCCAATGCCAATAAAACGTCTACAATAAACGATTGTATGGAGGGCATGTCGACGACAGGGGCCTTGCGGTTACAACTTATCCACTCGACATATACTTTAATGTAAATAGCATTGGTATAAAAATAATTTGGTAAAAACACATCATATTATAATTATCAATATAAATGCTAAAAATCTACAAGAGCTATCGTTTCTATGGAATGTTCTTAACTCGTACCTCTTAATAATCTCTTTTATAATCTTAAAATCGCTACGTTTCTTACTCATAAATATAATATAATATAAAGTTAGAAAAAAGATTCATTTTTTTTTAAGATTATGCATTTTATATCTAGTGGAATGTAAAGAGATTTCTTTCAATATCATAGTGTTAGTGACATAACCCCTTATAATTAATGGTTAGATACCCAAACCTTTGTAAAAATACACCGATTATTGGACGCACTTGCTTTTTTTATACATTTTATTTTTAAAGTGCTTGGGGCCGAGTTGCGCGCTCATACTAAATATACATAGAATGCGTCGCACGCGGCGCCCTCGCTTCGTCCGCTACTTGTCTCCAAATTCAAGGTTCACCTCGATACAATAAGAGAGCTAATGACTACAATACATTTCGACTTCATTACGATGGGACGATTTTTAAAACGTTAAAGCTATACACGCTTTAAAGCCTGACCAGAAAAACGTTAACACGAGTAACCACATGTTACAAGAACGACATTATCAAAACCCGTGCCATATTTTCCGGTCACAATTTGACGAAAATTTTATACCTTAAATTATTATATTGGAATGTGATTTGTCACCGACCAGAGACTCCACGAGTCATCGAACTACTCTCGTTCTAGACAAGATTAGAACCACTTCTAATGCTATCATTATAACTCCGTCCTATAAATTCCTTTTATCATAGTTCGTTTGCAAACTTTTTACTTCGAATACAAAAAAACATTGAGGGATAAAGACCCTATTATATATCGTGCGTCACAATATGAAGTTTTGCGGAACGAGAGCAGTTATTCTTCCTACGGTGAACCGAAGTGGGTAGCATATCTTACATAAACAGTCGCTTGAAAATATTGAGGTATAATTTTTATAATCATAATACACCTAAAACAACCCTTGTATAGAATAAAAAAAATGTATACATCGTTAAACCTATGTTGTACGTATAAATTGTTCACGTTGATTTACGGGACTTAATAAAGAACTTAACAAAATAAACTTAAATGTCTAAGTAAAGCATACATAGATGATTAATATACGATAACGTATTTTGTACTGTAAGGTTATGCTTTATACGGTGATACGTCACGCTCGGTGACTACCTACTTGTCGTAAAATAAACGTTTCTTTTGTATAATTCGACGCGGAATGGCAACGTTTGTTTGTTCGTATTATCTAATCGGTTTCGGTCTAGCTGCCTAAAATAACTTGTACTTGGACTATTTTTATTATGAAACATCATCTATGACCCATTCTTTTACCTTGGATCCTATACCAACGTTAATATTTTACAAACCATTTTTTGAGCATTTTCTACGCAATAAAAGAATGGACGATAGAATACAAGTTACGTTGAATAATCTCGTTTACTAAAAGCGCAGGATGTGTTCAGTAAACTTGACACATAGTTACTGACCTATGCTACTCGTACATCCAATTTCCATTGCACAAAGGCAGAATCTAGTAATCCTTCAAAAATCCTTAAGTAATACTTATTAGTTAAAGTTAAGAGTATAGAATATAGAGTAGAAGATTATAAGAAGAATGGCATCAATCGCAGTCTTACATCTAAGCAATATTGCAGAATAAATGAGATTACAGACGAATTGCAGACTCCCTGCACACACTATTACATTAATATTATCCTGCGCTTTTGAAATACTAAATAATATGAAAGTTGTATATTGTTTCAGTCTTTGGAATTTGTGTATTGGAATGTATAAAATATGTATGATTAAAAAAGTGTATAATTAAGAAAAATCGAATTGTAAAAATGATCCATAATTTCGAAGGTTCCTTGATGTCCACGTAATTACCGAAAAAGTTTTGCATTCCAAAACTCTTAAAGCTACGATACAAAAATTCTACCCATCAAAAGCTACATCATGGTCAACTACACACTACACTACTTGAGTGTAGTGTGTAGTGAGAGAATGGAACATCAAGGATGAAACAACATTTAATCTCGAGGTACAGTTAATACTAATAATAAGTAAAAATGCAGAGTATACAACTCATCGATACACTTCTAATCTCAAGTTACAAAAATGCGTTCATAATACATCCGTTCGACTAAAATTTACGTTAAATATGTAAACGGAAGTGGATACATCTGATAGTGTCCTATTCATTCAAGTATATCGGATCATCATCAACCAATGTAAAGATGAGATTATTGGACCAGTACGAGGTTTCAGTGAAAATGGTGTATAACCGGTCGGGAGCCACAAAGTCGAAGTTGTCGGCAGGCCCAGTAGGTGGACATCATACAGCATCAGGATCGTTCTCCGTCTTGGGCAGAACGGGCTCAGCGAGGGCCGGCTCGGGCGTGCTCGGGAAGTTGTTCGCGTCAGGAGACGACCTGGCCTCCGGAGTCGATGATGCGAAGCTGAAATGTTTGTTCCTCTCATGAGATCTATGCAATGTTATATCATGAGCTAAGCCGAGCGGCTTTATCCCGAACATAAATTATATATATTTTATCGCCTTGCTACAGCGACTGAAGACTACATGTGCCGAAAAGAGAACAGTTATCGAAAGCACAACATTAACATTCCAGGGTCTGCTATTTAACTTATTTAATCCCATTCAATGATTCTCGGGATGTGTTGTGGTGGGCCTTAAAAGAGAAAGGTATACCTGGGAAGTATGCAGAGTTAATTCGTGCGATGTACAGACAATCTTGTACCTACGTCCGATCAGCTGTTGGCAACACCGACGAGGTCAATGTGGCTGTAGGCTTGCACCAAAGGTCGGCTTTGAGTCCGTACCTCTTCCTGTTGATTATGGATGCTTTGACATCGGACATGCAGGAAGAGGCACCCTGGTGCATGCTTTTTGCCGACGACATTGTTCTTGTCGGTGAAGATGGACCGGAGATCCAGAGTAGATTGGAGAAGTGGCAACAGAAGCTGGAGAATGTAGGCTTTAAAATCAGCAGGCAACACTAAAACCGAATACATGTTCTGCGATTTCGGCGGTCTCTCCAGCCCTGGAGTCATAGCGCTAGATGGCGCGTTTCTTCCGGTCTGCTCCGACTTTCGGTATTTCGGTTCACTCGTGCAAAGCGATGGCGAAATAGACCGTAGTGTTAAGCACAGAATTAACACGGGATGGATGAAATGGCGCTTTCCCCTTAAACTAAAGGAAAAGATTTATAAAACAATGGTTAGACCTGGTATCTTATATGGATCAGAATGTTGAGCCACAAAAAAGGGATGAATGAAAGGCATTTGCATGTGGCTGAGATGAGAATGCTTAGGGGGATGTGCGGTGTTACGCGAATGGATAAAATAAGGAATGAGTACATAAGAGGAAGCCTGAAACTGGCGCCGGTGACTGAAAAGTTTGTGTGGAAATCGGTTGTCGTGGTATGGGCATGTGATGCGGAGGAATGAGGAAAATGTTGTGAGGAAGGTTTTGAATATGAATGTGGAAGGATATACGAGTAGAGGAAGACCAAAGAAACGATGGATAGACTGTGTTAAAAATGATATGGTAAAAAAGGAGGTGGCTCATGAGACGATGAGAAACAGAGAAGTATGGAAGAGGAAGACATGCTGCGCCGACCACAAATGAATCGGGATAAGGGCAAGAGAATGATGAATCCCATTCAATGACTATTTCATAAAAAGGTTTAATCTAAAGGATTAAATAAATGAATGAGCCGAATGTGTCCGTGCTTTTTAAACAACAAACACTTTGATATTCCTCGACTTTTACTATTTGAAACCTATTCTTTAATGATTTCGTGTGCCACACAAGAAATGTTGCCGAGTTTTTGCAGTAATATTGAGTGGTGAAAACCATGATTTAACTTGAACATGTTTTAGTGCTTTTGTACAAGTTAGCTTACCCCTGCAGTATTGAATAGAATGTAATTGTCTCAATTAATGAAAGCAGAATCTTGTTTGCCTGGACGCCGACCCCAACATAGTAGTGAAAGGCTAGGCGGATGATGTTTCGTTCACATAATATTAATACTCACACTTGCCTCATAGCTTCGCCTTGTCCGCCCTGCGAGTGGTACGTCTTGTTAGATTCCGGAGTCGAGCCAGGGGAGAAGCTGTAGACAAATGATTTTAACAATTAGAAATGTGTTTCAAATGAGAGCATATCTGAGTAACCGAATTGAGAGCAGCGCACAGTAAGCCATCACCACTGCTCTCAAAACGGCGCAGAAAAACATCTTGAGGAAACCGGCATGTTCTAGAACCAAAAATTCGAAGACATGTGCCATCTGCCAACTTGCAATGGGCCCGCGTCGTGGATTACCACATTACCCTCCCACAGAGAGGAGTCCTAGAGTCCCAGCAATGAGAACATTAATCTGAGTGATAAGGACGACAGCAACATTCAAAATGTTTTGGATTTCGACCGAAAGGCTTAAAGAAAGCCTTTGAGATACGAAACGCTTCTCAAGTAATTGTGACTTATCCAAGGCTTGTGTTTGAGGCGGGAAACAAAACAACCTGCTAGTGCCCCCGCCGATTACGCGGCCAGTAAGTAACTGTACCGTCTGAATTGTGCTATGACCTCTGATCAGTGTACGAGCTCTGAATATAATCCCGATATAACCTAGATCTGGAACCCAACAGTCGAACCTATCGTCTCAAATCGGTTGAACCAATTATGTTAGTTCGCCGATGAACATCAATGATGTTCGAGTAATGGACGAGTAAGCAAGACCAGAATTCCAGAATTAAGAAGGCTTTCTTAATTCCAATATTTAGAAGGCTGTAGGCTGTGTGCTAGCTAACACAACATACGAGTTGACCACCATCTTAAAAATATAGACTATATTATTCATTCTCTCCCAATTAATTTGGGGTCGGCGCAACATGTTTTCTTCTTCCATATTTATTTATTACTCGTCATTTCATCAGACACCTCCTGTCTTGCCATATCATCGTTTATACAATCCATCCATCGTTTCTTTGGTCGTCCTCTACTATTATATGCCACATTCATACCCAAAACTACAATGAAATAGAAGACACATGCGTGACGATAATGACCTTATATTTTTTTTTAGAACAATAAATTGAGGAATTAGGTTATACGAGAACGTTGCGGTTTAAAAGAAGATGTAGTGACATAAATTGAAAAGAGTATGCTTAGGTGGTATGGCCCTCCGTGGGCACTTATAAAACATCGAGAAAAAGATGCACGGTTCGGGTTTATTTTACTGTCAGTAAAACTGTTATAAAAATAGAAGTGGCGAACAAAACCTTCTTTGTGTTACTAGCGTTACACGACACTGCCATCTATGCCTATAATTTAGAACTACTTCAGTTTTATGGTCGACGGATCTTAAGTTAACTTAACCTAGTTCCGGTAGATGTCGCTTTCCTTAATATTTTTTTTTTAAGAAAGTCGGCCAATACATTGTCTGCCATTTTGTGTAGTCACAAACATAATTAAAACGCAAGCTAAATTCAAAAGCCATTTTCTTGGCAATAGTATGTTTTCGAAATGTTAATGTCGCACAATTTCTATTAAAATTTTTTCGACATGAACAAATTTCGTGCTAAACTTTAGCAGGAAAACTTACATAAAGGAAATATAGTATGCTTGTGTCTGTACCCAATGTACATTTTTTTACCCAGGGTTACACTGATAGAGGATGCCTTAGGCCCTACGGCATAGCATCAGTTAGAAGTAAAGCCGAATTATTAGTTTTACCATTGGAACACCCTATGTGTAACTTTTATAGATTTTATTAGTAATTTTATGGTATTCAATAAACCTACTTACGAAAAAGATATGATGTACAGTTAGTCAGTTGCTGGCTTACGTGTATTGATTGCTACGTGAAATATATATGAACACTGTATGCCGTGATACTGGTGTCACACCTAGTTCGGCTGCAGACACTTCTATGTTGTGGCTTCTGTGTTTTGGCATTGGTTACTATTTTTAACCGACTTAGCAAAAAGTAGGAAGTTCTCAATTTGGCTGTATTTTTTTATGTGTGTTACTTCAGAACTAAATGAAAGATTTAATAACCGATTAAAAAATATATATATATGATAGGATATATGCTTCCATATTGGTCGCATCAAAATCAGTTCAATATTTTTTTATATTTGGTATGTCATAATTATAAACCAATTTAAAAAAAATATAGTTTTATGTGAAAGGATGTACTTTCTAATTAGTCCCATAGAAATTTCATCAAAATCAGTTCGGTTTGGTTTTGATTACGTTCATTGCCACATCAGCCTAGAAAGAGGTGGCGTAAAATTGATTCATAAGAATTAATGTAATACTACAACTAAAAATGGTAAAATAAAAATAACAAAACGTTTTTGGTGTCGGTTTTTTTTGCAAAAAGTATTTTGTACAATGTCGTAAAGTTGTCAAGTTGACATTATTGAAGTCAATAAAGTTACAAGTTTAGAGTAAAATATTAAAAAGAGAACGGACTACGCGGTTCTTTGTTATGATACATATTATTACTTTGTTAGTTATTGTTAGTTCATTATCATAATTGGTTATATTATAAATAGCCGATCCGCTAGCAGGTTCATATTAATTTTAATGTTTTCATTCCATTAGCTAGCATTTTTAATTAATTACGCATGTATACAGCTTAGTCACGGTGAATTTCATGAATTTGTTATTAACTGAATTTGTAGCTTTGCGGTAACTTAACACAACGCACGTTCAATTAAAACATTCGTCAATAATGCCTATTCGCAGTTTTATTAAATTTAATTTGGGCATAATTACGTACATAATTACTTTATTACATGTAATTATTATTTTTTTAATCTGGAGTTCCAGGCTGAATGGGTTTTCCTTTAACTGACGAAATTATATGATTCTTATCTGGTGTGTATAACATTTATGTATTTTTTAGTTTTATATACCGGCTGATTTTTACTATTCGTGAATGATAGAAATAATTACATCGAGGACCTGATTATTCAGAAAGTTACATTGATTCCTACCGTAAAACGTGTTTTTTTTTTTTATTTTGCTTGGAATCGCAAAATGAACGTTGTTAATGGTGGAGAAATCGAAATTTAATGTATTAAGAGTATAGCTCAGCGGGTAATGGTTCAGTTAACTCGTTCCGCGTCACACACGCCACACGCGTCACAGCAGGAGCGCAGCAGGCTCTAGTACAATTATTTAGACATTAATACCAACATAACAATGGCAGTCAAATTTTAAATTGGTATTCTGATACCAAATGTCATTCAAATCTGTTAAGCTGTTTTGCTGGGCATAGGCCTCCCCCAATGCCACAACAACTGCTCTTTTCCTGAGCCACCTCAAACCACCCCTCGTTTGAGCGTAATTGGGTTAATTCTTATTTCAGTTATTTGATCATGCCATTTAAAGCATTAAGGCTTTTTCCGGAAACCTATCTATGTGTTAATCCAGAATATAAGCTATCTTGATACCAAATTTCATTCAAATCCGTCAAGCCCTTTGAGCGTGAAAGAGTATCACACAATCACAAGCATTCACACATGCATACACACACACAAACTTTCGCGTTTATAATATTAATGTGATTTATTAATATGACTATAAAGAGATCCACTGTGTTAGAAATCACATAACTTAGCCTATGTTAGTACTGGTGCGATAATTTAGCCGACTCTAGCAAGCTCATATTCAAATCTCATATTATAAGCACAATCTGGTAATGATTGTAGTAATATGTTATGCTAAGATAACATAATAAGCCAATAATTATCCCACTGCTGGTACACGAGTCACTCCTCCGCGAGAGGGAGTAGGCGGAACCCTAACACGGACGCCCAGTGTGTGTCACATGTCTTCGAATTTACGATCCTAGCACAATTTCTCCACAGTGTTTTCATCACCTACTTTACTGTACACTCCTCACCGGTCGGGCAATTGATAAGTCAGTAGCCCCGACCGCAAGTCAGTGGAAACACAATGATTTATTAAAACATTTGTAAAAAAAAATCAACAAAAAGAAAGAAGTCAACAGTCAGTTTTAACAAAACTTTACATAAAAGCTTAAACTAGTTTTAAGAAAACTAGTTTATGGTTATACTAGTTTTCTTTAACTGCTGAGCATGACTTCTTGGGTACAATTTCCAGGTTAGACAATTTTAATAAAACTAGTATTTAATCTTATACTGTTTTGTATGTGTGTACCCATGAAGTGACGCTCAACAGTTTGCGATACACAGTCAACGGTAATTCGTTCGCAAGGCAGTCATCTGAGCGGTTAGTTAACATAAGAGTTAATATTAACTTAAGAGTTAGTGAGGGTTAGTGAGCGAGTATCAGTTCTACTCTAAATAACCCACATCCGACGCGAGGGGCGCTGTTCATGTGGCGGCCATTTTGTGAACGGTGCTCATTTTGTCTTATTCTATTGTATTCAGTTTGTATTATTTTATTGAACTTGATGTGAGCCTATAAAAATAAGAAAGAAAAAGCCTTTCCTATTATTATATTAGTTTAAAGTTATTCTATTAGTTATTGTAAATATAGGTGTCTGAGGTATAATTGAGATTGTGACTCACAATCAACTTTTGTACAACCTCACGGACCTCTTTATAATATTAGTTAGTTTTTGATATTGTTGGGGCTACCATGGCGATGTAAAGTTATTGTGAATAGTAAAATGTGTGCTGTCTAGTAGATGGTAGTTGTTATAATATGGTAGATCACTTTCCTGACAGAACAGTGAACTCTCTGCAACATAAGAATAACTGTTATTACTAAATAACCCACATCTGACGTGTGTAGTATTGTGTACGCGGGGCCATTTTATGAGCATTTATTGAGTTAGGGGCAAAACCGGAGTGTGTGCTTTTAGAATTGGTTGTGTTCTTGTGAGGTTTGATAAGCATGTTTGGGTTCTTCTCAGTGGCGTGCCCGGAACGATACGGCGGTAAAGTCCAATTTCCAAAAAAAAAAAACACTTTTTGTACCGAGCCCTGACACTGGTTTTTAATAACACTGGTTTTGTTTTCTATTATTTAATTATGACTAACATTTTTCGTAGTTCCTGTCACAAAATTAACAACGATTTCAATATTATCAAGTTGTCAGTATCACGTAAAATAATATATTAACAAGAGCCATCTATTGACTTAAACATAACAACTTAACTATTTGAGTCAATACGTGTTTAGCTCGTATACAGTCGCTGTGGGCAAAATATTTAAATTAGTTTCTAACTACATATATTTGAAAAAAAATTGAAATTACTCACAATGTAGACAGCCATAACTCTTCATTCTTCGTTTCTTTACCACGGACAGATGACAAACAACAAAACACACTGAAGGTCTAATATTATTACCTAGATAGATTTACAGATACATTTCACTTTGAATTTTTTTTTTTTTGGCGGGTGGAAAATCATCAAATAACCCCCTCCCGCCCTTGGGCAGAGCGGAAGGAAGTGTAAGACTTCTACTGACTAAAAACCACTCACGTTCCTTCTTAGCCCTTGCGCCGAGGCCGCGGTATCTCTTTCGAACAACCCGCAGCCCCGACGGGCATCACTTTGAATCTTAATTGATTAGTAAATACATACACCGTAACCAGAAGGCAATAAAGCCGGGGGGCTTATTTATATAAAAATATACATGCTTTTCTAAGACAATGTCGTATTTAGAAAGTAAAGAAACAATATCTAAGAAATTGCCTCTGTTTAATGAGGTTTTAGACTCATCTCTCGAAAAGGAAGTTCCTGTTGTGCTAAAAACATACAACATCAACCAACCTTTGAAAAATGGCGCTATTTTGATCGACACTCATATTGTGTTTAGAATTCTCGTCACCTAACTGCCGGGATAAAGATGTTTCAATTCGTGTTTTACCAAAACTAGAAAAAACAGCATTCATATGTTTCTGAGAATTTTAATGTCTTTTCAGTGCACTAGAAAAGTTATTTAAATCATCGTTACCTGATAACCTCCAAGCATTCTTTTCATTAGAAAAAATATGCAAGACCAACAGAATAATTTGTTTAAATGAGAGCAACCGACAACCCATTGAACACTGTATGCCGATCGATTAAAATGTCTGTTATTTAGTTTTCTGAGAAATATTCAAATCAGGGGTAGGTTTAGGTAAAGTAAAGAGGTTATATTTATCTGTAAAATTCAAAGTATTTACCTTGCCCAGTAACGCTTTCACACACTTTAATCCATCACAAGAAACAATTGTATCCGTTTCGAAATTCATTTTTGTATTAAGAAACTTTAATCAATTCAAAACAAAGCTAATTACAGCAAAAACTAATCAAACTTTCAATTACTAACAAGAAATGGAAAAAATCAAATCACAATAAAAAATTCACCATCAACGCTCAAAACAAATTCGAACTAAATCGAAATCCGTTTCAATGGCGAACCTGCATTCACACACACATTCACATTCTCTCGCAACCTTGCAGATCTTATCTTCGTGAAAACAATTGTTTTTCACTAACATTCTTCTTTTATATCGTATGGTTATTACGTTACGTTTTCAAACATTTAAACTCGCATACATCTCGTGGCTTAATAATAACTGCCACTCGGGTCGATTCTTAAGTTAAGCCGCGCTTGCCTAGGTTGGTCTGTAGATGGGTGACCATTACATACCGAGTTTCCTCCGTGCCTAGTATTAACTGGGTTGTAGAGGTCAGATAGGCAGTCGATTCATTTAAACTACTGGTATACCTTTTTTTTTTAATACTAGGACCGGCAGAACAATATAATTATTAAGTACCCCCATCGTTTGTGGGGCAACCATACATTTAAATACTGTTGTTTATTTTATGTTACAGTTTAGGTTAAATGTTGATTTAAATATTGTGTTTTTATAGTAGAGAACTGAATAAATGGTAGCTAAACGTTATTATAATATAGTAGTATTGTTTTGTTAGTTAAGTTTTTCATAGTTTTATAGTGTAAAAATGACACGCCAAAACGACTAAACCGATATAAATGAAACTTTGTACACATATAGTTTAGAGCCTGAGAAAGGACAAAGGCTATTTTTTAATGACTTTTGGTCACGATAACCGACATCCACACAGGCCAAACCGCGAGCATCAGCTAGTTAGAAATAAATGAATAAATTCACATTCGTAAAGTTACTAACTTACTAGTTGAGAATAAAACCGTTGAACGTGTATCCTAACTACTAATATTACTTTTTTCACACATCGTGTTATTGCTGTTAGTTCTTTGAAATAATATAACATTTACGTGAATTTTTAACAGTAGTGAAATAGCCAATTCTATTCTTTTTTCAGAATTAAGTATACAATAGTTGATGCAGTGGCTGAGGCGATTGGACTGCTGCGTTGCGTGTTCGATTCCTGTACGGAACAAATATTTGTATGGCCTATAGATAGTTGTTTCTGGTCTGGGTGTGTTTGTGTATGTGAGTTTTAATGTTTGTAAATGTACTCACGATACAGGAGAAATTCTTAGTGTGGGGCAATGTTTTTAAGAAAATAAAAAATAAACCGTTAGTTTCAGAATAGTGGAGGAGGCTTAGTGGGTACCATTTGCGGCTGCGGGTTGTTTGAAAAAGATACCGCGGCATTGGCATAGTGGAGGAGGCCCAGCGGGTACTCGTTGGGGTTGTGGGTTGCTCGAAAGAGATACCGCGGACTCAGCACAAGAGGTAAGAATGAACATGGGTGGTTTTTAGTCAGTAGAAGTTTGACATACCCTTCCGCTCTGATTTCCCAGCCTTTTAAAAAAAAAAAAAAAACAATATTTTAAATTCTATTTTAGTAATATCTGATGCTGTATCAATTTACACTATAAAAAAATCCTTATTTTAGTATCTGATTTCACGCTACACATGAATTAGTTTTGTTGTCATTGTGTCGCCGGTATAGGTTCGGCCGAAGGGCTCACCTATATGTGGGTGCGTTATGTGTCGGTAGGATCGCTACGGGGCGCCTCTTGGCGCCGCTTTCTTCTTGCCACCTTGGCGGTCCGAAACCGCCGGGTGAGACCTCCGGTTACCCGGAGGAGGCCCAGCGGGTAGCAACCAGCGGCAGAGGTAGCTCTGGGCGCTTCCTACCCAGGCGGTTGACCCTCGTCCGTAGGCGCTCTCAGGTCTAGCCGATTGCGGTCCGGACAAGGGGACGTGTGTGTGTGAGCGGCAATGTACCCAAGTAACACCGCTCATGTTGGCGAAGGGAACGGCAAGCCCGCGCTGCCACGTTCCTTCACGTGAGTTTGGTCGCATGTGTAGTTGTGAGTGGCTGGTGTCGCAGTGCGTCGCGCCTATATTAACTTAGCACACGACGCATTATATTGTTGTATCTTACTAACAAAATATAACATCATTTTATGTTATATTAACCTAATAAACCTTCCAATTTTTATCATTTTTTTTAACGTATTGAAAATTCTCCTGTGTCATAGGTGCGTTCACAAACATTTAAATTCACATACGCAAATACCTAGACCCGAAACAACTATCTGTAGACCATACAAATATTTGTTCCGTGCGGGGATCAAACCCGCAACACGTAGCGCAGCAATCAGCGTGCCGTCAAGTACTAATCATTCTCTCGTCCCTATCCCAATTAATTTAGAATCGACACATATCTTCTTCTTCCATACCTCTATTAGTTTATTTCTGTATTCCTTCTAGTTTTTATATATAATATATGTCATAAAAACTTTAGAGCATTACAAAAACTAAGCATCACTTAGCCTCGACACTAAAACTGTCTTAAAGACTATTCTCCTCCGTCATAAACTTAACATCACGCCTGTAATCCCCAAAGGGTTAGGCAGAGGTGTACCTATTACTACACCCACATTTGCCAGATATGTTTAAGTCCCATGTAATAGGGGGCGAACCTATTGCCATCAACCGGGCACAAATCCAGACTCCGTGGCTGCTACTGAGAAATACCTGATGGAAAAAAGCCAATAACACTTTGCCCGACCCGGGAATCGAACCCAGAACCTCATGCTGAGCAGTCGCGCTTGCAACCACTAGACCAACAAGGCAGTCGTATAAATAACTCTATATTTGTATGTAAATTAATGGTCAAACACAATTTGTCTATCTTAATCACTATAAAACATAAATATTGACTAACGTTGCATCGTTTAAGTAACGCAAAGCAGATTAATATTGTTAGTAATCATTCTTCTGCCTTTCATTCCAATGTGTTAGAGATAAGCTGGACTACCCCGTTGGCGTAGTAGTCGCAAGCGCGGCTGCTCAGCATGAGGTCCTGGGTTCGAGTCCCGGGTCGGGCAAAGTGTTATTAGGTTTTTCTATCAGGTAGTTCTCAGTAGCAGCCACGGAGTCTGGATCCATGCCCGGTTGATGGCAATAGGCTCGCCCCCTATTACATGGGTCTTAAACATATCTGGCGAAATGTGGATGTAGTAATAGGTACACCTCTGCCTAACCCTTTGGGGATTACAGGCGTGATGTTATGTTATGTGTGTATTAACAAAAATTAAATTAACAAGATACAACAAATTAGTGAACTGTATGGTCTTCAAATCTTAACTCACATCTCTTTCTCTCAAAAACTCATCATCGGAATTCTGTCCTGTGTAATTGACGTTCAAAAAGTGCTGATTTTCAGCATAGTTTTAATTTAATCTTGATTTCATAGCAGGTTGTTTTCTGTGGTTTCTGCCTACCCCCATGGGAAAAAGGCGTGACTTAATGTACGCATGTTCTGTTTTCTTCTACTAATTAAATAATAAATTTCCGCTTTAGGACAACCAATAGCGTCTATTGATAGAACAGCTTGCCGAATTTTATCGAAATCGTGAAAAAAAAACAAATAATACTAATAACTTCATTCACGTGGAGGGCGCTAATTACCTCACAGGAACGAACCGGTAAAAAAAGTCTTGGCCTATCCTTCATCGAAATACGTGTTGCGTGAAACAGTATCCGTGAATGTGCATAAATTTTCTTATTTTTTATTTCGATCGGCAATGTAAAAATACTATTAAAATAATGACAAGAAAGTGAAAACCGGTCAAACAACACAAAAGTACCAATAAAACTTTTGTTTCTGTCTCTTTCTAGATCGTTATCGCTTTTATGTCGTGTTTTGTACGTCGATCGTGAACAATGACGTCATGAAAGTTATCGGATCTCTCTGTCTAATCAGCAGTTTTAAATGCTTGTAACTTAGTATTTTTAATAAATATTCAAAAAATAATTTCACTTCTCTAACGTTAATACGCTTTGTTTAGAGTGATAAAAAAATCATGCAAATACCTAACTACGATCGACAGAAAACGTCCCAAGTTTCAATAATAACCCTAAACTCGTAGTACTCACTTATCCACGTCCCCGCTGCTCACCGATGAGTCGGAGCGCCACTTGCCTCCCACCATGTTCTGCACACTGAAATGTTTTACATCAACGTATTAGACACGAGTTGTGTTTGTTGCTCATTAAATAAATAGTCAGACATAATCTCGAAATATACGGCACAAAGGATATTGTTATTTTCAACTAACAACCGTCCTTGTATTGTTTTTTTTACATAATATCTTCGTCTTCTTGGCGTGCCAATGACAATATTTAAATTGAGTCTGCCCAAAAGGCGACGAGTTAGCACTTTCAGTAGCCACCAGCAGGTCCAGTGATGTGCAAGAAACTGGACAAGCAGGACACGATATCTTCGTAAAACCCTAACTGTAAACATTACTATAAATTTTCATCAGAGTAGTACTTGCGTGAAACAGTATCCGTAACAGTATCATTAAAGTCTTCCGTGTTTGTAACAGTACCCAGTAAGAAGCACGATTATCCAAACATAAATAAGAAACACGACTAAATTATTAAGTTTAGAGAAGAAGCTACTACGAAAAAAAATCTTTGCAGTAGATACCGAACCAAGGACCTCCCAAATCTCCATGCTTAGAAGTTGCGTTTGCGAGCACCACACCAACACACATCTCGAAGTAAATATACTAACGGAGTGGCGTCTCTGCCTGATGACTTATTGATTTTGAAAACTTGCATTCATAGGCTCCGCGTTAGGTTTGCTGTGAAGAATTCTCAATAACAAAAGAAGTGACATGTAAAAATAAATCTTATTACAATGATATAAAACTATGGAGAGGAGAGCAGATTTTATATTCGTTAGACCGCGGTATCTCTTTCGAACAACACGCAGCCCCGACGGGATTGCCCACCCATTATCTCCGAAACTACTGAGCCTAAAATTTAAAAAAAAATACAGAAATTAGTTCAGCACTTATTGAAGGAAAACCTATAAGAAGACTGGTGCTAAAAAAGGTACTCCCTTTCTTCTCCAACGTTGACATTTCACGTTCCGTTATTGGTAAAAGTGAATTTTCGCATTCCCCTTAAACTCAAGGGGAAGATTTATAAAACCATGGTAGACCTGCTGTCGTGTATGGATCAGAATGTTGGGCCACAAAAGGGATAAATGAAAGGCGATTTCATGTGGCTGACATGAGAATGCTAAGGGGGATCTGTGGTGTGACGCGAATGGATAAAATAAGGAATGAGTACATAAGAGGAAGTCTGAAAGTGGCGCCGGTAAATGAAAAGTTGTGTGGTAATCGATTGTCGTGGTATGAACATGTGATGCGAAGGAATGAAGAAAATGTTGTGAGAAAAATGTTGAGTATGAATGTAGATGGCTATAAGAGTAGAGGAAGACCAAAGAAACGATGGATGGACTGTGTCAAGGATGATATGGCTAGAAAGGAGGTGACTTCTAACATGACGAGAAATAGAGAAGTATGGAAGAAGAAGACATGTTGCGCCGACCTCAAATAAATTGGGATAAGGGCAGGAGAATGATGATGGTAAAAGTAAATTTTAGTAGGTCATTTTTTTTTCGTTTTTTAATAAAATATAATTTTATTTTTACATATTTTTGGATGTATAAAGAGTGTGAATAATAATTGTTGCTGTATTATGCAATTACATTACCATTTTTACACTAAAAATAAAGAATTTAAGATTACAGTTTGTGCAACGAAACGTGTAGTGCCCCCAGTTTTTAAACCACCCAGAAGACTCGACTGGGCATAGAGGAGTTAGGTTCCAATAATTTATTTAATTTTTAATATTATTATTATAAATAAACATTATGTAAGTAATTTGAATTTAGGACTTATAACTTTTATTGAAAACGGTTTATGTCTTTTGTATATTATTGTAATTGCAATTTATGGCATGTGATATTATGTGATATTTAGTTCGGGTAAGTTATCATTAGGACAAATGATGATTAGAAAAAAAAAAGACGTGTGGCACTCGGAGGAGACTGCCGCGGTAAAGCTATTGCATAGCATTTTTTATCAACTTATGCAATTATAATTATTTATTTATTTTATTAATGCAGTATTTTTTTTCCTTTGTTTTTTTTTCTTTGATATTAATTCAAGTTACACTTTGAGCGTGGTGACCGATAAAAAAACATTTTTTTTCTTTTATTAAATAAATGAGTGTTAGGTTTTTTTCGTTACGGAATTTCTGGATTCGGTCCCCACGCTCAAGGCCCGCGATAGAAGCTATGCTATGCTAGCTTAAAAAAGTTATGACACTTTAAATTATGAATAAAAAAAGTTACGTGACACAATAGAGAACCGCTAAAAAAACATGGAAAACCTCTCAATGTGTACTATAATAGTACGGAACCCTTCATGTGCAAGTACGACTTGCACTTGGCCAGTTTTTTGCTGTAAGCCTGTCTGAGTCTGACAGACCGCTTCGGCAGCCTCAAAGTGGAAAATTTGCAAACGTAAAGGAAGATGAGTACAGTACTTACACATGCTTCATCTGCTCCCCCTGCGAGCTGAGCTGAGCGAGGTAAGCGGCCTGCTTGCGGTGATGGTACATGTGCACGCGCAGACAGCTCGGGTTGCGCATGCGCTTCTGGCAGATGTCGCACTGCAGCGTGCCCTCGCGCGTGTCGTGCTTGTCGCGGATGTGCACCTTGAGGTTGTAGCGGTTGGCGAAGAACCGGTGGCAGGAGGGGCACTTCACGCCGCCCGTCTTGCAGTTCCACCCTGTTGACAGATGCCACTTAGTTGCTAGTCGTCACATGTACGTGCAAAGGGTGATAAATGGACCATTACTTGTCCACCGACGTGTCTGTCTGTCTGTCTGTCGTGTTCGACAAAGAAGGTAGCCTGTTTAGCTGTTTGAGGTCAAATACTCAAATCAGCTCAGCTACTAGAGAAGTCTCGGCAAATGTTGCGGTGATGTTTACAGTCATGACTTCACGGGTAGTGACTCAGTTAGTATGGATCTGCACGGCAATTATGATCATTAAAAGAATAATATTGGTTTATTTAATGCATCATCTTCGTAATAAAATGTTGTGTGCGTTTATGTCATTGTTCGCTAAGTTTAAGTATGTTTAAACGTGTCACAGATCCATACCGTGAACATCTACTTGGTGGAACTCTAACGAAACACCCATAAACATTTTGCCCAACCTGGGGCTCGAACTCGGGACCGCCCTACCAAATACATTATATTTTCTTTTTTAAAATACAGAATTACTTTTTGGTTGCAGACCACGAGACCAATGAGATAGTCTAAACTATTACTTTTATTTCGCAGAACCGACAAAGTACACTGATTTTTTGTACTAATTGTAAATTCATTGTTTTCTTTTTATAATCATTATTAGCATACTCTTACTGTGCATTCGCACTGGCGAAACATTCTTCAAGATAAATGTTTCACTAGTGACAGGTATAAAAAAAAGCCTGAAAATACAATGGAAAACAGAGCATAAAAAGCAGGTGTGACTTACCAGATTCCTTGGCGGACTCCGGCAGCACAAGCACACTGTGGAACAGCTCGTTGTCGAAGTCAATCAGCGGCTCGCTGCAAGCAACGCCAATGTAAGTGTAAAGCGATGCTTATACGAAGCTATACTATACAATGGGTGTGTCTGTTAATGAGTTAGTGTGGCCGCGCATACCTAGCTTGTAGAGGTTATAATGCAGATGCAGTGGCTCCTTGTAAAATACTAGTATTCAGCTGCATAAGGTTAAGACAAGAAGCCGACCCCAAGACATTATTTACAGACTAATCTATCCTTAGTAAGGAATGTTCGGGTGGGCATCGGTCCCATCTAAAATACTGATGATGTTCCTCGACTGTCGAATGCATACACATATCTCTATTTAAAATGTATATAAAAATTTATCGCCGAAATGTATGTACGCGCATAACTTCTGAACTACTACACCAAATTGGATGATTCTTTCTTTTTTGTGTTTGTTATTTTTAGGACCAGGTTTGTATAAAATAAAATGAAATAAAACGTTTTCTTTTTATTAAAACCTTCTATTATAATGTCAATCATTATACAATTACTGTTTCTTTCCCAACAGAAAAACGGGTTTTCAAATGGTTTTTGCGTATAATATAAAAATGAATTGCTGTTCGTTAGTCGCGTTAAAACTCGATAACGGCTGGACCGATTTGGCTATTTGGTTTTTGAAATATTTGTGGCAATCCAGGGAAGGTTTAAATGGTGAGAAAGTAGTAGTATGTAGGTAGGTAGGTATAGGTAGGTAGTAGGTACGTAGGTATAGGTAGGTAGTAGGTACGTAGGTGTAGGTAGGTAGGTACGGTAGGTAGGTAGTAGGTAGGTTGGTGGTAGGTAGATAGTTGGTACGTAGGTAGGCAGGTAGTAGGTAGGAAATAGCAACGCATGCGAGGTACAGCTAGTTTTGTATAAATTATTTTGTTTGTACTCCGAAACGTTCATACGATGTCACAGACATAAGCCCTTCATGAGGCATACGGCGGATGATGAAAGGTGGGCCATTGTCTGATATATTGTCTCAACTTATGATCAGGCCTATGTCGAAAACTACTGACTAATATTTTGGTATCGTAGTCCTGGTGCAATGAGTGCAAACAAGTCAGCCGCCAGATGTACAGCAGCAAGCATGTATAAGTGCTAAAAAGCTCAATAACATTGAAATTAATTAAAGAAATGACGCATTTATTTACAAAAGCATAAAATATTGCAGAACCGATCCCGGTATAGTTGGGTAAAGGGTGAGCTTGGACGACAAGCCTAAAGGGACATAAGAGTAAAATGTTTGCCTGTAGGGGTACGTACCCGTCGTAAGCATAGTCAGTATTCTCCGGGTGCGTGGGACTGTCCTTGATAGGACGCGGCTTCTTCTTCATGTTGTGGCTGTTCCTAGTTGGGGTGTTCTTCAGTAATCTGTATGGAAATGGCGGTGTGTTTTGGATGAACCATATTTTGATGGACGTAAATACTGCAGAGAATCCTTTGTCTGCGCTTCTCCTTTGTTCCTCAGGTATACGGAAGTGATAAAAAAATAAAAAGACGTGTGGCACGGAGACTGCCGCGGTAAAGCTATTGCATAGCATTTTTTATCAACTTATGCAATTATAATTATTTATTTATTTTATTAATGCAGTATTTTTTTTCCTTTGTTTTTTTTTCTTTGATATTAATTCAAGTTACACTTTGAGCAAAAAAAAATTTTTTTCTTTTATTTAATAAATGAGTGTTAGGTTTTTTTCGTTACGGAATTTCTGGATTCGGTCCCCACGCTCAAGGCCCGCGATAGAAGCTATGCAATAGCTTAAAATCAAAGTTTAAGGGGCTTTGCATTTCTTTTGTAGTAATACACAAACTGCTCCTCATTGCTGCAGCCTGTGGGTCAAGTATACGCAGAAAGCATACAGCGCTCTGCGTTATTCTACATTGTGTTGTATATTATTGTCTGTTATTATTTGTATTGTAATTTGTATTTGTTGATTATGTGTGTTACGAATATTAGTTAAGTAAGTCTATTTTTAACCGACTTCAAAAAAGGAGGAGGTTCTATGTTCGTGTGTATGTATTTTTTTTGTGTATTACTAACACTATGGACTTTAAGGTCTGGCAATAAAAGTTTATTATTATTATATTAGTCTTGGTAGATGTCCCACCAAGACTAAACGATGTACGGGTATTTTTTAACGTCGTAAATTTTGTAAATACATTACTACAACTGATAAGTAATAAAGGCCTTTCCCGGCTAGCGCTCTGACATCCGGTCCTAAGCCTGCCAGTCTGACCAGGCAATCTTGTAAACGGACGTCGGTCTGTCTAGCCGGGAGGTTTCCATCGCAAAGCCAGAAAATGTATGAGTGCATTACCTCTTAAGAGGGCTCCTAGCTGCCTCCTCCTTGATAGTGACCGGGTCAGCCAACTCTGGCGGCGGCTCCGAAGACGTGGTGTCTTCCACTGCCGGAGTCCACTCGTTGACAGGCTCGACCACCTCTGGCTGCGACGGTACCTGCTTCGGCACCTCGTCCGGCATGGCTGAAGGGGACTCGCTCCGCTGTAAATCGCGAGGAAGTTACGTTGAAGCGGTGAAGTTTTGAGGTAGTTACGTCGTGAGAGTGACACGAAGAAAAAGCTAGAAAATTCCCGCAAATCATGTAATTCTTTCATGTTTAATAAACGCAGCACTTAACCCTAGAGTGGGCGCTATGACCAATTAGCGTCCTCACCAAAAAAAAATTAAAATTCGTAAGCCCATGGCAATTTGATCACCACGTGTCTCTCTTCAAACTTGTGTCATAATATTTCTTGGAAAGTTGAAATGTAGACTATATTCTATGGTCAATTTATTTAAAGGTATCGCGTGATTAAAATAAATAACCAGATGGAAGCCGCTTTAATGTTGTGTTCAAAATTACTGTGCAGTGAACATTGCACATACCTATATGAATATTGTTTTACCAAATCAAAGTTCCTAAAACAGAGTTAAATAACGATGCAGTTGACTTATCGTTACTTATTTGTGTTTTACTTAAATCCTGACAAAATAAATTAATTCAATTGCTGTATTCCAAACTAAAAGGTTAAAGGTTATACTAAATGCGATTCCCCACGCGCCCAATGACGTCTCGCGAACAGACGCGTCCACCCTAGGGTTAACAATGCGCATGCGTAAAGATACTCGTGTCACGTTAACAGCTTCATACAACCCCGCGAATCGGTTGCACTACTACAAGCGCGCGAGGCATGTGTGCGTGACCACTGGCCGCTTGTCGTGTACGCGGCGAGACTGGAAAAAACCGGTTTACGCTGTCACAGGCAGTGTACAATCTCAGTGTCAGTGTAATGCACTTTGTTTGTTTTGTTAGTGGCCAGTTTGAAAATTTTAATGTAAAAACGGATTCGAAATTAACATAACATAACATCACGCCTATAATCCCCGAAGGGTTAGGCAGAGGTGTACCTAATAGTACACCCACATTTCGCCAGTTATGTTTAAGTCCCATGTAATAGGGGGCGAGCCTATTGCCATCAACCGGGCACAAATCCAGACTCCGTGGCTGTTACTGATAAATTCCTGATGGAGAAAGTCAATATCAGTTTGCCCGACCCGGGAATCGAACCCAGGACCTCATGCTTAGCAGTCGCGCTTGCGACCACTAGACCAACGAGGCAGTATCTCTTTTACAATAAAAAAATAATCATCAAAATTGGTTCATAAACGACGTTATTAGCGGACTCACATAAACGAAATGAAATACGAATGTTTAATTCAAAAAAATGTTCATAAAATGAAAAGTACTGGGTCAAACAATGTCAAATTTTTATGGGACCAAATGGCAACTATTACGCATGAAACTAAAAAAGAATCACGTAAATCGGATCATAAATCTCGGCGTAATCGGTGTACATACATAGAAGAAAAAAAAAACCATTCCGATCGAATTGAGAACCTTCTCCTTTTTGGGAAGTCGGTTAAAAATATTGGTATTCTCAGTAATTAATATAAGAACTGAAAAGGTTGTATTGGTGATTTTAATCATTATTACTCAGTAAAGTCACATTTGTTACGGACGCGAATCCTATTTTAAACCTGACAGTGACCGGTAAATTGCAAAACACGTAAGAAAATTCGAATTTCGCGGGCTACACTGAAGGATTCACCTTAATTGAATGTGCCTCCTTCTGTTTTTCGACAACTTCGCTATCCCTCTGGACACCGATTGCAGCCTATTCTTCTAAGTAATGTATTGGTCTATAGTATTATTTCAATGTTACAGTTGTATCCTAATACACAAAGAGTGGTACTTACTTCCCGTCCACCAGTCAAACCCTTGACCTGCAGCAGCTCAGCGGTGTGGAGAAAGCCAGAGAGCTCTTGACGACGTACGTGCACTTCGCCGCGGTACATGAACTGCAGCAGCTGACGCAACTCCTGGTGGGCCACGTCTTTGAGAATCACTATGGGATGCTCACACGGGTTCATCTGTGGATGAGGATAATTGGTGAATAACTTTGAACTGGCCTAAGTGTCCCTACACCTGCAATTGCGAAGACATGAAACACATGTTTCGAGTGGCCACATAACTGCTTCAAGTGATACAACATAACATTACCAAAGTAACCTAACCCTGAAGGTTTACAGGGAGATGTGCCTATCATGGTGTGGCTTAACTAACAGGAATCAGTCATGATCTCACAACATTGTGGACCTAGTCCCTGATTATTACAAACAATTTTCCTTACGAACTGCGTCCCATGGACTGCTAAAGTGAATGATGTAGAGTGACAAGGCCATATTCATAACAGTTGCAACGAGTACTGATACAATGATTGCAGCTAGATAGATCCGGCGCATGTGAGTGCCACTGCTCTATTTTATACTCCATTATGCTGTTATGGCCACCACAATAAGAGAGGGAGTGCTCACATTGTAGCTCACTTGCTCTACATAAAATATTCTAGACTTTTCGCTAATGGATCAGTTTGTTTGTGAAAATCAGTACTACTATTACGTATAGTTACTTGTACAATAATAAAGTGCACTTCCACTTATTAACTTATCTTATTTTAATTAAATTTTCCAAAAACATTGTATATCTCTCTGATAACACTTGCAAAAACAATTAGTTATATGTACTTAAAGTACAGAATCATTATGTAATATCTTTGTAATCAAATTAAGGATACTATGTACTGTTATAGAATTAACAGTGACAGATGTAATTTTCAGTTTTTACTCAAAACTGGATACTGTAGTTCACCATCCCAGTTCATAGAGATCAAAAATATGCCTGTTCATATTTCTTTTGTATTTATGTTGTTACATTACTAAAGATTATATTGTCTCATACCTAAGGCAGATTCTTTGAAACTACTGCTCTAGCAAACGCAGTCAAAACTGCAATTTCTGGTTAATATAGATAGCTGAGTGAGCCAAGTATGTAGAGCTATTCAATAAACAACTATTGTATTAGCCTGCATGCTATTATGATAGCAGATATATGTATAAGTTTTTATTTGTTTTAGTTCCAATACAGAGATATGGAACAAAGGTCATTGTAAGAATAATAGAAGTGATTCATTGAATTTCTTCACTTTTAAGAGCATGTCTTGAGCAAAATTGTATTGTTTAGCTATTGGAAGATGTTGGCTCGAATATTTGAAGAATATTTTTATGGTATATGATCAATCTTATACCAAAACCATTACTTTGGTTTTCATAGACTGCTACACCATGCCTCTATTATGTAGAATAGAATGAGTAGAATATTAGTAAAAAAAACTGTAATTCTATTGATAGTTTATCAATGTCATGAATGTAGAGAACAGTCTTCATGTGAACTCCTCAAGAGATAACAGTACTGCTAACCTTTGTAAGGAAATTACAAGAGATAAGTTTTCTATTTCATCCATACATTTCTTTTTAATCATAAACATGAGTAACATCTATAAAATAATCAAAATGCTCACTAATCTAAAGAGAAAACTTACCCAAAACTGGTAGTGCAGCAAACAAGTACTATTTCAAGCAAGGCCAATTTCAAAACTGCTCTCAAAATGGCTTACAGATTCTGCATGTAATAATAATAACGGAGGGTCACTCCCTGAGAGGTGAGGTGGGAAGGGCAAGGTAACAAATCAACCCTCCTATCTGTCTGCATGTGAAGGGAAGGGGTGTGTTACAGACAGATAACTAAACACCTATAGCCAAAAGTCAATAAATTACCTGCCATACCAGACAAGATCACACAACAATATGTATGTTTGTGTTTAACAATATACATGCATATCACATCTGTATTCAGATTGATTTCTTGTTTTTGTCTATCTACTATCTGTGAGGTGTAGCTTTTAACAATGACAAATGTTGTTTTTGTCGTAAATAAGCAACGGTGGCGAAAAAATATGCTGGATAACTTAATGGATTATGGTATTTTCCAAGAAATTTTGCAAACATTATGATGCAAAATTATGCGAAATAAATGAATCATACCTTAAAAAGCTCCTTGAAGTAAGGGCTGCATACTGAGAGGATCAGCTTATGAGCGTGCACGTACTGTCCTCCAGCTGCCAGAGTCACGTCCACTAGGTCTTCGCCTTCCAGCAACGCATGAAATGATTGTGACAAATTCGAATGGAAATCGTTCCACCGAAGCGAGAACTGCTCGGGAACAGCCATCCCGCCGACCAACTCCGACAATCACGACAAAAAAAACCACTAGACGCCCTCCTAACACTACCTGTACCACTTTCAGAATAGCAACGCGTCCCAACAGTGATACATAACTGAAAACTCAAACGCGAATTATTGCCCACGTATACGAATCGGGTAGGAACGTTCTATTTCTCAAACATTATTTACAACGCATCACTACGACGGTACCCGTGCCCGCGATAATTTATAATACACAAACAATATTGACTGACATGGCAATACAATGGAAATAATAATCAAAATGTCGCTTGGTTTGGTTTGCTACGCGGATTCTTCACAATGCACCGTTCATTGTCCGACAAACAACATGAACATTATGTCAGAATGTATGAAAAAAACTGAAAATATGTAATTTCGTTGTTGTATATATTATTTATGAAAAGTTAAAATTATTTAATTTTTAGACGTTTTTTTAATAATAAATTATTAGATTTTGCAAATTTTAATAATAGAAAAAAATACCATAGACTAAATTTTATTTTAAGTTGCTTGTACTAATATAATAGAATAGCTGATTTTATTTGTAATCTGTAGACCATCGATTTGGGATTAAGGGAGATATTCTACTCAATGGGATGGGGGAACAAAGTTAGAGTGGGGTAGGTAATGTAGGTATGTGGTTGTGGTATTTCAACATTATGTATCAAGGTTGTACGCAAAGACTAATAAAGTATACTGTTGTACGGCGGTATGATCATTGAAATCTTTTTCAGAACTTTTCCACGTCTGTTTTTAACCGACTTCAAAAAAGGAGGAGGTTTCGCAATTTGACCGTATATTGGGTCTAAAAGCACCCTTAACACAAACGAAGGGCACTTGTTGTCCCCACCACTACGTTTTTTTTTTTTGTCCTAGAACATACCTGGGAACCTCCTAGTTACGGAGATATTGGGGGTCATAGTTCCAAATTTTTCACAGCTTGGTTTGTAAATACTAGTTTTTCAGGTTTTATCTTTAATTAAATTGCCTCCATGACCCGTTTACTATTTAAAGCATCCACCAGCTAGCGCAAGCACAGAACACATAAAAGAGGTTAGAAGGGCCTTGTGGGCTTGGCAGGCGCTCCGCACATATGAGCAAACGCTCAAATGTCGACAAAATTTGATTTACAGCGTACGAAGCTCCGCGAAAAAAAAGAGTTATGCCATCTTGCGCTATTATAATATGTCGGAAAAGAAGCCTGGGTATGTAGTGTGCAACGAGAAGGGATTTCTTATCACCGGTACCTAAGTCCAAATACCTTAAAATACAAGTAATATTTGTAATTATTACAATAGTATTATGTAGTTGGTAGAAAAAATGATACTGTCGCAAGCAGTTAAAAAATTATGTACATTGCTTGCAATACGTGGGTACCATCTTGTACTGCGTGGGCGATTGCGCGATGTATTTCGTTCACTGCGAACGTCGCGTACGTCGTGCCAAAGCTTGAGTTCTGCGAAATCTATGCGTTTCGATTATGTTGTACCAAGTTGTAAACAATGTCGATATTTAGTATGTGTGAATGTATTCAAATGATATTATTATGAATATGATTAAATAACTTTGTTTATTACTGTCAATTATTGTTTATTGTGGGTTATTAATTTTGGTTTTCGTCTAAAATTTGTTTTGAGGTTAGCCATTTATAATGGAAACATAACACAACAAAGTTTTGTTTTTAGGTTTCCAATTTCCAACAGATCCAGATACAAGAACACTATGGCTAGAGGCAACCGGTAGAATTGAATAGATACCTACTAACTAAATGTAGTAATGAATTGAATGTATGTCTTATTTTTAAGTGTTTCTCGTATGTTTACTTTTAATTTTTTTTTTTTAATCTTTAATTTTGTATCTGTGTGAGACAAATAAATACCTTTTCATCCTTTCTATCCCGTTCCGAAATTAAAGCAAAATATTGCAAAACTTAAAGTTACAAAACTAAAGTAATTTTATCGATATAAATTATCGACCTTTTGGTCGCCGTAACATGTATGAGAAATTAAAGCGTGTGTGAGTGTACGTCATACGCAGTGTTTGCGCTAGTGTGACAACCAGTAGCAAACTCGCGATTTATGTAAGTGCGGTTTATTTGTGTGCGTAATGCGCGTACGTATTAGCCGCTTGCTTGTAGTGGATATAGAGATTAGAGAGTGGGAGACAAGCGGCGACACCCGTTCACCCGTTCTAATATACAAATCAGGAACTATTTCCTTTCTAACCTCTTTTGTCTGTTCTGTGAGCGCAAGGTTTAACAGTGCTACATTGAGTTTTACCGTAAAATGTTTGAAAGTATAGAGTTTGATGTACAGAATGCCTGGTTGACGGCTGTGTGATGGGTTGATTTACACCCTGTTTATTTATATATTTAGGTTTCTTTGAAAGGATACACTCCCGAGGTGGTCCCATTGTCACCAAGTCAGGATCTGATAATGGGATCCCAGAGAAATCGAAGGCAACCCTCAAATTTTATAGGCACACATAGCATTTTTCATATATTTTCTGAAGCTGTTTAAGTATTTGCGTCTGATAATCATAATCTCATGTGGCTGTGCTTATGATGGAAGGTACAACTCCTTAATGGTTAGGAGTTGAAAGAAAATTCCTTCAAAATTACACGTACTTATGGACCGATACTTGTATTCTTTCAGGCTATTAAGTTGACCTAATGATAGAAGGTAAATCTCATTAACCGACTTTAAAAAAAGAGCTTCTCAATTCGGCGGAATCCAATTACTCGGAGACGCCAGAACCGATATATTTTTTTGTTTGTATTGGAACCTATGTCGCCAAACTAACACAATCAAACCATTCATCATACAGTGCACTACAAATAAACAATCAGTTTGATTTGTCGTTTAAATTTCAACCACAACGAGCGTAACTCACAGATTCTACATTTTAAAATATGTCTTCTTAGTTTCTTACTCATAAGAGAGGATTTTTTTTTTGCTTTAAGCAGAAATAATATACGACGTTTTGTAATCAGCAATCAAACTAGAACCAATTGCCGAGTGAATTCCGCTACCTGCTCATAGATGGCAGTAGTTTCAATGGACGCAATTGCGAACTTAATGATTGCAGTGAGAAGGATTATATTCTTTGCTACTCGAAGCGGAAGGGAGTGTTCTGTAGATCGCGATCGCAATGAAAACTTTCAACAAAACTTGGTTTGAAGGAGATATCTATTTGCATGATATAGATGCAGCCCATGTAAAAAAACCGCAAATATAACTTTGTCATTCATACAAACACTATGAAAAACAAACTTATCACAAAATGTGTATTTCTGTTACTGCTATAACAACAAATAAGACAAATTAAAGAGGGCCTTCCCTATTACGATGGTACGGAACCCTTTAAGTGCGAGTCCGACTCGCACTTGGCCAGTTTTTTTCTGGATAATTCAGTTAACATCAGCTCACACTGGAAATCGCATTATACCTACTTTTTTTGTATCGTATAATTATATAATAATATGTGTAATCCTATGTAATAAATAAAACCCTTTACTTTTTCCCAGTTATTTGTTATTTCTATAAAGTTTATTTCCGCCTAGTTCCAAAAATAAAGGTTTTTCCACCGTACGTCAATTCTTTTCCATGAATGTTTACGTCTGCCAAATGTCAACTTCAAAGTCAAGTCATTGACACTCGTTGATCTGTCATTAGTCGATGCTAAGTACGGCTCGGCATGCGTTGTAATCAAGGTTCTACTACTTTTATTTATGTTTATTAATTAAAGGATCATTGAATCGGCCATGAAAGTGTAATGTGCGTGAACGAACACCCATAATATGTTAGAGTTCGTGACCGACCGCGAGTTTTATGACGCGTTCGCTAATCGATCATGTTAGTTTAGCTCGCTGTTAGTATAATTACATACGTGGTGGCACGATGTCGGCTCTGAGTGCGCAGGAGCGGGCGGAAGCGGCGGATCGCGCGCAGATGCTGAAGAAGATCCTGAGCGCGTCGTTCTACGCGCTAGCGTCGTTCATGATCACTGTAGTGAACAAGACGGTGTTGACGACGTACGCATTCCCGTCATACCAAGTACTCGGCCTGGGGCAGATGGTGGCCACCATCACGGTGCTGTGGGCCGGCCGCTTCTTCAGGGTGGTGCAGTACCCATCACTGTCAACCGACATTCTACGACGCATCTGGCCGCTACCTGTCATCTACCTAGGGAACATGGCTACAGGACTCGGCGGTACCAAAGAGCTCAGCCTGCCGATGTTCACTGCTCTGCGGCGCTTCAGTATTCTCATGACGATGCTGGGCGAGAGGTTCGTACTGGGCGTGAAGCCCTCCTGGTCGGTACAGATCAGTGTGTACGCGATGGTCGCCGGTGCTATGCTCGCCGCTGCCGACGACGTCACATTCTCGTGGACCGGATACACCTTGGTGTTGCTCAATGATGTTTTCACTGCTTCTAATGGAGTGTTCATGAAAAAGAAGCTGGATGCCAAAGATCTTGGTAAATATGGTCTGATGTATTATAATGCTTTGTTTATGATAATCCCAGCTACAGTGATCGCATGGAGCACTGGAGATTTGCACAGCTCAGCAGCGTACGAGCACTGGGATGATTCGTTGTTCCTAGCACAGTTCCTAATGTCATGTGTGATGGGATTTATACTGTCCTACAGTGTGATGCTCTGCACTCAGTACAACAGTGCACTTACTACCACAATCATTGGTTGTCTGAAGAATATCTTAGTGACGTATTTGGGAATGGTGATAGGTGGTGACTATGTGTTCTCTTTGCTGAACTTCGTGGGACTCAATATCAGTGTGCTGGCCAGCCTGTTGTACACATACGTCACATTCAAGCGCAAGCCCACTCCCTCTTACACCCTGATCGAGGCACCAAAAGTGGACACCGTATAGCAGTACCGGAAGAGGAGACCGACTCAGTGCTCTACATATCTAGTATAGTGTTGAAGGTGGTGCCAAAGATGACTGTCACAGTGAGTAGTGAAATGTACATATGTTTTAATTCAAACATACAATACAACCCAAGTTGTTGGTATTTGCCTCTTTATAATCATAATCTTAAATGCTTAACTTATTTGTGGGAACCAGCAGCATTTTCCTAGGTTTAGTAAGTAGCCACACTTAGAGGGCATCAATATTTTTGTATTTGTGCTGTGTTAATTTTGTGTATCAGTAGACTTCACAATAATAAATGTATGTTTCGTAATGTAAGCTGTACGTTCAAGAAATGACCATATTTTATGGTTTGATGTAGTCTGTGTGGGTTGAGTCTCATAATGGTTGGTTTATTGATATGAAGAAAGTAATTTAGCTAGAGTCAAGCAGAGGCAATAAAAGTAATATGTATACTCTTTAATATTCTGTAGCTAATAGGTAAAAGAAATATCTTAGCATGCTTAGTTTGCTTGGACAGATTAGACCAGTGAAATATACATAATAAGTACCTATTTTGGCAGGATATTATATGAACAAAAGATACATTATTGTAAATAAGACAATTAAGGCAAAACAAGTATGTTTTGGATTTTAAAATTTAATACAAAACAGCAAGTGTTTTGCATAAAATTTTATTTTGTTTTGTGTATCTGCTTAGTATACCCACACATTTAATATTATGTTAAAAAAACATAGAAGAATTGAAGAAAAAATTGTGAGATATAATTAATGTAAACTTAAGAGACATTGATGACAAGACATAAAGATATTTATTCGTCTTTATGTCTTGTAATCAATTTCTATAGGTATAAACCTGTAGAGAGCTGTAATTCAGACAGCAGACATATTTAGCTTTTGTTTTACTAGTGGTTGTGTCCTTAAGAATGACATAATAAACTTTAACATGCATTTAAGAGTTTACAGATCATTTCTGCTGCCATTTTTTTTTTAATTTTAATTTATAATAGTATTGTTTTGCAAGTCAATTTGTCAAAAGTGAAGCAAATCAATTTGTTCACTTTTGCCTTTTGTGACATTACAATTTCATAACATCAAAGGATGCTAAATAAAACACAGGTTTTTTTTAACTGTTTAAGCTGTACGTTGGTAAATCTTAGGTTTACTAACAAGAGTTGGTAAATATATATTTACAATAATAAATCAATTTATTGACACACAAGTTAGAGAACATGCATAGAAGAAAAAAATAAGAAAGAGCATTGATAAAACAGCACATTAATAGAAGTAGCCGTGGACCCCAAACTAGGCACAGCCTGTATCTTGGTGACCCAAAAATAAAAAATAAATGACGATTATTTGGACTTTTATCATTAGAGTTAATGCCATGGTAGGTTTATTGATTATGTTGTGCAACTAAAACGATAATTAGTATTCCTTTCTGGCATTGATGATTGATGAGATGACCTCCTGTAATACAAAACTGAATGACCAAATGGTTTAGGTAGGTTAGAACCATGAAGCATAGTAATTATGTTCCGGCACCTTGACCAAATGGATTAGGTTAGGTTTGAACTGTGGCCAAGGGTGAGCCTAGCAGCGGCTAGCGTGTGCTGCAGCCAAGCTGGATGCGTATTGTCAAGTTGCCGTCTTCACGATTAGTAGTCATTCGCCTACAACATTGACTATGTCGCTGAGGTAAAACCTAATATTTGGTGTGTCATGTATATCATGGTAAAAGTTGAAAATGATGATCTCATAATCGGCTTTTACCATTAAGGATTGGTAAATCATAGGATTTACCATAGTTTGTGCTTTTACACATACATATTATCCGAGACACATTATAAAGATGATGAAAATGCTTGTGAATAAAGTCTTTGAGACCTTTTTAGATATTTTGGTAGCTCAGATACAAATTATAATTATATAAAATAAATGAAATGTTTCAAAAACTCTGTCTGATCCGAAAGGGCATAACACTACCTACATATTATAAAACAAAGTCCTCCGCCGCGTCTGTCTGTCTATTCGCGATAAACTCAAAAACTACTAACAGAAACAACACGATGTGCTAAAAGTAATAAAATCGATAAAAAAATGGCTTAGTTTTAACTGATTTTAAATGACGTGCTAGACAAAGACAGCGTTACAAAAATGTGACGTCATATTTCATACCGCTGCCATAGTAAAAAAGATAGAAAGTTCTATAAACCGAAAACTTCTAAAGCACATGCTTTAGAAGTTAAAAAAAAATAAAGTTGAAAAAATGGAGTAGCTACATAGCTACTCCATTTTTTTTGTTAGTTCTTTGAAATAACATAACATTTTCGTGAATTATTAACAGTACCTAGTCAAATAGCCAATACTTTGTTTATCGTGTCAAGCACTACCAGAGGAGCGACCGGAGTGTCGTCACCGCCCGCATCTCTGTTGCGATTTTGCTAATTTCAGTACATTTTATTTATTTTTTAATGGGGCTAGTTTTTTTTCACTTGCTATTCATAACTCTCGATACCTAATAAATTCCTCACGGGTCGGAAAGGGTGGCCAAATCCGAAAGTATGAGGAATAATAATAGCTGGCTATCTATGTTAGGTATAGCTGGCTAGATTATATTAGATGCTGCTTAAATCAATCCTATACATGTTTACGTACAAAGAAATATGTTAAATACGTATGCACGACCGTGTAGCAATAGGTAATAGACAATATATCAACTTTTCTTGGAAGTCTCGAACCAGTCTGCAACAATGGTGAAACATTAGCTATTTATATCTCTTGATAAACAAGATTAAAAATTGTTTTTTAAGCTACATTAAAAATTGTTTTTTTAAACATACCTATCTTTACTTAAATCTCACAATGTAATAAATGAAGCTAGTACAAATATAGTAATTTTCATATTAATAAGATATTTTCGTAGCTATACAAAATAATTGCACATACTTTCTGTAAGTATCATTTTTGATTGAAACAAAATGCACCTGTCTTAAAAAAAAAATTAGTTCAATGTTTTATTATTGAAATGAGGGTTCAGGCAGACATATCGCATGATTTCTAAAAAAAAAATCAAAATAGCGGTGGGTCGATATGCCAGCTTCCATACAAAAAAGTTCAAACCCCTTTTTGTTGTATGCTTGAATCAATAGAAACTAAACTCAAGCCTGACTCGAAACTTTAGAGTGATAGTGGTAATATCATTAAACTGCTCTTCTTATCCTAAGAACTTGTAGTATTGTAACGAGTAGCACCAGAGCTGGGTACATTTACTATCGTATCCTTTATGATAAAATAGTAACAGCAAACGTTAACATGTTTGTTTCCGATCTAGTTTACTTAAATTGTGCCTTTACAGCTGAGCCTGCAGCTTAGGCTTGCATTTAAAGCGACAACGAATTTATATAACCACAAATAGTGCATGTGGTGTTAACCTATTATTAATAGGGTAGTATACAAAAAAAAACTAATTAGTCCGTCAGATAGATTTCCAAAAAATATTGGACACAATTTTTTTCTTTTTTCACGTAAACAAACAATGAAGACGAAACAGTGCTTTGAAAACTCGTGTAATGTCATATTCTAAGACATTTGCAAGTATGTTATATATATATATATGTTTTGTATTGTATGAAATGTTTTACCGGTGAGCGATGTCACAACCCCCCACTCAAATCTTTGACGCGTTTTATGTTCGTCATTATTTATTGATTTGATAAAACAAAAAATACGTATCCAATATTTTTCGATAATCTAACAGACGGACTAATTAGAATCATATTTTTTTTAGTCTGGAAACATACCTAAAATAAATAAATAAACAATTTGCAGAGGTGCATTAGTTAACATTTGCTGACATTGTCTGTTATTACAGTCATATTTATTTAAGTGTTTTTGTTAAAATGAGACTCATGAGCAATATGTCGAACATTATTAAAATAATATATTTTTTTCGCAAAACCTGTTGTGTAGCAAGTAAAGATCGAATATCCATTAACAGTATGCGTATATGTATAGAGTTCATTATATTTATACCTGCACTAGTAAATAATTATATACTGTCGTATACTTATTTAGCCTATATTACTTAATTATTGTATTGAATTGCATGACATTGTAACGAGAAGAAATCTGAAGGGTATGGCAGTTATTTTTCCTGTTTCGTGACGTTTTCGAGCTGTAATGAGCGCGATAAGATAACACATTGTGAGAGCAATCATACTAAATTGTGTTTTATGATTATTATGATCTATTAGTGGTTTTGAACAATTTCCTGAAAGGAAACATAAATGCTTATACTTCATTGATTATGTTATCTTGTTCACATTAAGTGCCTCAGGCCTCAACCAACAGAATATGTCCGTTATGTTAATATTAGATAGGGATTGCCTTCTACCTACTCCGGAAATATAATTGCGTGACACAATGGCAATGCCTAAATGGATTACAAGTTTTCTTTAAAATCACTGGTATTATGATAGAAAGTGTTTTACACAACTTGGGGGCTGATTCACGAAGGGTAGGTAGACGAAAGGGATTCGAGTGGCGATATTATAAACTAAACATAGCTACGTACACAACGTCTACATAACGTCGAACAGCCAGGCGTGCTCAAGTGTCAAGTAGTCTAGCGTCTGCCAACCGATTTTTGGTACATACCGGGTGCTTGATAGCTGCTGCTCGATTTCGGCCTTAAATTCGCTTACCACACTCAACCAGACCGCAGTCTAAAATTATTCGTGAAGTTGTTTTTTACTTACTAATGTTAGTTCCAAGCAATTAAATTTTTTTGTCTTCTCAACAATTTATAGTTTACAGAGAAAGAGTCCCTAAACATAGGCTACTCGTTTCAACAACATACTAATTAAATAACAGTACTGTAAAACATGCCACGCGCGCTCTGATAACAGCCGGTGTTGGTTATTCGTTCAGTTCATTAAAGCTCTGCAAAACATCAAAGTCAAAGTCAAAGTCAAAGCATTTATTTCAATTAAACCATTACTGGTACTTTTGAATGTCAGAAGAACAATTCATAAAACTAAACTACGAGTGCAATACGTCATCACCCCTGCAATCCGCAAACGAATCCCCTATTAATTAAGCTGAGGATTAGCTGTAGTGCTATAGTGCACTTTACATCTCGCTACTTATTTAAGCAAAGTAATACTAAAGCCACCGAACAAATATTTCAGCGGGGAGCAAAATAATGAACTGATCCATGTTACGTTGATTTCCATAAGCCTGATGCTCCCGCGAAATGCGTTTTTTCTTTTACGATATTTGCAATTTGCAGATCAGTGTCAGGTTGTATGTTAAATAAAATAGGATTCGCGACCGTAACAAATGTGACTTTACTGACTAATAATGGTTAAAATCACCAATACAGCCCTCTCAGTTCATATAATTTCGTTGAGTGACAATTTGATGAAGAAGGCATTCAAGAAAGTTATCTGCAAAAACAACAAAATTTAATTTCGTGGGCTACCATGGAGCATCAACCTTCACAACAGGCTAGTGTAATTCAATTCACTAGAAGTGCTCTCGCCTGTAATGTAATGTAATGGCACAAATTGTGCTACTCCATAGCATAGCAAGATACAATGTTGAATGGCTCTTCGTCTACTAAACAATTAACTTCGTGACGACGTTATTGCCATTCTAGAGCAAGGCAATGTGTCACATTCTATGAATATTTTCACTTATACTAGGTGACACGTGTTTAAGTAAAATTGCACCGTTGGAAAATCAACTCTCGGGTCTTAGCTGAACGTTGCGAGTTCAACGAGTTTTTATTTAGGCACTGAATTAGGTGTTACTTAACAAAATTAATTACTAGTTGCTGCGTCCTTTCAGGGTGGTGTACCTATGTCTTTCAGCTAGTCATAGCCTGTAACTGTATGTAGGTACCTACATAGTGCAGTAAATAAATAATGTTCGTGCAAACGGGTCAAATTTAGATAAAAAAAGGCATTTGAACTTTGTAAACACTCCTAGGAATGATTACAAAGTTCAAATGCCTTTTAACAATACAGTAGTGGTGCCCGTAGACTAGCTTACAGTCAGATTCATATTTTATGGATTGACAAATTACGTCGAACTAATGCCGCGTGTTAGGAACCTGCAACACTGCACTAACAAGTGGCATTAGTATCGAAGTTACTTAAATAATCCATGAAAATGTCTGTTAATTTTCTAGCCAGCCATCACACTAATCAAGTAATAAAAGACGCAAGGAAAAGTCATAAATGAAAAACCGGTCTCTATTTAGGCACAACTGATATTGTAGGTAATGAACGTTTCCGTGTCGAGCTGTTACCAGGCGTTTCTATCAGAAGTTTCTTCGTTGATGGCAATGGGTCGATCGGTCGTCCCCTAATACTAATAATGTTTATCGTAACTGTCACGATGTAGGTATAGTCGGAATGAGTACACTTCTGTCAAACACCTCGGGAACTATAGGTTTTGATATGATTTGTTTATAGAATACTTTGTCATGAAAAGTTGTGTGTATCCACACATATTCGCTATTTTTCCGCTGAAGTAGGGTACCTGTGCACAAACCTCTAATTGCCATGAGGTATTGAAGCGCGAGCTATTGTATTGGGGCACTAGTCGGCCTCTCAAACTGAACAGGCTTGCTCGATGAATCCACGATGTATTTATGTAATAGCTCTTTGTAGGTCGATTTGACTTTTATCGAAAATAGATTTCTTTCATATTTATGCTTACCTTTGCCAACTTTTGTGAGAATGATGAACAACATCTACAACACTTTCCTGGATCAGAACCTGAGAATTGGAAATAAATTCCACTAATTTAACATTAACAATTATTTAACTTTGTGGGTTAGAAACTATAGTTAAATAAAAATACCGTTATTTGAGACTAAAAGTGTGCTTAAATGATCGACTCGATTAATTCAAATGACCACTTTGATAATGTAGCTTATAATATATTTATTGGCAAGGCTGCGCTTACTTTCAGTTGGTCATGCATGTATCTCAGAAATACAACGTCTTTTACTAGAAAGAATATTGTAAAAATATCGATCGTGTACTCTAAGCTAAACGTACGTTTACGAGTAAAAAATACCAATCCAATTGAGAACCTCCTCCATTTTGGAAGTCGGAGTCGGTTAAAAAAAGGCTAAGAGAGGCTTGTAACTCGGAAATATCGCTGAATAGATTCGCGGATATTTTTCTATGATGTAGTAGAAGTATCTTATCTTTCAAGTTGTGTGTAAATACACTTACAATAGATTAACTATATTGCATTACAAGTATTTTTATCTAACTACCTTTGTTTTAGATCTTTATCAAATTATAGTGGACATTCTAAACCAAAGAATTCCACAATGTAATGGTCTAATCTTATCAAATAATAATTTTAAAATCATGATAACTGAAACAATACCAAAACGTATTCAAC
This sequence comes from Diarsia brunnea, assembly GCA_949774965.1. Taxonomy (NCBI): domain Eukaryota; kingdom Metazoa; phylum Arthropoda; class Insecta; order Lepidoptera; family Noctuidae; genus Diarsia; species Diarsia brunnea. The sequence goes on from OX458996.1 coordinate 35,488,245, forward strand.
CTGTTGTCGGCTTATTTTTTCCTCTTTTTTTAAGTAAATAAAGAACAAATAAAGAATCTTGAATCTTAGGTGGTTTAAGTATTTCAATTGTGGAATGTATTCCAATATAACTCCCATGAATGTTTTAGTGGTTAGGTCGTGGAACCGGGGTGCGACGACTGGACCGATAATAATAATAATAATAATATAGCCTCTTTATTTCCATAATGAATGACTTATTTAGAATAGGTACATATATCGTGCATGTATAAAATAACAAAATATTACAATTTAAATAAGAATTATCATGTTACAATTCGCATAATAAGTAAATTTCTTTCTTAAATGATAATTAAATAATCCGTAATTCCCAATATTCAATAATTCGCAATAATTAATCATTCTTTATACATTCATAATATAAATTTATAAAAAAAAAAAAAAAAAATCATTTTTAAAAATAAAATATTTGCAATTTTCATTTAGTATTCAATATGGACCCCTCTACGGGTAAAGGCCTCCTCCATTTTGCTCCACGTCTGTCTGTTCTTTGCTTTTGTTGTGATCCAGTTTTCACCAGCTTTCCGTATTATTTCGTCAACCCATTTTTCTTTTGGTCTACCTCTTTTCCTCTTGTTTAATGGGGGTTGCCAAGTAGTGACTCTGTATGTCCACTTCTTCTTGTCCATACGTGCAATGTGACCCGCCCATCCCCATTTCAGTTTTAGAGAGTGTTCCAGAGCATCCATTACTTTTGTTGTCTCTCTTATTTCTGTGTTTCTTATTCTATCTTTTCTTTTTATGTTTAGGATACTCCTTTCCATCGCTCTTTGGCACACTTGTATTTTGCTTTTATTGCCGTTGTTAAATATCCATGTTTGGCAACCATATGTAAGACAGGGAAGCAAACACGAGTCCATTGCTCTTTTCTTGAGTTTTATGGGGAGTTTCGATTTGAGGGTTTCTTTATTGCTCCAGTATTTATTCCAGGTTATGTTGACTCGTCTTTTGACCTCATCTTCGTGTCTTGTCTTAGAGAAAGATATTTGTTGTCCCAGGTAGATATATTTTTGAACATATTCTAATGTATTGCTATTGACCCTTATTGGGAATCAAGTTCGACTGGACCGATACCGACCGGATATAGAACAAAATTAGTTGTTATACAACTGATGGTTCAGAGGACCACTGCATTGTTAAAGCAGATCATCATCATTATCCATAAGACGTCCACTGCTGGATAAAGGCCTCCCCCATAGAACGCCGTAACGAAAGGCAATCTGCCGCCTGCATCCACCGGTTGCCCGCGACTCTCACGATGTCGTCGGTCCACCTGGTGGGAGACCTACCAACGCTGCGTCTTCCGGTTCGTGGTCGCCACTCGAGAACCTTTCTTCCCCATCAGTTGTCGGGTCTTCGAGCGATGTGGCCTGCCTATTGTCACTTCAACTTGCATATTCTGAGAGCTAAGTCGGTGACTCTGGTTCTTCGGCGAATATCCTCATTCCGAATTTTATCGCGCAAACAAACTCAGAGCGTAGCTCTCTCCATGGTTCGTTGCGTGACTCTGAGCTTCTCTAAGAGGCTGTGCCATAAGTCATCACTGGCAACACATACTGGTTATAAACCCTCGTCTTAAGATACTGCGGAATTTTGGTCGCAACGATATCGCGTAGTTTTCCGAACGCTGCCCATCCAAGTTGGATTCTTCGGGCGACCTCTGTCGAAGTTAGATCTACCCAGTTGAACTACAACTTCGAGAGTATCGCTCCCAACAATTACCGGTACGGGTGGAACACGGACATTTGACATAACTTTCGTCTTGTCCATGTTAATTTTAAGACCCACCTGTTAAGAAACGTTACTGAAATAAATAATAAGAGTTTGGACTCTTTTTTTTTTTTTTTAGAGCTAATTTTTCTAAATCACTCCGTAATTATGCAAAAAAACTTTTGTCTGCGTCCTTTACGATCCTTACATTCTGTTCAATATCCGTCTTTTGACGCCGATCCATCGATACTGTTTATCCAACTTTATTACAGTTTGACAAAAACTGCTTCACCTTTTCTACTCAAAAAATTTAAATAGCGTCGATCCTCATAAACCTTTTTCTACGCGCTAAACCGCTGATTGCCTGAGAGTAGCTTTCGTTCCACAAACTTTCAAGCCCCCCACGTCTCCTGCGAATTTGCTATGCAAACAGAGTATCGGTGGAAGCTGTTATCTCTGCACATCTTAGAGAAAATTTTCCGACGTGCCTGCATCCATGTTCATATTCCCAGACGGCCGTGTACAGAGAGACAGGTAGGTATACAGACAGACTCTTCACATTGCAGTTCCTCGGACCGTCTGAGATTTGATTACGATTTTCCTTCTACACGATCGATTTCAAAATGTTCAGTTTATGTACGTAGATTGAAGCTTTATACTTTTCCTACAATGATCAATCAATAGAAAGACTTAATAAAGTATGTTATCGATTTAACGATATACTAATGTATTAGGTCATGCAAATGTTTCCAAGTGCCTCGTTATTAAACCGGAGTTTATATTTGTAGTTATATTTATACATTAACATTATTTGTTATTGACATAGAGTAGAAAATAATATTTTGACTAGTTTGTGAGTAATTGCACTGAATGTACACAACGAGATTCTAAAATAGCACTAATTTATGTAATTCATGTGTATTTTAACTCATTTTGTAAGTTGTGAATAATCGGCGTATAAAATGTGTACAACTAATCAACTAAATGTTTTGTTAGCACAGCATTTATAATGTATTTTTTTATCGTTATCAAATATCATACTTACACGTTAATGTAATGCTCGTGTAATTCCAACAATGTCTACGCCATATTGGTGGAATCACACGCCGGTTAAGGGAATTTTAAAATAAGATATTATTGTACGTAAGGCACTATTGTCTTTGTAACACTATGCAAAGTTAGCTATTTGTGCTGTGATGGTTTTGCGGCAATGTGATCGGAGAAGTGTGTCAAATGGACAACAAACAATATACATATTTTATGTTATTATTTTTGTTAACAAAGGTTGGTTTAGACTGATTTGAAAACGGAAATTACCCGATGTCCATCGTCACGTAAATGAGCAATTGTCTCGCAGCGTGTGCTTCAGCATATTCCTGACCATCGTGTCCCCTGTACTTCACTTGGCCTAGCTCTAATATTAATGTAATGTCCAGTGTGTGCCTTGCTAACGGTACCTTAATAAACCCATTAGAAACTCTTTAAAGTAACCACATCGCGTGTGTGCTGCTTCAGTCAGTCCTTTGTTTGTTGTCCTTTATTATTGAACGCAGCGGTTTATGTAAATACGGTACGTCTAATCGCTGAAAATTACAAAGCGAGCGCTACATGCAGCTTTTATCAGCTATTTATTTAAAGCACAGTATTGCTTTAAAATTCAATAAACAATTCAAATCGATATCGATCGGACTCGGTACATCAGCCCACTTAGGAACGCTGAGCTAGACATCTCAATTATTCAAAAAGCTCCGTTTCTTCGACCACGTTTCCGTAAAACACGTAGCATGTAAAGGAATATAACTTATTTATTGAAGTAATTTTGAAATTATGTATTATTAGAGGGAAGATTTTGCTCATATTATTCGTATTTAACTCACGACTCTTGATAGAACACTATATTATATTTAATTACTAAAATATTATAAATAATATGTGAAATTATCAAACATCAGTTGAATTCAGTTGTATCGCAATAGTTGCACGAATTTTGAACAGGGTTCGAAGAGGTAGGAATTATCATTGATAATTATTTTGGTAATAATAAATGTCATCTACCACATCACGAATAATTAAAATTGAAGTGTCTGATTGTAATGTCAAAATAAAAACTTTCAACTTAACGCATATGAAAGCAAATACGGTACTTATACCATAATTACATATTTTTTTGTCTGATTATTTTAGAAAATGGATCCGTGCAAAAAAAATTTAACCTTAGATATTTTGTTAAAATCTGATTCAAATATATAATTATTTATCAAAGAAAATAATTTATCTTCATAATTTGAATAAATATTAAATATGTTATTCATAAGCACATTCGGGTCATGTTAATAACATCAAATAATATACTATAGGTACCTACTACAAAGAACAAGAAGACATCGAGGAATATTTTCTCGATCTTTAACTCACTGTAGGTATTTCATTCTGTCACTGCGAATGTGACGTGGGGATTTCTGTAACTACATTATTCGAAAACTGCAATTGAATTAATTCACAGCCAGCCACAGCCCGTTGTCAAAACAATAAGCTAAAAAAATGACAGATTTTTAAACGAATCAATTGTAACCGGATGTTTAACCAAAGTTCAGAGTTGCCAGTGTTGCCAGTCACTAGCGTCGGTTTATGTTGTACGTATCATAGCGGCCCGGGCTCGTTTAAACTCCATCAGACAATTAATTTGTTGACGGAAACTATACGCGAGCGGCGTATAGTTTTCGGAAACTGTCGCACAACTTCATCTACCTACTAATTTTGCACATTTCTGAACTGAACACGGTGCAAGCACTAAGTAGTGTTTGATTACTTGTAGCACGACATGGGTTTCATCAGGCTACCGCTCTTCTAGTTTTAGACATCACCTCACATTCTTAGTAAATTAATACTATACTGCCTAGTGGAGGTTCTTTAAGCCTCTACTAGGCAGTGATATCCAAGATATCAAACGTCCTATTACTGTCTGTGCTAACTAAAACGGCCACCGCGAATCTGGCCAATCCACCGGAGTCCGGGGATTATGAACCATAGACGTCCAGATTCGTTTTCGGACAGACTAAGGCTGTTTAAATACTTTACAAGTTACATTTATGAATATGTTAAGCATTCATTTCGCTATTACAATAAATTGTTATTCGAAAGGATTATAATATTTATATTCATCAAAACTAAAATAATTGCGCTTGTTTGTTGTAGTTTTGCAAGGACAAATATTGTGAGTCTGCAGGTGAAACAGTTGGTGAATCGTTGTAATTCGACATTTCATAGTTTATATGCGTCCCGTCGAAATTAGAAACACACTTCAATGTTATTTATTTGTTTATCTTACAATACTAAAGGAATATAACTGTCTTGAAAAATATCAAAATATTTATCTAAAATAAGTAATAGAGACCGTAATGTGTACGTCGTTAGGCAAATCATTATATTTAAATAACATGATTTAATTATGTTTTCTTTTACTTTATTTATCCATAGCTACACTTATCTTTACGTAAATATTTTTTTTAAGATATTTGAGGAGTGAATGTACTATCTCAGATTTATTTGTAAGACTTCTGTTGTAATCTCGAGTCAGTTGCTAAAAATAAGAAGTAAATTATGCGATTTGTGTTAAAAATGTAACAAGAATTAAGTATTTAAGCTATAAGGTGTATGTACATCACCTTATAGCTTAAATATTCAAAACCTTAGCGAGAACCATTACCTTACCAACAGCACTGTGTAACCTTTTAGTTTAAATTAAAATAGAACTCCTACCCCGGTCAGGCACGCGGAGTTCTCGTTTAGAGTCGGTTGCACCTGAGTGGTAAACAAAACCAGTACAAGCTGGCCTCTTGTTGGAAACTCCATACATCGCGTGGCCAGCTCAAGATTGACATGTTAGGGACTATAGTTGCTGCCAATTAAGACGTCAATAGCGGTCAATTGCCCTTTACCTAATTATTTATTGTACGAACCAAAGCGTAACCGTGTATCGTTTTTCATTAGAAAAAAACGTTGAAGATCACGATAGATGACGATTCAAGACATGAACAGGCTTATTTTTGGATTCCAAAGTTAAGATTTTTAATAAATGTAGGCGAGTCAATGACCGCTACTGACATCTTAACTGCAGACCTAAAGTACCTAATACTAATAGAAAGCTAACGTACCTCCTTGGTATTTCTTATATTTTTTATTCAGTGCAGTTAAATTTTCGTCCGTTCTCAAGGTGCTGTTCTTATAACTTTTACAACTGGCTCTATTTCTTGTTTAAGTGTATCATTTTATTGTAAGACGTTTATAAAATCATTTATCAACTGCTGATCTTGTAATTGTTGCCGTGATCATATGGCTGTGTTGTTCATAAAAATTTGGGCTATTTTTGTAAGTTCCTCTTTAATAAAATATTTTGTAAAATTCTAAAATTATCGTAACTACCTACCTTATAAGCTTTTTACTTTATTTAATGTGAAGTCGCCATATTATTTTGTGTAATTCTATTTTGGTAAATGAAAGTAGATATTTACAGAAGTGATTTGTTTTATTTTGTGGTAACCCTTTTCCGTTTCAGAAAAGTTAGAATCAAACTATTTATTTAGGACACATTTGAATGTTGAACTTTATTAGTACCTATGTATGTACATTGACTTGATTGTAGGCTTTGTAGGTGAGCAGTCGAAGACGTCTGAAGCGGGTAATGGAAGTGGGTGTGAAACTGTAGGTATATGCAGAGGCAGACTCTACTACGGTTTGCGTCCTCGTCAAAATTTTGGAAGAAATGCAAGACATAAATACTCGTAAATAATCAATTTTAATTACCTACGATAGGTACTTAACTGGTCAAAAATGTACATAGGTACCTACTCTGTTTGTAGATTAGAATTTTACAGTATTCCAGAATGTTTAGTTAGGGCATAAGAAAATGATCGAATAATCGTTTGCTATCCATGTAAAATCAACATTAGTCCCATTATTTTCAGTTTTTTTTAAATGGAACTGTTGATAACAAATTATAAATTAGTTGCATTATTGTCAGATTCTTTTAAAATTGAACTAGCTATAAAAAAGCCATCAGTAGGTACTTCCATCATCGAACTGTTAGGCGCTTTGCACATGGAGCAACTTAAGTTGCGGCAACTATAACATTTTAAAAGTTTCCTGCAACTAGTTGATAGTTGCTATAACGTTTACGGTTGCCGCAATTTTATGGCAATCTGTGAGTTATTTTCATAGCCGAGTTGCTCAATCTACGCAGCGGTCAGGTGTGACGATGGATATCGATGAAGCAGCACTTGCTATCATTTTATTATTACGTTGCTGCCATCGCGCCGTCGTCGGCGGCGCCAACAAAAACAAATTATTCGCAGCAGTCGTCGGTTTTGGATGTATCCCTTTTTTCTAAATCGATCCCAATTTATTAACATAAAAGATCTGCTAAGGTATGTGTGAAATCGCCCCCCCACGCTTTGCGATTGACGGTTGAGGAAACAACTTTAGAAAGCGGTATAATATTCAACAGTTGCTAGTTGCGGCAATTAGGAACTAACTTAGTCATCGATTATTGCAACTGAAAACTGTTGACGATCACCGGAAATCGAAACTCGAGTTGCTATGTGTGCGCAATTGAAATATATGTAAACAGCTAGTTTCCAGTTGCTGCAATAGTTGCTCCATGTGCAAAGCGCCTTAATGGTACTTGTGACATTACCGATTCGGGTCGAGAACTCGAGAATCATTAGTATAGTTAGGTACCTCCTTGAATTATCTATTATTATTATCCTGAGTGTTGCACCACGGTCGTGTCCCAAGTGCCTCAAACGCTGCGTTCAAAGTGGTCTTTGATGTGACAGTGGCGCAGTATCGGTCCAATACAATTTTGTTAATGGTCGATACCACCTGGCGCGACCAACATTGGACGATGTGACGTAGCCACAGAACTTATTTCTTTTTACTAGAATTTGGCCTGCTCTTCACCACTTAATATAATCATGCACATTTTTAGTAAGACTACCTAGGCTACACTGTGAATAGTGCAATGTTTAGTCACAGATAGGTATCGCTAAGTCAAAAACCGACTTTAAAAATAAAACTCCGAAGAAAAATCAGCTTCTGAAATCGGTGACATTTTGTTTGTTTGATTTAATTTTTTTTGCCACCGACTTCAGAAGCTAATTTTTCTTGGAACCACCTATACTCTTTCGAATACAAAATGTTGAAAATCGGACTACTGACGGAGATATCGGTGAACATACATAAAATAAAATTACATACCCACGAATAGAGAACCTCCTCCTTTTTGGTCGGTTAAAAACCCAAAACGGACACTACGCTCGTAATGAGGAGGAATATATAGGTAGGTAGTGGTACCTATGTACTTTAATAGTAACTAGAATAATGGCAGCTACAGCTGCAGGTGCCATTATTCTAGTTGTTGTGTATAACGTTTATCAGTTGTTGGAAAAAAATCGATAGGTCATGTCCCTCAGACACTGGGTAGATTTTGTAGAATATTTTGTTAGTGCTTGATTGCAGCGTTGTTTCAGTGGTCGCAGGCGCTTCTACTTAAATTTAGAGGAGACTGCGAGTTATTTGAAATAATTCTATTCCTCTTTTTCCCCTCGAAAATGAGCCGATTCAATTATTTTTGCCCCCTCGACCCCTACTGGCGACGCTGCTTGAGATTTTCTCGGGAATTTCTCAGTGGCATCCACGGAGTCTGAATTTGTGGGATTAGGTACCTACAGCCGAGACGTTATAGATCTATGTTATTTATATTTTTAAACAAAACATACTATTTAAATGTTGCATACATTTGTCGTGACCACTCGTGGCCTTCTGCGTCAATGCCTCTATCTAACTTTGAAGAAGCGTTGATTGCTGACCTGCCCGAGGTCGTTCATAGTCAATGAAGGCACGGTTAGCGCAGTGACTGAGCGATTGGACTGCTGCGATGCGTGTCGCGGGTTCGATCCTCGCACGGAACAAATATTTGTATAGCCTACAGATAGTTCTTCCGGGTCTGAGTGTGTTTGTGAGTTTAAATGTTTGTAAACGCACACACGATACAGGAGAAGTTCCTAGTGTGGTAACGTTTTTAAAATAAGAATAATTAAAACAAAAGAATGATATTTTTAACATACAAGATTGGTATCTATACCTACATTCTAACGTTCTAGTAACTGCATAAGTTATGAAATGTGACATCTAAAAAGCAAAATTACTTACAGGACCTACTTAACAGGGATTTAGGAATATGATCTCTAATCATGCCTTTTTCTCGATAAATAATCATTTATATTTTTTAAGAAATGTGGTTAACGTTTACCTGTGAACTTCATGACGTAATCTCAAGGAAAATTAATTCAATTCGTTTATTTCAGAAATAGGTAATAGTAGTTATTTTAATCATCCATATTACCTACATCATTTTTAAAAGAAATAGGTATAAAAAATACTAATAATGGACGAAACACACAACAATAGAATTTTGGATTAGGACCGCTGCCTACCAAATTTTGTCCAATAGTCCATGAAGGAGCAATCCGTATTCATTATACGTCTTGATGTTGTATTGGCCTCGATGATTAAGAAAACTAGTGTAGTCTCGGGTTTACTCTGCGACGTCACTACTTGTTATTTCGTAGCAGCTGTTTTTGCATTTTCTGAGAAAATGTACCATAGTAATGTATATTTTTTTACACCATCAGAAAGTAGAGATTCTAACAAACAAGAAGCCCACCGACTTTTTTAAAAAAGCAGATATTTTGACGGGTGAATTTTCGCTTGAAAATATGGCTGCTTTTTTGATATTAAGTCAATAATAAGGTGACAGATTAAATATTTATAATCAAAAAAATTACTGTGTTTTTGAGACAAAAAAAAAACTAATTTTCACGAAATATCGTGGAAAAAAAATGTTTTTTGTAAAAGACAAAAATAAAAAAACCAGAAACTGGTTATTTAAATTTTTCGCTTACATTTTGAGGTTATCCGAAAAAAGTGTAAATTCAGAGTTGTAGATCTTTTTATTATCTACAACTTATAATTTGACTTTTTTCTATAGGACTTGTAGTTTTGCCGGAAATCGAGATAAACCGTTTTTCACCCTTAAAATCCCCCACCCCAACTTCCCAACCTTAGCTCGACCGTATATTATTTTTCCTTTCATTTTTGTTATGTTCTCTTCCTTTTCCAATGGGTTTCATCCAACTATAATTTTGTTTGGTTTCAAAAATTACCACTAACACTGAAAACTAGTTTGTCGGTAAAAAACAAAAAAAAAAATATATATAAAACGAAACTAGCTTAATAGTTTTATAAATTTATTATTATTCATTTATTTTTATTTTTATTATTATTATTTAATTTATTTATTTATTCAATTAAGTTTCTTAAAACACTATATTTTATTATTTTATCTGCCTTAATTGCATTGTAAATAAATAATTTATTAGATTACGATTGGCTGGAGCCTCTTTTGTATATTTTTCATTTGCCCAATGATTTTTTGCCGATCACCAGACCCGTGACAGAAACAATGCATGCTGAATGTTGCATCCCTGTTGCATGCCTGGTTGCATACTGCATGCCTGAAGCAAACATGTTTGTTACTAGGACCACTTAAAACCACTTTTGTTCATAATCAACTGTTTTATTAAGTGCAATTACGTTTAAATAATTTATTAAGGAATATAGTGGGTTAAACTTATAAAACTACAAATAAAATAAATAAGTAGTACAACATTAAAACAGTGGTATAATGAATATTTGGAAACATAATACTTCTCACATGTAGGTACTTAAATGTTATTTCGGCTAAGTGTAACTTCGGTCAAAAGTTTATCGACTAGGTAAATAAAAGTAAATAGTTGAAAAGATTTAGGTGAAATTGAATTCGGTCCAATATTTTTCGAACTTATGATAGGTAACCGGGAAAACCGCTCTGGTAAACCGCGTAGCAAAAAAAAAACAAATAAATAATTAGTTGATAGGCCTCTCGACTTATTACTTGTGAAATGTTACGCGACCGCAGGAATAAGATTAGCAACCGCCGCAGAGCGAAATTAAAAATTATAAGAACTAACCTTCGTGGACTAGGTTACAGCTAGGTGTTGCACTCGCAAAACGATTTTTTAACTCGAACCACTTAATTTGCGTTTAGGCGCAGTAGTTTTAATCCCGCGGTGAGTGGCCTCACTCACCCTAGAGCAGGGATGACGAACCAATGGCACGTTACACAATATTTTAGGCACACAACCTAAATTTAACCATATTTTCATCTATGCCTACGAGTAATCATTTTCAGAGACGAATAACATAACAATTCGATTAGAAACCGTTTGGTAGAGGAGTCCAGTTCAACATGTAATCTACTAAGAGTAACCTCTTACAACCTTTTTACTATACAGATTAGTTACTTATCTAATCAACAACAACAGAAGTTACACTAATATTACTTTAATTTGAATTACACGTAGAATTGAAACATTTTTGAAAAAACTTCACCTATAGGTATAGTATTGGATCAAGTTTTTTTTTGGTAGTACCTAAATAAAGAGTTTTTAGTTGAAACTATTTAGTTTAATTATCTGCTAATAAAGACTAATCAATATTCATTAATATTATTAGACGGCACGTGCAAGGTCTCAATAAACATTGCTTCAGAAATAAAGGCACGTAGATCCATAAAGGTCCCTGCCCTAGAGTATTATGTATTCTGTGCCCTAGGCTCAGTGTAACTTGACATCAAACGCGAATTTATTCCGTAACTGTTACTAAGCATTTTTGGGGTCCTTCCAAATAGCAGAAAATGTAACCCTCTAGATTCGTCCTGTATGTCTTCCGTCTGTCAGTATGTCGCAGCACTCACAGCTTTTTTTGACCGATATCCCAAAAGGAGGAGGTTCTCTATTCGTGTGTATGTATTTTACAAAACCTGAATAACTTTCATCCTCCATTAGTAAGTGCCACCTTCGTTATTTAGGCTGCTCTTGTGCAACTTAGACCGAATAGTTTATGGATATGCAAGTATCGCATGTCGGAGAAAAAAATACAGGTACCCAAGTAAGTAGGTGTTCATTAAATAGGTACCTACTAATTACTTAATCAGTTTTTTAAATTTTATAGCGAACGTCGTTAAGGATAGGTAAAGACATTGAACGTCTGAGATATATATCTTCGTTCGATTTTTTTTTCATTGATTTGATGCAGATAAATAAAATTAGTAACAATAAATTAAATTAGATCCCACAACGGATAACATCGTGAAATATTAATCATTTGCACTATCTTATCTTAGGCGGCTATTGGGCATCTAGAACCAGTAAATCGGATGAATAAGACAAAAGGGGCCATTGACGCCCGTCGGGGCTGCGGGTTCTTCGCAAGAGACACCGCGGCCTCGACATGAAGAGCTAAGAAGGAACATGGGTGGTTTTTAGTCAGTAGAAGTTTTTTTTTTTTTTTTTTAAGGTTGGGAAATCATCAAATAACCCCTCCTGCTCTTGGGCAGAGCGAAAGGGAGTGTCAGATTTCTACTGACTAAAAACCACCCATGTTCCTTCTTAGCCCTTCATGACGAGGCCACGGTATCTCTTGCGAACAACCCGCAGCCGTGACGGGAATATTCGATACCTTTGGGCTCAAATGGCGTCGTTAGCATAAACCATAGGTTTTCAGGAGAAGCAAAAAAAATAAAAAAAGATTTTTCGTTATATCTCTCTCAATTATAAAGCTACATAAAAATATCCAAAGGACAAAGTTCTCAGATTTTTGATATCTTTAAGGAGGTTTTTTCAAAAATAGGCCTTGTTTTGTATTAACTGAGATAGCATGTGCATTACGACTAAAAAAAATTAAAGTTTGTCCTATATACCCCATAAAAATACGCCCTGAGGAGATAGACCAAGGCGTAATCCCAAATTTTCATAAATAACGCAAAGAAACAGAGGCGTATAAACTATTTGAGCTGTGGTTTAACATCGTAAAGGAAAACATTTTTACATTGTTTTTTCTAAATCTTAAGAAGGCATCTAAAATTAAGATCAGCAACATCATCAGCGTTCAGCAATCCACTGCCGTGCTGTATAAAGGCCTCTTCAATCGTACATCACTCAGATCGATTCTCGGCAACTCTCATCCAGTTGCTACTAGCCTCCCTGCGTAGATCGCCGCTCCACTGAGTCCGAGGGCGTCTCACCTCACACTTGCCAATTTACGGCTTCTACTCAAGATTCAATCAATCATCGGTTCTGCGGCTAATATGCTGCCACTTCAGCTTACTTATTCTGTGAGCTATGTCGAAAACTCTGGTTCTCTTTTGGATCACCTCGTTCCGGATGCGATCTCTCAGAAAGACTTCAAGCATAGCCCGCTTCATGGCTCGTTAAGCAACCTTGAATTTATGGACCAATCGTACCGTTGATGTTAATATACCTAGAACAGCATCCGATACACATCCTCCAGTGCACTGGTAAACAATTTCACGGAAATTACGTCCCTTCGCCTCACCCCCCAACGCAATGAGATATGATCTGTTTACTGGCTCTAACTTTAGACGGATATTATGGCGTTTTTGTATAGAGTTGGATGTACCGCCAGTTAACTTGGCATTGTTGTGAAGATTACGGAAATGACCAGGTCTCGATTGAGGCGAGACCCTTTTATGTAGTAATAGTATAGTACACAAAATGCAAGATCACAATCAGCCTCTGCGCTGATTATAGTATTCGCACCTCTTTAAAAACTGCCTAACACTGCCGCACTGTGTGGATGCCGTCTATTTACGGCATCCACACAGTGCAGTCCTTTTCCCAACTATGTTGAGGTTCCAGTCTTTTCAGTTGCTTCCAGTCTAACTGGATGCCGCTGAATACCAGTCTTTTACATGGAGCGACTGCCTATTTAACCTCCACGACCCAGTGAATACTGGGTCAGATTGTCAGACTTTCAAGACAAAAATCAAACATCTACAATTGATAGCCGAATCCTTAACAAATTAGTCCGTCTGATAAATGTCCAAAAATAATTGGACACGTTGTTTTTTATTTTTTCAGGTAAATAATGAATGAAGACGATACAGTGCTTCGAAAAGTCGCACGACGTCACAGTTAGGTACATTTTTTACTAGAAACTCAGAAAGTGACGTCACCAGCCCCCACTCTTCTTTGACACGTTTTATTTTCGTCATATTTTATTAATTTGGTAAAACAATATTTAAAAATAAAAGATTATCGAAAAATATTGGATACGTGTTATCCAATATTTTTCGATAATCTAACAGACGGACTAAACAGAATCATATTTTTTTTTATCAGTCAACTACCCTATTATTGTGGAGTAAAAGTATCGATTAGTAGATGTTACAATCTAGCCAAGCATCAAAGCTTTTCTATATCCAAACAAGAAAAACACATGACAACTAAAACTTACTTCCTTTGAAATCTGCTTACGGGGAGAATTTCACCAGTGAAACTGATTACGATTTATTAATTATTGCTATGGAATGTTTTTAGTGACGGCTCTCAGAAGCCGTTAGATATAACATAACATAACGTAACATCACGGCTGTAATCCCCGAAGGGTTAGGCAGAGGTGTACCTGATAGTACACCCACATTTCGCTAGTTATGTTTAAGTCCCATGTAATAGGGGGCGAGCCTATTGCTATCAACTGGGCACAAATCCAGACTCCGTAGCTGTTACTGATAAATTCCTGATGGAAAAAGCCAATAACACTTTGCCCGACCCGGCAATCGAACCCAGGACCTCATGCTCAGCAGTCGCGCTTGCGACCACTAGACCACCGAGGCAGTGCGACGAGGCGTGTTTAATTTCAGAATACAAATATTGCTCATTTAATATGTATAGTAACGAAAATGTTGATAAGATAAGGCTATAGCTATCATGTTAGTGGTGAACTGGTGACAGCGCGGAGCGCGTGCTGTATAAGTGTTCACTTATATTCGGGGATACATAACTGTATGCCCAGCGAAATGTATGTGTATCTACTATTGAATTGCCAACATGTCGTGTCATTGTCTGAAGTAATAGTGAAAACAGCATTAAACTTTTTAATTGACTTTGTTCTGATAAGGGAAACTTAAACCCAGCAGCCAAGTAGAGGCCTGATGGTGCATGGTGGAACGTGTCAAACTCGAGTTTCACAATGAAATTGAACGCGATTTCATCTGAGGACACCGGTGTTGGCTTCACTACACTTTGATCTTTAGCGACGATCTAACAGAGAGGAAATATAGCATGAAGTCCACTTTTGATTTGCAAATAATGATGATTACCGCTGCGCGATGCCTAATTCGTTTACCATGGTCACCTAGGTAAACCTAATTGGTTTAGACCTGCACGTGCTTAGTTAGTGCACGACTACTGAATAGAGTGTAGGTACTAATTATTAGGTGCCCGTGTTAGGTGTCGGAATAGTTAACATATACCTACTCAATTGTACTCTGAGAGTACCTAATCTTGGACCGTGAATCGTTATCATTCTTCCTTATCCCAATTTTATTGGGGTCAGCACAGCCTGTTTTTGCATGTTTTCTTCTATTACTCGTCGTCTCATCACACACCTCCTTTCTAGCCAAATCATTCTTTACACAGTTCATCCATCGTCTCTTTGGTCTAGGATCGTGATCACGATTGATCACTCAAACTAGAGTTTTCGATATGAATATCGAAAACTCTAGTTTGACAATGAAAATGATCGCAATTTATTTATCGTATATCATTCACATGGAAATGTTGATGACAGCCTAAGGCCGCACATTTTTTGTAGCACGAACATTAACATTGCAAGTGCGATCATTTTTAAACTATTTATCTGTGAATTATTTACTTTCGTGGAGCTATTTTTCATAGACTGTCTTAGAATAGATTCCCGTAGGAAAAATTAAAATTTATTTTTTTTGTTAATTTTCGTTTTTTTTTAACAATTTACTAAGGTCAAAATTATAAAGCTTTATTACACATTGAAAAATTCTTTTTTTGTATTATATTATTAATGAACCGTTTTTTAGTGATCAGAAGCTACTTAAAAATGATTTTTAACAATTCTTATCTCCTATTATTTAGTTTAAAAATTATCGCACTTGCAATGATAATGTTCGTGCTACAAAAAATTGTTAATTAACTAACGTAACGGATAGCGTAGCTTGCACAAGTCAGAGTACTCGTTTTCGGGCGTATTTTAAACCCTATGGGAAAGTTATTCAAACTGATCCTACAATTCGGGGAGTCAGAATTTTCTTAAGGTCATTTCCTCCTTTTTGAATCTTTTTTCAAATTTAAAAAACCTTCATTAGTTTTTGAGATATTTGTAAAAAACTAAACCCGTTTATTATTTTTTAGTTAATTGTTAATAATTTTTGCAAGCGGAACTTCAATTTTTTCAAAATCATCTGTATGCCATTTCAAATCGAAAGATCAAGTTCATTTTCAATCATGATTTTCAGAGACTGCTGAAAAAAGTTGCACAAAAAAGCACTCGTTCTCTGTCCATATTTCCTTAGTCATCGCATCACGCCTGAACGGCTGGACCGATTTCGCTAATTATTTTTTGTTGTGTTTGTAATTGTCAGGAGAAGGTTCTAATGAAAGAAAAAAAGAAGAAACTTGGCAGCAGTAGGTAGGCAGGTAGTTTTAACTTTCAGTCATGACGAGCATTAGAACGGCTATTTAGAAGCAGCGTCAACGGAGGAAACAGCCTGGCAGTTGTGCGACCGCTCCTCAATCAGTTAGTCGCAGGCTTGATCCTCACTACGGAATAATATACTTTTTGTGATTTGTTTGAATATTTTTTGATGCTCTTTACATTTCTTTTTCCCATTTTTTTAAATATATTTAATCTGTTCCACAATAAAGATACAATATAAATAGAAGATATGCTGATATTAAAAGTGTTATAGAAGAAATTACCATCATCACAGAAGAAATATGCAGCGATATCTATTGAAAAAAAAGTTACTAATAAATTTTGCTCGCAAGTTAACTATTAAAACGAGTTTTTCGAAATGTTGATGTAGCTTAGTGTACACTGGATTCGTCCTAGATTCATTTGTCGATGATCTCAAATCGTGTTATAGCAGTATATAGCCACCTGCACAGCTCTATCATTTGCTTGGAGTAAATTCTGAAAGGTGCAAGTGGTTGTGCAGGACGGACAGGATAGGAGATGGCGCATATCCTGCAGCCTTCTGCAGGATATGCTCCACACTGACAATTTGTTTGGGATGGATCGAGGATACCAGAAAAGGATACTCACTGATTTATCACATATCTGATCTCCATTTTTAAGGTAGGTAGGTAGTAGGTAGGTAGGTAGTAGGTAGGTAGGTAGTAGGTAGGTAGGTAGTAGGTAGGTAGGTAGTTAGGTAGTAGGTAGGTAGTAGGTAGGAAAAAGGGCATTGCAACGCATGCCGGGTACAGCTAGTAGACTATAAAACTTACATCTATGATACAATACTTGACAGTTAGTGAAAGAAGGCCAATTAAAAGTTTTCGTTGACAATATTAGGGCAGCACAAGAAATAGTATAATAATATATAGACAGGCAAGAGGGAGTAATAAATAAGCACTAGGAGAGAATTAGGAACATGCTGAAAAGGTTTTAGTGATCTTCAAAGACATTTTAACACATTTTTTTTTTAGTTTAGGAACACTGGTTGAGAATAAATTAAGATCATCAACACTCTGAAATATCGAGTTGTATGTTATGTTGTTGTAAGCCAGCGCTTATCATTAGAGCTAGCAGTTATAATGAACTAAAATATCATAATTGCAATTAATTTAACGTAGATTTTGGGCCAACAGAGGATTAACTACGCGCAAACAACTATGCTCGCAAAATTAATGAAAAATTTCCACGAAATAACTGAACACGTAGTCGTTTGTGTTCCGCCGCAAAATAATTTCAACGAATATTATGTTGCATCATCATTTGAGCCGAAATGATATAATTCACGTATTGAAACCTTTCAAATAGCTTATATAACATAAAATCACGTATAATGAATACGTAGATACCTACCCCCACGTTTCCCTTGTAATAGGAGGCGAGCCTGTTGCCATCAACGCGGCACAATTCCGGGCTCCGTGGCTGCTACTGAGAAATTCCTGATGTTAACCATCAGGAATTCCTTCTTTCTTTCTTTTCTTTTTTTTTTTTCTCGGCTCAATAACACTTTGCCCGATCTGGTCTCTCTCTCTGGTCGGTCCCTCATATCTGAGGATCGTGGTCAGCATGTGGGTTGCGTCTGGAGCAGATGATCTGCCTCCACCGGTTTCTGTCCAGCGCGTCTCTCACAACCTCATGGTCTCCCGGGAAGCCGGATCACCAGACATACTATTTACTGTATTTCCATTCATACTGACTCTCTTGGGAAGGTAGAAGCAGTGGTCTCCCGTTGCCTTCTGCCCCAGACATTTTAGAAGGTATTTAGACTCCAAGGTTGCTGTAGCCTCTTCGATCGGTTGGCCGACCGGTGGTATGGTTATACCGCCATTGCTCGGTCGTCAGAGCCTCGTCTGTTGTCTAGCAGGGGGCACCACGCCGGCCACGAGGGCCAGCGCCGTCAGCTATTCGTACGAACCACCAACGCGTGCAGGTGAGGTTGACAATTGGGGTCGGTGAGGATCTTAAGCCGTTCTCCCCCTTACCCCCCCCCCACCCCCGATCTGGTAATCGAACCCTAATAGACCTCATCCGCAGCAGTCGCTATTGCAACCACTAGCTCAACGAGGCAGTCGAAAAGTCAATCGAGGTTGTTCAAATGGAATAATGTTTAGTAAAGGACACATTGTTGTATTGTTTCTCTGTTCCTGGATCCCAAGTCTTTTCTGTCTGCACATGGATGGACCTTCTCATGTTTCCATAAGGCCTGTTTGCCGTACCGATCAATGCATTTAATGATTTGTCACAACAAATCATGAAATGCATTGATCGGTACCATATCGGTACTTACACATCATTTTTCCCAGGCGTTTTTCACAGGCACAGAACAATGTGCGTAACGCTAAACGTCAAATGCATTTGATGATTTATGGTACAAGTAGGCTTAAGAGTTGGATTTACAAACAGTAACTAATTTCTAATCGTTCTATAATGTAGAATAAGGTCTTGTCACATCATGAACAGTCATTTCATTCCCACTTCCCGCTTCCTGCTTCCCGCATCCCGCTATTCCAGCTTACAGAATGGCGTCATTCTCATTTCCTAAGCTACATCATCTAACATCCTTCGGTATTGGCTTGAAATCCACATCAAAACACGGCAACAGGAGGCTATGTCACATTTCATAACTACGGAGGGTAAGGTCTGGTTTCAATAAAAAAAAAAAAAAAACATGCAGACGAATTGATAACCTCCTCCTTTTCGGAAGTCGGTTAAAAAGCGGAAACGAGCAGAGCGGAGAGATGTGTCAAATTCGACCAATCACAGAAAGGGCGAAAGACCAGATGTAAATTTTAACTAGTGTGATTGGCCGATTTACACACATTTCCTCTCAACCCCGCTCCTCTCCGCTTTAGTGGAAACCGGGCCTTTGTAAACTGTATAGGAATATCAGAAAGTCTAGTGTACTTAACTTTTAGTAGAAAGTTTCTTCTAAATAATAGGTATCTAAAATTGTGCATTTCTTACCTCTTAGCTGAGATAATATTATTTCTTTAATTCTATGAAAGTAAACAGAGCAGTGTGACCACACAATAAAACAAAATGTAGACAGTCCTTTTATACTTTATTTAATATAATTTTCATTTTTTAGACAAAACGAAAACAAGGTTGTACGGTTCCCGTCGGGGTTGCGGGTTGTTCGAAAGAGATACCGCGGCCTCGACATGAAGGGCTAAGAAGGAACATGGGTGGTTTTTAGTCAGTAGAAGTCTGACACTGCCTACCCCTCGATGATGATTGTAAAGGGCGAAAGACCAGATGTAAATTTTAACTAGTGTGATTGGCCGATTTACACACATTTCCTCTCAACCCCGCTCCTCTCCGCTTTAGTGGAAACCGGGCCTTTGTAAACTGTACTACTGCACGATATGGTCGTTCTACGCTTGCTTGTGTCATTGTGTCCAGGGTGCGATTTGAATGTGCGTGTGAACTGAGGGACCAAAAAGGAATACGCGAAATGAAAATCCTAAGATTTAGTAGAAGACTTGAAACAAATGTAGAACAAATCCGGGGAATTTGTAATCAAATATATTAAAAACTACGACCCATAAAGTGTGGTCCCTCAGTTCTCACAGACGGTTAGCCAGATCTCGGAAAGTATCTTAAAAAATAAGGTTTTGTGAATACAGACATTTAGTAAAGAATTTGGAAAAAATATAACGACTGAACTGTGGTCCCTCAGTCCACACAACAAAGATAAATATTTTAGTGAATATTACTGAATTAAACAAATAAAACCGTTCTTTTTCTACATAAAGTTTTAGAAGAAGTCTTAAAACATATCGTAAAAAAAAATGAAGCCTAAATATCGAAGCATTTTGAAAATAGCGATGATTATTACTGGTCCCTCAATCCTCCACTCCACTGACATATGTGCATGTGCTAGCTGCTGGGCTATAGGAATATCAGAAAGTCTAGTGTACTTAACTTTTAGTAGAAAGTTTCTTCTAAATAATAGGTATCTAAAATTGTGCATTTCTTACCTCTTAGCTGAGATAATATTATTTCTTTAATTCTATGAAAGTAAACAGAGCAGTGTGACCACACAATAAAACAAAATGTAGACAGTCCTTTTATACTTTATTTAATATAATTTTCATTTTTTAGACAAAACGAAAACAAGGTTGTACGGTTCCCGTCGGGGTTGCGGGTTGTTCGAAAGAGATACCGCGGCCTCGACATGAAGGGCTAAGAAGGAACATGGGTGGTTTTTAGTCAGTAGAAGTCTGACACTGCCTACCCCTCGATGATGATTGTATAGGAAATGGGTGTCAAGAAAACAGCAGCAATTTGAATTTAAATACGATGAACATTGACTCGTTTATTATTCAAATATAAAATTACCCACAAGAAAGGTAACTGCCTCCTAGCACAGTTTCGATAGAAGTGAGAGAGCGACTAAAGGCAACCGTATTTTTTATAACAGACGTTTGGTGACAGTGTTGCCAGTACTTATAAAGAAAACCAAAGATTAATTTTTGTATAATAAAATCGACTAAATATCAACAGATTGATGCTTTCCCAAGCCGCAAAAAAAAAACTTACGTACTTACAATAATTTTGAAATAATGATCATCACAGCAGCAAAAGAAGCTCGTTCAGAAAACAGTGATATCGGTAGGCAGTATAAAGAAAGATTATGAAGGCCTAGTTTTTTTTACAGCATTTCATTTTCCCACTCAGGCGTACCATACATACCTCCCTGTTAGCAGTCCCTTCGGCCTCCACCGATTATTTGAAGATGTCACCCTTTTTGCGTCTACCCGCATTATACAGGATGTAAACGAACCCTTCACGCATACGACAACCAAGCATTCTGTACATCAAACCAAGTACCCCTACGCAAAAATTTTTGCCGGGAAATGACTTTTTTTTTTGGGGTCAAAAATCACATTTTACGGTAAAACTCAAAGTAGCACTCATAAAACATTGTGTTAGTTAATGCTTTGAATAGTAAACGGGTCATGGAGATAATTTAAGTAAAGTTAAAACCTGAAATACTAGTATTTACAAAAACAGCTGTGAAAAATTTGGAACTTTGACCCCCAATATCTCCGTAACTAGGAGGTTCCCAGGTATGGTCTAGAACAAAAAATGATCGCAGTGGTGGGGAGAACAAATGCCCTTCGTTTGCGTTAAGGGTACTTTTACACCCTATATAATGACAAATTCCCTTCACTCGACTCCTTCAATACCACACGGAACCGTCTTAAAAAAGAGATAATTACAATCCTGGAGCATACGCGTGTTCTCCAACCCCCTGCTAGTGTCAGTTAGGCAGTTAGTCACAAATAGACATACACCATAATCATCGCACACATTCACAGACACCCACACTGCACAAACAGAGAGAGAGAGAAATAGAGAGAGAGAGAGAGAATACGGATAGTGTCAGACTTCTACTGACTAAAAACCACTCATGTTTCTTCTTAGCGCTTTGTGCCGAAGCCGCGGTATCTCTTTCGAACAACCCGCAGCCCCGACGGGAACCGTACATCCTTTTTTTTTTTTTATGGTGGGTGGAAAATCATCAAATAACCCCTCCCGCTCTTGGGCAGAGCGGAAGGGAGTGTCAGACTTCTACTGACTAAAAACCACCCATGTTCCTTCTTAGCCCTTCATGTCGAGGCTGCGGTATCTCTTTCGAACAACCCGCAACCCCGACGGGAACCGTACAACCTTGTTTTCGTTTTGTCTAAAAAATGAAAATTATATTAAATAAAGTATAAAAGGACTGTCTACATTTTGTTTTATTGTGTGGTCACACTGCTCTGTTTACTTTCATAGAATTAAAGAAATAATATTATCTCAGCTAAGAGGTAAGAAATGCACAATTTTAGATACCTATTATTTAGAAGAAACTTTCTACTAAAAGTTAAGTACACTAGACTTTCTGATATTCCTATAGCCCAGCAGCTAGCACATGCACATAATTATGTCAGTGGAGTGGAGGATTGAGGGACCAGTAATAATCATCGCTATTTTCAAAATGCTTCGATATTTAGGCTTCATTTTTTTTTACGATATGTTTTAAGACTTCTTCTAAAACTTTATGTAGAAAAAGAACGGTTTTATTTGTTTAATTCAGTAATATTCACTAAAATATTTATCTTTGTTGTGTGGACTGAGGGACCACAGTTCAGTCGTTATATTTTTTTTATCTTTAATGCTTTGTGGTCTGTTATTTTGTGAATATCTTTCCAAATTCTTTACTAAATGTCTGTATTCACAAAACCTTATTTTTTAAGATACTTTCCGAGATCTGGCTAACCGTCTGTGAGAACTGAGGGACCACACTTTATGGGTCGTAGTTTTTAATATATTTGATTACAAATTCCCCGGATTTGTTCTACATTTGTTTCAAGTCTTCTACTAAATCTTAGGATTTTCATTTCGCGTATTCCTTTTTGGTCCCTCAGTTCACACGCACATCGATTTGAAAACATCATGAAAGTCGTGAAGCACGCACGTCAGCATGTCAATACTCCGTATTGAAAGTTGCAAACACGAGTGTTTTTTAACAACTGGACCAGATTATGTAAAAATCATCCACTGCAATGATAAATTTCTTGCAGTATAAATATATCCTGCCAAGCCTTTATTTATCTAAGTTGGGGTCGGCTTCCAGCCTTGCCGGATTCAGCTGCTCTGTATTTTTAACCAGCGAAAAAAAATGAGGAGGTTCTCAATTCACCCCTAGATATATTTTTTATATGGAGCGACTTCTGACCTGCACCACAACCCAGTTAGTAGGGTAATACGATGGTAAGACTGGCTGTCACACTTTCGTTCACTATCTGTTTTGACTGTCAAATACAAATTACAGCTGGGACCAACAGCTTAACGAGCTTCCTGCGAAACTCGGTAGTAATGGGTGGTCCCACACACCCATCCACGGAGCAACCCAGGCAAGCACGACTTAACCTGGAGATCGACCCGGGCTGCTGTTATTACACAATCAAAATCAAAGCTTTTATTCCAAGTAGGCCAGTTACAGGCACTTTTGAATAGTCGAAAGAAATACAAAATAAAAAAAAACTACAGTCCCAGTCACAATAAGGCATAATAACTGTGAATGTACTGTAGTTGCCCATTCCCTAGCGTATATCTCTATGGAGAAGAACGGGCAAGAAACTCCATGGACACTCTTTTTAATCAGAATATAGTTACTAAACCTTGGGTACATCATTCATGTTGAGATGGTATATTATGTGAGAACAGTGTAGCAAGATGCTGACGTGGAGCTCGTGGCTTAATAAGAACTGCCACTCGGGTCGATCTTTAGGTAAAGCTGTGGCTTGCCTAGGTCGATCTGTGGATGGGTGACCGTCCGACATACCGAGTTTCCTCCGTGCCTCGGAAAGCACGTTAAGCTGTTGGTCCCGGCTGCCATATATAGTGACCTGAAATTCTGACATCCAGTCTTACCAAAGAGTATCGTATTACCTAGTATTAACTGGGTTGTGGAGGTCAGATAGGCAGTCGCTCCATGTAAAATACTGGTATTCAGCTGCATCCGGTTTGACTGGAAGCCGACCCCAACATAGTTGGGAAAAGGCTAGGCAGATGATGATGAGTGTAGCAAGATGCAGAAGCTGCACTTCACTCTGAACTGAAGCACTATACAAGTGTCCAAGTCAAAAACGACGATTCAAAAATAAAATAATATATAGCGAAGAGACCAGTCATAACTGATAGCACCGGTTCACGAGCATGACGCATGGATCAGCCTACGGTTCCTCATGCAGTATAATACTCAAATTTCCATCACGATTTTCTCAGTAGCAACCCCGGAGTCTGGATTTGGGCCCAGTTGATGGTACTAGGCTTGCCCCCTTTTACCTAGGGCTTAAAACATAACTAGCGAAATATGGCTGAACTGTTAGGCAGAGGTTTACATGTCTTCTTCTCACTTCGGGGACTCTTACCCTTTATTAAAATATGAAACATGTAATGCAATCGTAAGGTAAGTATATAGTAATAATAGTATCCCGTCGGGGCTGCGGGTTGTCCGAAAGAGACCGTAGTACCGCGGTCTCGGCGCAAGGGCTAAGAAGGAACATGGGTGGTTTTTAGTCAGTAGAAGTCTGACACTCCCTTTCGCTCTGCCCAGAGCGGGAGGGGTTATTTGATGATTTCCCAAACCCGAAAAAAAAAAAAAAAAAAGGGTAAGTAATAGTATGCTATAAGTTTACGTACGCTATATAGTATACGTTATCTTCTTCATATGTAGGTAACAGGCAGTCAGACACATTCTAATAATTATTACTTTGCGTTATATGTGACTCTTTCAGAATGGAGCTCAATTTTCCGACCATTGTGTGTGGCCACGTGACTCGCAACCCTGTTAGATTTATGAAATTTTTTAAATCACGTTGCACACTCCCCCCTGTCACGTTGGCGCTACTTTGTAAAGCTTCCTTTACAAAGTACCTTTAATATTAACGAGTGAATGGAGAGTTGTGACGTACTTACTGGAACTCAACGTGAGAGGAAAGAAAAAGTTGGTTTTAGAAATGACGTTCTTTGTAATTTACTTTTATTTGAATTTTAGTGAAAAACGCTTTCAACTCCGTGAACAGGGTCAAAAAAGTGCTACCCGAAATGTATGGTTTTATGTGGCAATCATTTTCTGTTTGGCTATATTCAACTCATATTTAGATGATGGAACGCTAGGAGGTGTTATTGACACCGTTTTGAATGACCTGCAACTCCTCAAACAGCAATTTAAATCTATTGGCCTGGACCTTAACCCCGCAAAGTGCGAAATTTACCTAACTGACATTACCGACAGACAATCGACAATAGATTTTAATTCAATAGCCCCACAGATCAAAATATTAGAAAAATGTTCCCTGCACCTCCTAAGTTCCCCTATTTCAGAAGAAAGTTTTTAATTTTTCATTGATGACAAAATTAAACATTTTCTTGATTTTCAGTTAGACTCTCCAAAATTAATCTATATTCGGCTTTCACCCTTATCAGATACTGTCATGTGGTTTTGGTCCAAATTTTATGTATTTTCATCGTTCTTCTCCACTTTGGATGAAACCACAACTTTTGGACAAAATTGACCAAATTATCCACGACACACATCCATTCTTAATGTGGAGGAGCTCGTGGCTTAATAAGAACTGCTACTCGGGCCGATCTTTAGGTAAAGCTGTGCTTGCCTAGGTCGGTCTGTGGATGGGTGACCGCCCAACATACTGAGTTTCCTCCGTGCCTCGGAAAGCACGTTAAGCTGTTGGTCCCGGCTGCCATATATAGATCTTTGGCAGTCGTTACAGGTAGTCAGTGACCTGAAATTCTGACATCCAGTCTTACCAAAGAGTATCGTATTACCTAGTAGGTATTAACTGGGTTGTGGAGGTCAGATAGGCAGTCGCTCCATGTAAAATACGGTTAGACTGGAAGCCGACCCCAACATAGTTGGGAAAAGGCTAGGCAGATGATGATGATACATCCATTCTTAATGTGGCCCTGGACGACCGAGCGGCAAAACGAATTGGAAGGGTGGCAGCAAGCCACCCTTCCAATTCGTTTTGGTGGCCTCGGCGTCCGCAAAACTTCTAGTGTAAGTGTTACTATCGTCTGTCCACAGCACTGAAAAGCTAACCAGGAAAATTTTAACCCTCTCCCTGGTTGACTCGGAAGTGCCGATACTTGACCGATGCGGATCGGCTACCACTACTACCACTACCACCAGTCATCCAATACTGCTGAGCGTGCCCGCCTGCTGGCTGTGTGTGAGTGGGAGTCGGGCCACTGGCTTCAAGCACTACCGGCACCTAATATAGGCACTATATGAGGCTGGCTACATGTTTGCGATTGGGTTCTCCATGTGCGTCTCCACATCGCTGTCAATGTGGTGAAGCAGTCGACGTCTCGGACACCGTGGCCTTTCCTGCAGTCAAAAATCAAAATCAAAATCAAAAGTCATTTATTCAAACTAGGCTGATAATCAGCACTTTTCGAACGTCAAAATTTACTTTACTTTACTCATTTACAAGTGACAGTCCCCCAAAACGCCCACCCTTCGACACTTCCTAGTGTTTTTTGCTGGAAAGAAGAAGTGGCGGAACCAACTCCCCAGCAACGTCGGACGTAAGGTCGGATTGCGCGATACGCCAGCATTAATGATCTCATCCGTCGTGTTCTGGCCACCAGCTATTTTGGAACCCAATGGGCTGGCACGCGTCGATGGGAAGAGACCAGATGGTATGACCATATTGCCATGGAAGTTGGGTAGGCCTTTGGTGTGGTATGCAACTTGTTTCGACACCCTTGCGCCATCCCATCTTCCTAGCACGGTGAGCTGTGCTGGGGCGGCTGCTGCAGGTGCTGAAAACCTCAAACGGCGCAGATAACTTAATTGGT
This sequence comes from Diarsia brunnea, assembly GCA_949774965.1. Classification (NCBI taxonomy): domain Eukaryota; kingdom Metazoa; phylum Arthropoda; class Insecta; order Lepidoptera; family Noctuidae; genus Diarsia; species Diarsia brunnea. The sequence continues at coordinate 35,515,041 of OX458996.1, forward strand.
AGTTATGTGTTTGAGCCGTTTGGGGTTGAAACACCGGGGCCATGGGATTCGAGTGTACCACTTATATTTCAGGAAATTACCAAGCGGTTGGTCGACTCTTCACGTGACTAGGTGGCTGGAATATTTTTTGGGCAAAGAATCAGCATTGCCATCCAACTGGAATGCTGGGAATGCTGCCAGCCTTCTGGGCACTTATCCTGTTAACAGCTGTGTGGATGAATATTATTGACGCCCTGTAATTCTTCCTTTTTTGATACTTGTATACATTTTTTTAAATATAATTTTAGTTCTGTAAATTGAAGTTTGTAAATATTGTAAATAAAAATCTTATGAGTACTTACATTTTAGTGTTACACTGATTATTTCTCCTGTAGCTAATTCGCCCGGAGAAGCACTCACTGGTGATCGCTGTAAAGAAAGACTCAAGCTGTGGTAAGAAAGTGTTTGCCTAATCAACACATTTGTGCCAGTTGGCGAACATCTCCTAGTCTTCCAGGTCAGTCATGATAACTCGTTATAGAAAGGACACGAGTTATCATGGCTGACCTGGACGTAAGGAAAACCTGTTCAGGTGGAGATTCATAGATGACTCTGCCCTAAAATGTACCACCCACGTGCCTGTCCTGTTATTTGCACATCACAGGAGTTGATGGACGCAACTGAAATATCTAACTAAAATCATACCGTTGTAAAGCTTCCTATCCATAACACTGGTGTGATGATTAGGAAAAAAACAGCCTCACCGTCACACCAGTGTGTGTAAAGGTTCAGTCAGTCAGTAAAGTCAGGCGCCGAAATTACGAAAAAGAATAAAATAGTTGCAGTTGAGGCAAAATATTATTCGACGATATTCAACAAAATTCGAATAAATAACAATAATAAAAGTTTATTTAGGAACAATAAATAACACGAGACATAAAAGACAGTTGTTGAATTAAATTGTTGTTTATATTATCTATATATATAAAAATGAAACCCGTTTTCCGTTGTCACGACTTGGCATGAAAACGGCTTGACCGATTTGGCTGATTTTTTTTTTTAAATGTTCGTTGAAGTTCAAGGATGGTTCTTACGGCGAGAAAATTTCGAATAATGGCCGGAAAAGCCCTAAAAACAGCCCTTTTCTTTTTCCCATACAAACGTTTTCTAACTAAAACGTAAAATCAATTTGAGCTTTAATACCGTACCTATAAAGTTCAAGTGTTAGTGGAGAGGTTCCGGGAAGGCAAAACAATTGAGTGACGTTCAGTTGTTCAGTCAACGAATGACAACTTCAAACAGACCATACGACATTATCACAATAATCACAAATAATTACTGTTTCTTTCCCAATAGAAAAACGATTTTTCAAATGGTGTTTGCGTATAATATAAAAATTAATTGCTGTTAGTTAGTCGCGCTAGAACTAGAGAACGGGTAGACCGATTTGTCTAATTTTGGTTTTGAAACATTTGTGGCAGTCCAGAGAAGGTGAGAAATTAGTAGTATGTAGGTAGGTAGGTAATAGGTAGGTAAAAGGGCATTGCAACGCACGCGGGGTACAGCTATATTATATAAAAATGAATAGCTGTTCGTTAGTCTCGCTAAAACTCGAGAACGGCTGGACCGATTTGGCTAATTATAGTGTTGAATTATTCGTGGAAGTCCAAGGAAGGTTTAAAAGGTGAGAAAGTGGTAGGTAGGTAGGCAGGGTAGTAGGTAGAGTAGTAGGTAGGGTAGTAAGTAGGATAGTAGAGTAGGTAGGGTAGTCAGTAGAGTAGTAGGTAGGGTAGTAAGTAGGTAGGGTAGTAAGTAGGTCGGGTAGTAGGTAGGTAGGGTAGTAGGTAGGTAGGTAGGGTAGTAGGTAGGAAAAAGGGCATTGCAACGCATGCCGGGAACAGCTAGTTTTATTAAAAATCTGGTATTTTTTCCAGAATACAAATAATGGTCCTACGTTCTTACCGATATCCTGGAGAAAAAAAACTAACATTAAGTGTATGGATGGTAGGTATTATGATAATAATGAGTAGGTTAGTAGGTATCGTCATAGACACGGAGGTAACGTGCCTCGTCTGAGAAGAGTAGGTACAGGACAAAACGGGGTGAATACAGACCTAGCCGCAGCGCAGGGGTGAATCGAGACATTTTGAAAGAAGTTATTGAGTTAACGACTCCCTTGTCGGTCTAGTGGTGGCAAGCACGACTGCTGATCATGAGGTCCTGGATTCGGTTCCCGCGTCAGATACCTTAAGTGTTATTATGGGTTTTACATCAGAAATTTCTCAATAGCAGACACGTTGAGTTGAGTCTGGGTTCGTACCCCGTTGATGGCAATAGGCTCGCCCCCTTCATGGAATCCGTAGTGGTTTTAAAAAAGTAACTCCGATCTCAAATCTCAAATCGACGAAGGAATTGTGGGCTTTCTCTAAAACTGAACTCATTGCATGTCACCTTTGGATTATTTTTGCAACGATGTTCTGGGGGAGTATAACTGCCACTCTGGTTGATCTTTAAGTTAAGTCGCGCTTGTCTATGTTGGTCAGTGGATGGGTGACGACCCATGACATACCAAGTTTTCGACGTGCCTCGGAAAGCACGTACGTTGGTCCCATGTATAGATCTTTGGCAGTAGTTATATAATATATAATTATGTAGTCTTAACAAGTCATCATCTGCCTAGCCTTTTCCCAACTATGTTGGGGTCGGCTTCCAGTCTAACCGGATGCAGCTGAATACCAGTATTTTACATGGAGCGACTGCCTATCTGACCTCCACAACCCAGTTAATACCTACTAGGTAATACGATACTCTTTGGTAAGACTGGATGTCAGAATTTCAGGTCACTGACTACCTGTAACGACTGCCAAAGATCTATATATGGCAGCCGGGACCAACAGCTTAAAGTGCTTTCCGAGGCACGGAGGAAACTCAGTATGTTGGGCGGTCACCCATCCACAGACCGACCTAGGCAAGCACAGCTTTACCTAAAGATCGGCCCGAGTGGCAGTTCTTATTAAGCCACGAGCTCCTCCTCCTCCTCCTCCGAGTCTTAACAAGTATAAATTAAAAATTTATTAAACCCCCGACTCAATTATTTTTGCGAAGCTTATTTAACCCATATATGGTATTAATCTATATCTAAATAAATATGATTGTTAAAACGGAAATTCAATATTATTAGAATATTTGTGCCCTTTACTCTATATAATTATATAGTTTAAACAAATATCTTAGAAGACATCGTTATGTAAAAATATCCGCGTGACTAAATAATTACGCGCACGGCAGTCATTCGCTGAGAAGCAATAAATTTTAAACATTGGTTCTCCACTTTTACTCCCTTTAAATCAAACAAAAAAACAATTTTCAAGCTTTTAGTTTTAATTTCGTTAATTTATATTCGTCATTCCCTTTCAATATAGTGTACATTATTTTACAATCCCTTTCATTTCTTGCTACCCATATTGAGGGGGTTTTAAAAAAACGCCATTTGTGCTGGCGACCATCTTGGATTTGAAATTTGTCGTGTATAGTATTCTACTAATCAAGCCCTTTCATTTGATACCCATGTTGAAAAGTTGTGAAAATATATGTAAGTAATCCGCCATTTTGTGGCGGTGGCCATCTTGGATCGATTTTTATCAAACATAGTTATGAACACTCTCGACTAATTCACCTTTCAAACAAAAAAAAACAGAATCAGGATCGGTTCATGCGTTCGGGAGCTACGATGAAAATATACAAGTCCGTGTTTAATTCGTGGTTAAAAAAAAAAAATAGATTAAGAAGAATCATTATTTTAATATGTCTTTTATGTGATACTTTCCAGAGTGTACAGAATCACAATCTTGAAGGACGTAAGTTGTCCTTGATATTATCCTAATCACTTGGCTTCTTGCATTGAATAATCCCTCAGGTCGTTTAGCTCGTTGGGCAACTATTATTTCACAATCTGGAATCAAAAAGATATTTTTTAATTTCGGCGTTCTACGTTCCATTCTTTGTGTTATTGCTTCTGTTTTTCCTTTTCGTAGTAGGTAATCAAATTTTTAAGCTTCCAAACCTTCCACATTGATTCACCAACTTATACACCAAAATTAATATTATACTCCTCACACCGTCGAACGATATAACCAAAGTATTATTACTTGTCTGAGCATTTTAGTCGGTGAAAATTTAATACCTAGGTACCTTATCATCTTCCTGCCCTTATCCCATTTTATTTGGGGTCGGCGAAAACGTTTTATTTTTCCATTCTTCCCCGTTCGACGTTACGGTGGCATTTACTCATTTGGTTGTGGAGGTCAGATAAGCAGTCGCCCCATGTAAAATACTGGTATTCAGCTGCATCCGGTGAGACTGAAAGCCGGCCCGGCAACATATTTAGTTGGGAAAAAGTTAGGCAGATGATGCTCTGGTGGAACAAAACTTTACCTGATAGTGAATATTTTGCCCACAGCTAAAGAAAGATGGGAATAGTACATTATGGTATAAGTGTGTAACGTTGGTGATTACCGCTGAGGCGCCGTTGAGACCCGAGCCGTCAGGTGAGGGTCTTAAGAGAGCTGAGGACGGTAATCATCAATACACACGTGTATCATACGACGTTTTTCAACATACTTGTGAAGAAAATAACACAAAAAAATCATTTTCAACAGTTAAAACGAGTTGTGAAAAAAATTTCGCCGTGGCGGTAAAAATTAATCAGTTTTTCTGGGCGCGCATCTAACCTCAAATTCAAAGTTTTTTTTATTACAGAGAAAACAAATGTTTTATTTATTAAAAACGTATATACAAGTTGAAATTATCTATTTCAATTAATAAGTTTTCTAGCGCGCATCTAACAATGGTGATCGGCTATAGACTTAAAGATTAAGTTTTTTTTTTTTAATTTTCGCGGATAGCGTTGCAGCCACGTACAAAATGGGGAATTCAAAGTTTTTTTTATTACAAAGAAAACAAAAGTTTTATTTATTAAAAACGTACATACAAGTTGAAATTATCTATTTAAATTCGAAGTTACATGTAAAGAGCAAGCAATAGGTACATTCATTTATTTGTAGTATTGAACACAATCTTTTTAGTATCGAAACTTTTTTAACTCAACCAATAAAATAAAATAAAAAACCTATAACTCACTTGTGATTAATGGTAATGAAAAATTCACAGTTTGATTACAGGTGTCATTATGTGCCTAATTGCGGTGAAATTAGAGCCACTTTATGAGCAAGTGTGTTGAAAAATAAAGTAACCATTGTGTTCTCAAGGCACCGTGAAATTTTTTAATTTTTAGCCAAGGAAAAGCAATATTGATGAAGTGCTTGCTGCCCGCTCCATACTTGGAAGCGGTTCATTATTTTTAACAAATTACAGATGTTGAATGAATAATAACGTCATAAAATTAACATTGTTTTAGTTCATGCGCAGTCCAGACAATAATTATCAATTATTAAATGATGCACGCGGTTTCACCCGCGTGGATGTTGGTTTGGGCAGCGTTTTCGTTGAAAGCTCCCAGACGGCTTATTTTTTCCGACACAACCACTCTATCCATTGGTGAAAACAGCATGAAAATCGGTGCAGTCAGCAGAGCAGGGGTTATTTGATGATTTCCCACCACCCCCAAAAAAAAAATGGATTAAAAGCTCCGCGGTATCTGCAGACTCATATAGTACTGTGAACTAATACACCTGGAGATCTATCTATTGTGTTCCCGAGAGTCTTCTTTGAATCCATGTGTTTTTGCTATGTACCTACATGATTGTGTAGTTGGGATAAGTTTGAATGCTCAACAACTCACTCGATGGTTCTGGTGGTCGTTATGAATAGAATAGAATAGAATAGAATATTTAATTGCATAAAAACATGGTATAAAAGATGGTACAAAAATTAGATACAGAGCATACATGTTTTTGCTTAACATTATAAGCGTGCAAATTTTTCGTGCATACCTTAAATTTAATTAAATAAAACATTACATTCACAGTCACTTAAATTTCTTGTCAAAAAATTCTTTAATACTATAAAAACTATTAGTGGACAGCCATTCATACAATTTTCTTTTAAATAATCTTGTATTTAGAATTTTTAGGTCGTTCGGTATCTTATTAAATATTTCTACACACATATACAAACAGCTTTTATTATATTTAGCTAGCCTTGGCATGACATCCAGTACGAGCCTGTGAGGGTCGCGCCGGTTTCGAGGATGTACATCGTCTGCTTTTGTAAATAATTCCTTATGCCTCCACACAAACATACATATCTCATATATATAAAGAGACGGTAACGGTAACAGACCAAGTTTTTGAAATACAGGCCGACAAGTATCATCGGATTGAAGCCCGTAGATTGCTCGAATGCATTTTTTTTGTGTAACAAATGCTCTATTTTGATCGGTGCTATTGCCCCACATAATCAATCCATATCGTAACACCGATTCGACATAAGCATGGTATGATGTTATTGCCGTATGGACGTTTGTTATATTCCTAATTTTTTTTAGCGCGTATACGAACTGATCGTTTTGAGACATTATCGACATGGGATTTCCAGTTCATGTCTTGATCCAAAGTAACGCCTAGAAACTTAGTTTGCGTTACTTCACTAATTTTATTTACATTCATTTTTTTGTTATATTTAGAATTATTTGAACGGTGAAATTGAATATATACAGATTTTGCAAGATTTAATGATAAATTATTTTTATTTAGCCATTCAATCAGTATGTCAATTGTGTTATTAATGTCAGTTTCATGATCGTCAATTGTATTATTCTTTTTATCAGATGTCACAATAATGGAAATGTCATCAGCAAATAATATACATCTATGATTAGTAATATTAGTAATAAAATTAATATAAAGAATGAATAAAGAATGAATATGGGAGCGCTACTTCTGCGTATGAGCTCACTAGTTCGATTTCCAGATCGTGTAGTGTTATTTCGTTTGTAATTGCAAGCCCTGGGCATTTGAGAATAATGGGGGCCTGGTAGGATGCGATTTTTTTGGCACTCCACCTCGAACATGTTAGGTTTTCATACACTATCTAATGTTATCTATCAAGTTATCATGAACATAGCATGTGTTAAAAACACTTATGTGTTTTTTTAGCGGTAGAGAATTAATTTGAAATCAAACAGATAAACATTTATGGGAACCATGAAATTGGTTTTATTTTACTGATATAATATACTATTATGCGATGAATGCATGAATTTGGTTTCGGCCTTGTGGCCTCTGCGGCTGGCGCGAACATACAACATAACTCTGGAGGTCCGGGCTGAGCCAGGAGCGTCTTGGTTTGAGCTCTTAGGTTGTTGACCATCTGTGAGGAATACGTCATTTAAAATGGATGCAATGTATTGGTGTTTCCGTCGGGACTGCGGTACCTACATTTAGGCAATAATGCGCTGACTGTTGGCTTCTAAGTGCTCAATGTTTTCTAATTTCGTCAAAGGTACACAGGTCAAAAGGACATGGTGGTGGTCAGTGCGTTACAGTCAATGAGCAGTACAGCGACATGATAACTAACTTTTCATGCCTCAATTGCAACAAATTATTTTTTCAGACATGAGGTTTCAAAGGACCTGGGATCCATAGGTTAAAATGGGAAGAATTCACTTGTCTATGGTTTTTCACTTGAGCGCCAAAGGAACGTTTCCTCTCATAAGCTCACATGCGCGGATCCACCGTTGTGGGCACGATGGGCATGCCCACAACCCCCTTAATTATAGACTTGTGACGTCACACTTTTTTCGGTCACAGGAGTCATGACTCCCACAAGATCTTCAGAAAATAGCAATTTTTTTGAAATTTTGATAAAATATTAACTTTCTGCACAACAGAAACAAATATTGTAAACTCGCTTCGCTCGCTATTCCATTTTGCCCTTTTTTATAAGTTGACGTTTACTTTTGGTGTCATCTCTATATAGTATGAATAAACAAAAAGAACCCAATATATTGGTCGGATGCTTAAATTTTTAAGGTCCCTTCTCTCGCTCCTGCATTCTGTTATTATGAAGAGCGGATTCAGAGGCTTCCGCCTTGGAACCTATCCTTTCGAATGATAGCTTGCTCCACTCGCTCTTGTGTTGTCTTCATCGTGACATTTGAAATTCTAACTCATCTCGGGGAACCTCCTTAGCCCTCACCTTCCCCCGAAATCGAAGCGATCTAGGTCGATCCGAGGCGGGATGCTAAAAAATGTTTCGCTCGCTGCCCTTGCAAATACATCCTGTCTTGTTTCTACGAATATTGCCCAGGTGCCTTCTATTCTCAATCCTGTATGAATGAAAAGAATCTAATTTGTTAGAGGACGTGAAAATTTTTCGCGATTTTTTCGAATTGGCTGACTTAGTAATTAACTCCTGACAAGGCACAAAATCGCTGCGCTCCTATACATTCATCATCATCATCATCAGCCTATAATGTTATCACTGCAGGGACTCAGGCCTCCTCTCTAGGAGTATATAATCCACTAAATACCTACTGTATTCAGTAGGTATTGAGTGGAGGAGTCATCTCTACATCCACGGGGGTTGCCTATTATTAGCTCAGAACTTGCGTCAATACACACTTGTATGCACGCAGGTACCTACCTACCGGGTATCGACATCTTAGTATTTTGTATATGGACACAATGGTACCGTTCTATAAAAGATATTACAAATTGATATGGCGGTAAAATAGAGCTTTATTGTGTACCTAATAGTACCTATCTCTATTGAGAGAATAATTAGGTGACTTGGTAAGAGGAGGTAAGAAATAATAACACATTATAAATATGAATAGTTTATTACATAAATTATAGCCAAGCTTACACTTCATTGTTTCTTTCACCTATACTGATTCATAGTAAAGATTTAAAACTGCGCTATTTTTTACTATCTCTGTATACGAGGCAGACGTGCGGCCACAAAATATACTCGAGGCAGGACAACCTGCCCAACCACACGCCTGCTTAATCTATATAAAAAGAATACTTATAAATAAAATCTAACATCACTCTATGTTATAATTAATTAGGCTATGATTGGTGTTACTACGGTTCCTATTCCAAATGCGTCTGATAAAAAATATTCCTAATTTGATCTGCATTAGCATTTAAAACTAATTAATCATTTAATGTTATGGCTTAACAGTGTATCACAAATCGGAGAGCCTTCTATTGATTTGCGCGATGATTTGTTTATTGATTAAACATACATCATTGGATTGCAATGCATCGGCATGGATATTACATTACACGATTCCGCACTTTTAGGAATCCTTGTTTTTTGAAGTCTCATTAACCTTCACCGCTCTTTTAATGAGTAGTCAAATATTATTACGGGGTCTTAGAAGACTTCTTGCTGATGCAGACCACTACGTCTTGCAATGGATATATTATTCGTGTTAGTAGGTAGTGATAGTTTCATGAGGCCTTATTGAAATTATCTTAGTTGTAGGTATTCTGATACAAGTAAGATAATTGCAATATGTAAGCCCAAAATCCCAGCGCAAACCAACAAGAAAACACATTTTGTTACAGAGCACGTTTCAAGATGGCGCCTGCTAGCAGTCCGCCATCACTGTCTAATCGAGGCATAAGTTTTATTGCTTTATTTGAATACATTTTATTATCGGGTACAATCGGCTATCTTATTACGTTAACAATTATATTCGTTTTCAATAACACAAAGGACGAATTAGATTGACCCAAGTGTGAAAGGGCCAATATATTACCCGCCCATTGTATTAACTGTTGTGATTTAAGAGGGAACAGAGGTTTTTTCTTCCTGAATAATGTATATAGTGCAATCATTTATTTTTATAAATGCAAGGTCTACTTAACTGCCGTATCATTTCTTTTTTTTCAAGCAACTAATAAGTAAAGAAAATATGACTTTCGAAAAATTACAAAAATATGCTCTATATTTATGGCCGTGATTTGAGAACTACCACACTAATTCCAAAAGTCTTTAAAATAAAAGAGATTTATAGGAACCTAGACATACTATTTCTTAAAATTTTAATATCAAAAATAATTGAATCGAATCAGTTTTCGAAAACAAAAAAAGAAAGAGAAGACGAAACGTTTATCTCCTCAATTTATTTTTTTGTGATATAATCGTTGTGAGCTGCAGCTCCCATATCACACTCTACAGGGGCAACTTGGACGCAGCATGACATCAACAGCTCTAATTGTGTTCCTATTTTTCAAATTCCTCGCTGGCCCTGTTCCCTCTTAAATATCTGTTACGACTTTCAAATACTGGACTTAATTTGTTTGCGTTTGCTTGTCCAACGTATCAAAACTCTTATTATATTCTTCATTTATACTAGCTATTTTTTAAGTATTAGTAAATAAAGGTTTTTATTTTATTCGATTATTATAACTATTGTATGGGTTTGGTGTTAAGTTATGATGGACTGGCGAGGTTGTCGCATGCCGTATGTCGAGTAGACTTAACGATTACGATCCTCATCACGTACATAAATAAGTACTTCATTCGCAAAAACTAGGTGATTCACGTATAAAAACTAGGTGTCCTATGAGCATGACCTGTGACAATCTCGGCAAATAATTATATTCATGAATTTTTAAAATTCGCTATATAGTACCTATATTGATTATTGCTTATATTTTCACTATTGTCGACCAAGAATAACGTCAGCTATATGTAAGCTGCACCGTTCTAGTATGTATATAAAAAGTTGCCATGAAAAATACTCGAACTATATTATAATTATTATAAAATGTATGATTATATATTTGAATGTCAAAAATTCATGAACAAATGTACAATGTAGATATAAATTTCTATATATTTAATGGTTTATAATATGTACTATCAATTGGTGTGATCGTGGCATGAAGGCAATTCTAATTAAGTCTACTATAAATACATAAATAAGATCACAGTAAAATCGGAATACAAAATGGTGGATCTGACAACAAATGTGCTATCTATTTGAACATGTATTCGAATTGGAGATAAGTACGAAACAAGATTAACATGTTATGAATACAATAGCCGATAATAAGATGGCAAGGGGTCGTAAGTGTAATACATAATGTAGGGAAAGAGATACAGAAGTAACACGGAGCACCCGTGGATAAATTCATCGGCACTCATTTGTTAAGTACCAAAACACAGACATGCGTTAAAACAAAATATTAGTTGTGTCCAGAACCTTGAGCGAGCTGCTCCACTTATATTTAGTTCGAGGTCGCGAGGTTCATATAATATTGTTTCTCTTTCAACTATTATCTAACATTTAGCTAAAAATAAACTTTCAATCATGTCTGTGTTTTAGAGTACCTTTCCTTAGACATACAATGAACTCATTACGCATATTTAAATTTGAATGAGATTAGTAGCTTGTCACATTAGTTGTGATAGAACTACACACAGTTCGGCACAAGATACCAAATATTTTAAAATATTTGCAGGCGGTATGATGGTTTCAAATAAATTCGATACATAGTTTCACATACATAAATTCCCCCAATGGGAAATAGCGAGAGCTTTTGAATGTAAGTATATTTTAATATAATTTTACATCACTGTCCATAAAACACTTCAAACAAAATAGCTGGAAGACAATATATATTGGAAATCAAAATATTATCATGTGTCATTTCGGTACATAATAAAAAAATACATAGAAGTAGGTATAGCTATACATTTACGACAGTTCTGTACTGTAATAAAAATAAAATAAATGACCGATAGCACTGTATATCGGTTTAATTATTTGCGAGCGGGCTTTCACACTATTCAAATGCGAATAATTAAAGACTTATTTTAAAACAACGGTCATTGCTCTCTTTACGCTATATCAAAGGGGTAAACGTCATCATTGAAACAGAACGTGATTAAAGAAGTGCACCTTTAGACGTGTTCTAAAGCTGTCAGTATCATTATTGCTATGGAATAATGACACAGACAGCTCGTGGTTTATGATGACGATGATGATGCCAACTAACGACGACAACACAGCGACGGCTTTCGCTGACTTTCTATAGATTGTCAGGACTGCTCTTAAGTGGCTAGCATATCCAACTTTGACCGAAAATGTACGAGCACAATGCGACATGTCAGAACACCATTGATGACATTATAGGGTATAGTTGTAGGTGATCTAGCTTTAAAGTCATCGCGCTGTTGATCTAACTGCGATCTCCTTTTTCTTCAAACCGTCAAACGTGGTTTATAATTATGTATTAAAGGAGTAATTCGCTCTTTGTTAAATCAAATTAGTTATGAATGGAAGTAAGGGTTAATTCTAGCTGCCTATAGAATTTGAGCACAAAACGGTTGTCAATCAAAGACGTTGGCGAATTGGCGTGTTGTCGGCTGTGTGATAGCGGCACAAACAGACTCGACTGATTGAATCTGATACGTCACATGCATAGCTGCGTGCTCCATATTGGATGTGGTGCGACTGCGGCTGAGGACACCGCTGAAAAACTGCGGAAACATAGCGTTTCTTTGAGATATTTAGTTTAGTTTGGCAAAAATAAATTGGAATTTTGTTTGTTGAAAAATATTTTTTGTTTTCGTATTGAAAGAAGTTTCTGTACGTGTAGAATCATCAAGACGTAAAAGATGTACGAGGCTCATTCGATTCAATGTTTTTAAAAATAATATATTATGTTATTTTCAATCATTTTTATGATGGAAAGGTACTATATTCAGTGCAGTAACATGATACAGGTTTCTTCAATGAGGGATTTTTTATATAATAAACCACAGTTGCTTGAGCTAAAATAAAGACCTGAGATAATACACTGGCTATTAGCAAGCACGGCTCGCGTCGTCCAGAGCGTAGGCGTATCAAAGGGACCAGACAGGAGGCAAGCAGAGTTAGGTTACATTAGGTGTCCGAACACTAATGAGATAATATCGATTGTGTCGCCTTTGTGATAGTCACAAAGCTTTGATAGGCGACATCGCCAACAGTAATGGACACCGATAATGCATCCTGCCACCATTGCCTAATGACGCACGGTATTGTTCATCAGACTCTACTATATTTCAACTACAATATTCTGTTTATATCAAAGCGTAGGGCAAACGAGAAATTTTATTTGAGAAAAACAGCCGTAACGACCCGTTAGTATTTGTTTAAAGTCACGCTGCTAACGTCCGTCCTAATGTGAAAGCAGCCTGACTGGCGCAAAAACTACTAAATACACTTTTGGTAAGTCTAACTTTTAAGTTAAGTTTTAAAAACGAAAAGCTCAATTACCGCCTATAACTGTTTTCGCTTTTTACCCGACTGCCAAGAGTTATTAATTTCTGATGAACACAATTATTCTGCTAATTTGATGTTACAGTCGATATTTAATAGTCTTAGAAATATATTAAAGTAAATAATGTGAAGGGTGCAGGATAGGTTTGGAACGTTTACCTCAACTGAGCGGGAAGCGGAAACTAGAATAGCTGCTATCGCATATAACTATATCCTTCCGTTCTTCCCAGTGTGAATATATACTTAACATAACAACTGGTTTTCTGGACTTTTAGGAATTAATGTGAGCTGTCAGTGATGAAAGCACGTGTTTTTTTTTAAACTTTTATCAATCATAAACAAAATAATGTGAAATAATGTGTAATCCTCCTCTATTTCAATAGAGGAGGAAAAAAGAATATAGACAAATAATTAAATTCCTTTGACAAAGTTTGAGAAAAGTTTAATTTCGATTAATTATTTATCAAACAGCAGGCGCACGCCTTTTTGAGAATTCCATGCAGTTAATTAAAAACTTTTCCAATTTAGAGGAATAATTTTCAGCGACCTGTTCAAGACCATTAAATTAGACATTTAACCTCAAAGCTTCTAGAATTGGCTTATTCGCCTGGCAGCCATTTTGAGAAAAGTTATTCGAAACAAATGAAACCTGTATTTCCACAAAGCGATCTGTATTTATCGGTGTTATAGTAGGTACCTATGTACCTAAATTTAGTTCCATACTAAATATTTAACATCTATTAGAGTATGAGATAACTGAAACATCATATTGTGTTATTTGAAACTTGTAAAGCAAAACGCAGACCAACGACGAGTGCATAAACGCTGTCATTGAATAATGTACCATAAATCAGTGAGTGAAAGTGCAAATTAAACCATGCGTTCAAGGACGCTTGAGGACCCCTTTGATGTTTGGGTTGATGTTCGTACAACTTTGCACTTTATGATAACTTCGATAAAGTGCACAAAGGAATGTTAAGGGAAAGCCCTCTGCCTTGCGCTCCATTTTAGTCTACGCGAGGTCTAAGGTTCATAATGAAGTGGCAATTAAAACCCGCAGATCTATCAAATTCGCTAACGTAACGTGATTTACCTCAGTAGTAGGGAACCTGTAAGTTTTCATGAAAGCAGTTTCACGTGGAAAAGACATGACAAGAATTAATGAAATTCCAAGCATACCTAATGATGAATTTCATTTCACATTTACTGGGAATTTAAAATGTTAAATGCAACGTAGGTACAAATTAAAATTTTCGGCCTTGAATTTGGCGGCTTACTCTACAAGGGTTTCCAGGGTAAGAAAGTTTTTTTTATGAGTATTGTATTACCTACTGGTTGTCAAAGCACATGGTGTAGTGCCGCCATTTCGAGAGGAGATGGAACTAATTTTCGGGATTCGCTCGACGATAAAACTGCAATCGTCTGCAACAAGTAAATGCTTGTCGTAGGACATTTTCGTCCATTTTTGCGCCGCCCGACATGTCAAGCGATCCTTGGCGTTCGCGACGATGTGAACGACACGCTATGCCATTACATAGCTTTGTACATTCATGATAGCAAGTTCGGTAGTCTCACGTTCACACGGCAAAGTTAAAACGAGAAAGTGTAAAAGACAAAGAGAAAATAAACAGAACAGTAGAATCGAAACAGTTCAGTGTAAGTCATAAAGCTTTGAGATAAACACGCAGTATGAAGGACTAGCGCTGGCCGGAAAAACGCTATTTAGGATCAACACGCGATGCTCAAACGCAAACAGGTTCCCTACCTGACCCCAGCCGCAGTTGTTTTAAAAAAACATACCTATGTTATTAAAGTTAAGTCGCAGATAATCTGCATACGTAATGTGCACCCGCCCGCTCCTAAACTGAATGCAGTTTTGTGACATTGTGCCACTAACAAACGCAACGTTTTAATTACTTCTAAACCTGCCAACACAATGTTGAGTTTTTTATTATTTGTCGCAATGTAAACTACGTTTTTGATCAAATTAGAACTTACTTTTGTCATGTGAACGCGAACATTAATGTCAGCTTACACTGTGGCTATACGTATATGTTTCAGTTAGAGGTGAGCTGTTATATCTAAGTAACTTTTTGCACTTTAGTAGCACAAAAACCCGGCTCGCTGCGGCATATGTTACATAATAATATTAGTCAATATGTACAAATGACCATGTTAAACGTGCTTTTCTGAATAAGATGTGTGAAATACAGTAGATATCAGTAATTTTGTTACAGAAACTGTAATTATCGAATGTACAAGATGAAATGGCTAATTGAGCAATTTTGATGATCATGAATGAGAATTGACCACAAACTACTGCCACCACATAACATTACGTTTGTATAAAAATATGAACTTAACATCTTACATTACGAATAAACGATTATAAACTAAATACAAAATCACTGATTACTTAGTGTGTGGAGCAGCCAGTAGGTAGTGCGCCTATCGCTCATCTGTTGTCGACGGCGCGAAGCATTCCAACATCTATACATTCGCTTTGTAACATCACAAGCAGGGAAGCAAAGCTCTTAAAACTATGTTGGCATTTCTCAATAGGTACAATTTATTATGAACCGATTTGTTCAGTAAACAAAATTAATTCTAGCTTCGTTAACATTTACAGGCAGTGTTAGGCTAAGTGTAGACAAGCAACTCTAACTTCATGTTCAGCATAAAACATTGTTAGTGAGTACAATGTTTGACAACATTGTAGACATATCTTTTGCAAATGACTTCAATTCTACGAAATGTGTGTGTTTATATGAACACTGACAGAAACTGGCCGAATTTGGGTTGATACATTTTGGTACACTAGTAAGTACTTACAACTAGTGCATCTATAAATTTTTGAATATTATTGATTCTAATCTAAAAGTCTCAATAAGTTAAACATTGTAGGTACTGATGATGTAAAACTGCTGAAGTGTTGTTCATTCTTATTTTGCAAGTACCTATCTATAATAGTAAAAAATGAAACAAATCATAAAATGTAAATCAGTCTATAAACTGCAAGATGTTGAATATGATGTTGAAGTTGATTTAGTGTCTGCACCTTTACCAAACCAAGAATCACAAAAAAAATAAAATATATATAAACTTCTTTAGAGTTACATTTTAAAGCAATTTAACACTAAATTATTCAGCCTTATGTACATGCGATGTAAAAAGGGAGTAAATACGTACGAACTTAAATGCATTTTTGTGGAAATCTATAAATTAGTTAAGTACTTCAGTTCAATTACACGTTTTGAGGTTCAGTATAAACTAGCTTTGAGTATTGTATAACAGGTTTAACATTGATGTTATCCTCCTGCCACGGCAACCCATCTGGTTCACCTGAAGTCAACATTAGCTTACATTAACCGTCAAAGCTGCATCAATATTAATCCTATTATGGAACATGAGATACCCTTAAGCACATCTATACACTTTTTCAATTGAAAATTCATGAATATACACATAATATATTTTCTCCAAAAGATTACAGAAAAATTGGCTAACTACAATTTAGATAATATACAAAAATTGTTTATTTTTACAAAAATTGTTTGATTCTCCTGACTGTGATGGTGTAACTATATATTATATTCATTACTATTGTAAGTTTTGTGTAAAGGAAACTTATAAATTAAGCTTCAAAAGCGTAAAGAGAATGTATCAAAGTTTATAAGTACAAAAATATTAATAAACGTAAAATTAACATACCTCACTCTACATAAATAATGTTGTCATGTATGTTGGCTAGCAATAACTACAAATAAATTTATCACCATATTTTATAATTTCTTTTTAATAAATTGTGTCTACATTCAAACCAGAGAGTGGGATATAATTTGTTTTGAAAAATTACAGTAGGTGGCCAAATTATTAGGGACAGTGGTCGTTTTATGTAATTTATAGTTTATTATGTATATTTGAAAAAAAAAATATGTTGCATTTAATGAGTTATTTTATCTGATATAGCTACTGCCATTATTATTGTTATTGTCAAGTGGCAACACAGTGAATCCGTGCGTTATTTGTCAATTTTGTGATGTTTCTTCTAATTCTGTCAATGTCTGTTAAAAAGCGCGGTTTGCAGTATATTATATTTTTCAATTGTCAAGTTATTAATTTTGTCATTTGATTTAACCGGCTTTTTGCCTACAATAATCAAAAAGTAAGTAATGCTCCGTATTACAATAGTTTTGCTATGTTTTGCCTATGAATTAACATTTTATTAATGGTTAGACGCAATATCCCCAAATTTTAAAAAATGTAAAGAGATACAAACATTGTTACTGCACTCCACTCATTCTCAGAGAGACATGGCAACTATGGGTGGGATTTCAAAGGCTGTCATAAATCGAATAAAAAATAAAATTGACAATAAAAAGCCTCTTGAGGCAAATCTGGCTGGCAACTGTGGCAGGAAAAGGATCACCACACTTCCTACCGATCGAAGAATTAGGCACATCTGCCTCGAAAATCGTAAAAAGAGCGTTACTCATTTGACCACGATGATAAACGACGAGGGTGTAAGGATTTGGAGAGGACAATGCGGAGGCGGTTGGTCGAAGAGAACTTGATGAGACGGCGGCCTTCAAAAAAACCACGCCTCTCCACTCACCGACAGTATGAAAAAGAAACGACTCCAATGGGCTAGACAACATCGAAACATGACTGTCGCAGATTGGAGTCGCGTAAGTATAACTTTTTTGAATAATGCAATTAGTCAATAACTTTTCTACTATTCATTCTGTTAATTTACAGGTGTGCTTTTCCGACGTATCAACTTTTCAAATTTTGGTCGACAAAAGTTCTTATGTAAGACGACGCCCTGGTGGACGATACCACGCCGATTGCCTCGTAGAGAGGCAAAAAAGTTAGTGTTATGGTTTGGTCTGTGATCTCAGCCACGGCATGGGGCGCCTCAACAAGCGAGTACTAGAAACCCAGTTATTGCCGCAGGTCAATGAATGGTTCCCTGGTGATGTCGAATACATTTTTAAGAATGACTCAGCACCCTGCCACAAAGCCAGAAGTGTTACCGCATTTTTGCCAGGGAATTCACCTGAAATGAATACCATTGAGAACATGTAGGAACTCACATAAAGGGCGATTGCCAAAAACGTGCTTACTACCAAAAGGCAACTTATAGAAACCCTCACCAGAGAATGGCATCATAATGCCAAACTTAAGGAAGATGCAAAACATTGTATTGAGAGCATGCCCCGACACATAGAAGCTCTTATTTCATATTGATATTATATTTTTTTTATCTGATTAATAATAAACATTTTTGTATATATTTTGAAGATTTTGTGATCTCAATAGAATACAGACCAATAAAAAATATATAAGAGACCTACAACCAATTATTTGTTACACAAATCAACTTAAACTCAAAAATTCAAGAATCTCATAACTGTCCCTAATAATTTGCCCACCAATGGTATATTATATAATAATAATAATTATAAAAATTAAGAATTAATTTTTGTTGTATAGTAGGACTTATCAGTAATCATAAATCTTACATAATTGGATTTCAGTATAGTCTTGAAATTAGGCCGGCAAGTCAGTAGCTGTCACTCAAGCTGTCATTAAACAAATACAACAGTTCAATAAAAAAAACAGTAATAAAAAGAATTCAAACAGCACAATGTCATAGATATAAATTTCCTTAACATCAACTATGAAAAAAGTCCTTTTTACCCCTATATCTAAACTCTATGGCAGTTTTTTAGAAAAATATACAAAATGCATCATTTTAATATTGAAGATCACTGTCGCATGTAGCTGCACTTCGAGATCAAGTCCAGTCTGGGCGGCTCGGGCCGCGTACTGCGCACTGCGCACGCGCACTAGCACTACACCAAGAAGCCGTAAGGGCCACTGCCGCGGATCTGCGCGCGCATGCTTTGCACGCTGTTCATGATCTTCTTCTGGTGGCCGACGAGCGTGACGCCCAGCGACGCCAGCTGGTGCACCGTCAGGTCCACCACGCCGTCCATGTCCAGGATCCCCGCCGCGCGGAACTTCTCGATGTATCGTGACATCTTAATGCACTCCAGCCACTCTTCCACCGACGAGAACTGAATCAGGTCAGGGGTGTCGCCCGCCAGGGGGTCAGCAGAGCGATTCTGAGCGATTTTTCTTAATGTATCTGGACAGCGGATCAGTTTATCTAAAGTTTTCACAATGCTAGCAAATGTGGGACGGTGTGTACGCTCTTTTTGCCAACAATCGAGCATCAATTGATACACCGCCTCAGGGCAGTCCATTGGCGCCGGCAGCCTGTATCCTTTCTCTATGGACTTGATCACGTCCTGGTTACTCCAGTTCCAGTAAGGTCGTTCACCGAAACTCATAACCTCCCAGCAGACGATGCCCATAGACCAGACGTCGCTGGCAGAGGTGAATTTCCTGAACGCGATGGCTTCCGGTGCAGTCCATCGCACGGGAATTTTGCCACCGCGCGTTGTATACGCGCCATCTGCGGTCGATTCTATCTCTCGTGACAAACCGAAGTCAGCGATTTTGCACACGAGTTGAGAATTGACGAGCACGTTACGGGCGGCGAGATCACGATGAATATAATTCATTTCAGACAGGTACTGCATCCCCGTCGCGATACCACGTAGCATACCCACTAATTGCACAACACGGAACTTTCCATCGTTGGCTCTCAAGAATGTGTCCAGAGAGCCATTCTCCATGAACTCTGTTATGATCATGATTGGGTTACATTTCGTGACTACTCCTTGTAAAAAAATAACATTTGGGTGTTCAAACTGTCCCATTATTGAAGCTTCAGCGAGGAAGTCGCGTCTCGCTCGTTCTGTGGATCCAGGTTTAAGGGTTTTGATGGCGACATCTATCTCTTGGCCACAGCTGGCTGGTAATTTCAGTTTCCCTCGACATACATCTCCGAATTCACCACCGCCGATAATTGCCTCTATTGTGATACAAGAAGCGTCAATTTCGCGTGCAAATTCCCGAACCGCCTGGTTAGGGTCTTCATACGTATGAGGGTCAATATAAGTCCTGGAGCCGGTCCCAGCGAACAATGGCGTCGTAGCATTACTGCTTGTCTTGGCAGGGCGCTCCGGACCCGTATACACTTCTCCATTTCGGTAGTTAAGCGCATTGCAGTCGCTTGGCTGCTTCTTGTCACATTCGTCATCAGTGCGTGATCGTAAGAACAGCACAGTAGCTATAATGGCAACCACTGATAATACTACAACTGCGACCATCACTCCTGCCACTAGCCGCACCTGCGCGCCTTCTTCTTCGCCTACGAAAGTGGTCTCCAGCACGGATCCGGTCCGCGCGTATACAATACCACTGAACTCACCCCAACCCCGCTTCATCTTAGCCCTGACTCTAATACCATATTCCGTATCCCTTTTCAAACCTGTGATTATAGCATGTGGTTCTTTAGAGATCTTGAGGGTGGCATTTGCACTTTTCTCCATGTTATCCTTTGGGAAGCATTTGACTTCATAACTTTCTATAGTATCATCAGGATCAGTTAGGTCTATCGGTGGTGGGTTCCATGCTAATGACAGCTTATCACTTTCAACACTCAGAATGCGCAATTTAGAAACAACACTGACAACAGAGGCTTCCGTTACAGCAGTGATCTCAACTTTCTTAGGTTCTTCACCTGTTTGTTCAGTGACCCCGTTCTCAGCATAAACCTGGAACTTATACTCTGTCACAGGCTCCAAACCCATTACAGTGACTCTTGAGTTATTTAAACCAGTTGCCGCCGGTCTGTACTCAATATTAGTACCACAGTTAGAACAGAAAACCCTATAGGTTATGTCATTGCGTCCACCAGCTTTATGTGGTGGCTGCCACGCAAGGGAAATTGAAAACTGATCAGCAAATGTAACTGTGAGGTTGATAGGTGCAGATGGTGGCTGAGTGCAAGGTACATTCTTTGGATCCTTCTTGGCTCTGAAGAAACCCGGTACACATTTACATTCAGCTGCAGCATATGCCGTGGATTCTGAATAATCTGGGCAAGTAATACATGGGTCATCACCAGTATGAGATTTGAATTTTCCTGGGGAACATTCATTGCACACTTGGATGTTTAAATCTGGTTCAAAACCAGCGCGGCATTTGCATGAGCCACTGGGTAAAGTCCACTTGCCATCACCCTTGCACAAATATACTGGAGGGGCCTCACCAGACGCTGTCTCTGCGTGCTCCACACATGTACCATTGGCTTGTTCAATAACAGTAACCTCACGCCCTGTCGGTGTCGCTGGGAACCTGGCAAAGTTGATTGTTACCTCGGGGCATGTTATGTAGTAAACTTTCACAGCCAATATTGATATACATGCCCCCTGGTCTCTGAAGGCGAAGTAGACGCCTCTTTTAGTTACTGCTATGCTCTTGACTTCTGTGTTGATGTCGACTTCAGAGTTAGTATTAAACCGGCCCTCACCTGCAGCAATGCGGCCAACTAGCTTGTAGCTCTCAGGCTCCCATGGCGGCTGCTCGCGCGTGGCCACGTCGAACTCGTAGTACAGCAGACTAAATGTTTCCTTGCAGCTCAGTGCATTACCAGGGAACAAGGAACAATCTCTTATGGTGAATTTGATCTCAATATAAATACGGTTGGCGTTCCTGCGCTCGATGAACGGCGTCCACAGCCAGTTATTGACGTTGTGGTGCGCGACGTCGCACACGACGTACGAGCGCCAGTTGATCTGCTTCTCGAAGTTGGTATAGGACTCCTCGAGCCAGCCGGGTGTACTTGCCTGCGCGCCGTACGGGAAACGCGTCCAGCCCAAAGTCGCCTCAGTGGTGGTATCGAGCAGCAGCACCTGCTCAGCGCGAGCGCTCGGCGTTGACGCCGCCGCGAGCACCGACACCGCCGCCACGAGTGACCACATCATCTCTTCGACATAATCACACGATAACGCCAAACAACGTTTAAACGCCACTACACACGTCAATGTTAACTTCTCGCTACATAATGCACCTTACAGTTTTCACACAACGTTCAACACTTCACTTTGTAGATAAAGGATGGCTCGGTCATTCTCTCTTTACTGCTATGTATTCAAAGTGCTCTGCGATCAGATGCGTTGTAAATGAGTCTAAAGGCGGCGAAGATTATGTTAATGTCTCTTGTTTACGTATTACGCGAAGTTTGAACACAAATAACATTATTTTATGTGAGGATTCCGCATTTTTTAATTTATATTGATCCCGTATTACACAGATGAGTCTGTCTTGACATGGACGCGCAGCAGTTTTGTGAACTTATGTGTGTTGCCGTTCATGAAAAATAACAACACAAAATTGCACTTTAGAAAGTAAACCATAGTGCTTAACGTCTGTTCGTATCATTGCTGTCTATGGTATTTCATTGGCGATGCGCCTCAAAATAAATAATAAAGCTTGAATCATGTTTGTTAACTCACTGACATAATTAAAAATATTTGACTAAGAATTACATATTTTTAACCAAGTCATCAGTCCTAGACAATATTTTAGAAATAAAATGTTAGATGGCCAACCTTAAAAAATATTGCCAGACTGCCAAAAGTCATGCCATTCATAACGACTTAGATCTCCCTATATATTGGGGGAAATTGGAGCACGCCATTCAATTAGTTAGAGTAACGGTTTTATTGAAAAACTTCAAGAAACTATACTTTTATCTTAAACAGTTAAACACACAATCTTTACAGACTTAGTGAGTCTGTAAAGATTGTGTAAAAGGGAATTAATATTACTTTTAGAATTTCTAAGTAAATGTCAATTTGACTCCTTGCAACACTACGTCAATGTCAAAGTAAGTGTTTATTTCAGCATGTAAACAAAACAAAACGCGCAGACCGCAGTGATATTACTAATTTAGAAAATAAATGTTATTGTGTTACTGAACACTATAACAAAATGGTTAGAGAAAATGAAGCTGGTGCAACTACAGGCCGGGGTCAAGTAAGTACATAATACGCGGTAACAATGTAATCTGATGATTTCATACTTTTTCTGGACCCACTGTTGTAATAATATACATTTTGAAAACTACTTCAATATTTCAGGCGAAAGCTTAAAGAAACCGTATTGGCAATGGAGGCATGGCCACTGCTCCTCTGACTGATGTGGAATAAACAGTTGTTTCCTTAGTTAGTAGGGAATACAATTTTCTGTACTGAGTGCCCAGAATAACCAACAAAGTTACGAAAATGACGAGATGATCTTTTGTGATATTAAAAATACAAAACTCATTTACAGATGATACAAAATGAAATGGATATGGGGCTCACATCGTGCTGCCACTGAGATCAACAACCAACCTATAATTCAATAGTTTTTGAAATTGCTGCCGCCTATTTTCATATTGATTACTAACTTTTACTATTAGTGTGTGTGTGTGTATTAGTGGTGTTAGTGGCAAAGGCCCAAATTTTGTTCATGGTAATCCTACATGCATTTAAAAATAAATCATCATCATCTTCCTGCTTGGGATCGGCGCAAGACGTTTTTTACTTCCAATCTACCCTGTGAGTCACCACGTTATCATTTATTCCTTTTTAGGGTTCCGTACCTCAAAAGGAAAAAACTGAACCCTTATAGGGTCACTTGTGTCTGTCTGTAACAGCCAATTTGCTTCGAATCTAATGGACCAATTAAGTTGAAATTTGGTACACATATATGTATTTGTATGACCCAAACACGGATGTATAACTTAAATAAATGAATTTTGAATATGGGGGTCACTTTTGGGGAGCTTAACAGTTTTTTCTTTAAGTTTTGCAAACTGTACCTGTGTGATATATCAAATGAAAAGACTTATTGTGAGGATCTCAAATATATTTTTTTAAATATTTTAAAAGATAAACACCTTTAGAGATATTTAAGAAAGTAGATGAAACTACTGAGCCTAAAATTTTGAAAAAAATACAGAAATTAGTTCAGCACTTATAAATTACAGAAAAACCTATAAGAAGTCTATGGTGCTAAAATAACATGGAAAATCTCTCAATATCTACTACAATAGTACAGAACCCTTCATGTGCAATTCCGACTTGCACTTGGCCAGTTTTTCGTTCACATCATTCCTCACACACTCCATCCATCTTTTCTTTGGTCTTCCTCTCCCTCTCCATCCATCTACATCCATTTACTGACTTTTTCAAATAATTCTTCAGAATTAGTAAATATTTTAGATTCTTAAATCGGTACAAACAAACAAACAAATCTTCCTCTGTAAAATATTAGTTTAGATTTAGCAAACGTAGGGGCCGTCCCTTAATCACGCGATGTATTTTTTAACATTTTACCTCCCCTCCCCCTTGGTGATACGTGGTGAGGTTTATTTAAGACTAACCCTCCCCCCAATCACGTGTATTGTTAAACTACAAAGACATCCACCCGCAATGACTTCACTTTATCATCATCATGGTGCTTGTAACATCGCCGAAATATCTCGAAACAATAAGTAAACATGATAAATATCCCGTTTCCAGTATTAATAATACCTACAAATAATCTTACATTTTTTATCTTTAAATACAGGATTAAAGTATAATCTAATTTTATTCTGAAATAAGGGCCATAATAAAATGTTAAGAAATCACGCGTTTGACGAAAAAATAAAGACACTTGATATCTTACTTCACCCCCCTCCACCACATTTAATTTCTGATGTTTGCAAATGCAGCTAACACACAAGATGATGCTTCAAAACTCCATTGTAACGCAATAAATGTATGTTGTAGTTGTAGCATAAACTTTAAATATCTGGGACATTCAGATTCATCCCCTGCCTAACCCTTCGAGAAAGAGGTTTAATCTCATGATAGGGTATTCTAGAGACTCAACAGCAAGTTATTACAGGAACTGGCAAACATTTCTCAATCCACCATATTTTTCTTTGCAGGATCCTGCTGCTGTAGCAAAACAAGTTGAGGCCACGAAAATCCAATATAGAGTCCAATATCCTGAAAAGCATAGCCTTCCGGAAAACCAGTGTATCAGTGTAGATGCAGCCAAATTACAAACGCAAAACTGATAAAATTAAAAAAAATAAATAATAATAATTAATTAAAACAGGTTTCTTTATTTATAAATAAAGGTCATTGACATCTTCTGTGTGTAACATATCTTAGGTTTTAGGTGTATAATTTATTATTTAATTTACAATTACTGTTTAACCAGCATTGGTATTCATGAGACGCCTATGAATCCTTTCTGCAACTGCTGTACCAGTGCCAGTAAGCATACTTTGTAAAGTTGTTTCCAGTTTTGCTAGGACATTGCAGGCTTGAATCACCTGATTGTCTGATAAAAAGATGATTCCGTGCTTCGTAACGCACTGTATATAACCGCCGCGCCGCGCGTGGTAGTCCTGGCCGGCAAACGGCAGTCATCATGTCAGAGGCTTTGAGGCGGTTTAGAAACTGGCAAGGTGTGTGGTGTCGTTAGACCTTACTGCCCACACGATAAGAAGAAGAAGTTAAACTGCATTATTACCTGTATCTTCAAGACCAACATCAATGAATCCATCATTGTGTGGTGGCTTCTGGTTTTTCCATCAACTTATGTTTAATTATCATGTCATTGTTGTGGAGAACAGCACACGCATCTATACTATCTATACTAATATTATAAAGCTGAAGAGTTTGTTTGTTTGTTTGAACGGGGTAAACTCTGGAACTACTGGTTGGAATTGAAAAAATCTTTTAGTGTTGGATAGTCCATTTATCGACGAAGGCTTTAGGCTTTATAACATCACGCTACGATCAATAGGAGCGGAGCATAAATGAAAAATGTTGCAAAAACGGGAAAAGATATTCCTTTTTGAGAGCTTCCGTTGCGTGCGCTGCGAAAACGGTTTAAGTTACGTAAATACTATGTATCAAGAAATTGTTCCCCTTTAAAAGTTCTAAAAAAAAGGCCGCGATAGCATATGTTTATCTTTTAAGATTGACTCACTGTAACCATTTTTTAATCATTAAATGTTAGGTTAAAAATAATGATATTTTGCGAAGCTTTTTTAACCCATATGGTATTAATCTATATCTATATAACTGTGTTTGTTAGCACGGAAATTTAATATAGAATATTTGTGCCATTTACTCTATACAGTTTAAACAAATATCTTAGAAGATATCGCAATTTTAAAAATATACTGGCGACAAAATAATTAAGCGCGTGGCAGTCATTCGGTCCGGTGCGGTAGGTACGTAAATTCAAAATATTTACTGCACCATAATGTTTACAAGTACAAGGTGTTACTGTATAATAAACAGTAAGAGATACCTATAGTAATTGTTACTTTAATAATATAATCGAAGTCAATCTAAACTAATAGGTATTATAAAGAGGAAAGGTAAGATTTTTTGTTTGTTACGAGTACGATATAGCTCAATTTATGGATAGTCGATTTATCTAGAAAGGTTATAAGCTATATTATGTGTTGCAGACGAAGTTGCGTGGGTCAGCTAGTTTATTATAATGCCATATAATATACATACATACATAAACTCACGCCCTTTTCCCATGGGGGTAGGCAGAAACCACAGAACGCCACTTGCTACGATCCTTACACACTCCTTTTGCCTCGCCCACATTCATACATCTGGTCATACACGCATGCCGGTTACGAGTACTACGCACCTGTCCTTTCTGAAGAACGGCACCAATAAGATCAGTGTAAGTCTTTCTAGGGCGTCCCCTCCCGGCATTACCACTCACATCTGCCTTGTAAATACCTTTTGTTAATCGACTTTCAGAATAATATAATATGATATGGTAAATACATTAACTGGCAACTGGAGACACACCGAAATACCCATCGGTACTCCAAAGCATTGCTAAACAACATATTCCCTGCAGAGCAATAAGCATCTGTATCTGGGTTCAGTGGATATCCAGCATCGCCTAAATGATTAAACATTGAAAAATATTCAGCAGTCTTAAGCCTTGTATCCACAAGGAAATATTTAGCGCGCGACACATTGAAATTTATCGCGGAACTTTTGTTTGGCAACGTTGTCTTTCTACGCATGACTGATCACCAGCGACATGTCGCCAGAGGAACTATTAAATAATTTACACCCTAATTCAAGCTATACAAGCTTGGCAGATAACTTACGTTAGTAACTAGGTACAGCGGTCCTCACCGGCGGCGGCATCATGGGTGTGAATGCAGCCCATTTATTTAGTGAGTCTTGCTACTGGCCAACAAACTTTTTGGATTGGGTCTCACACCTAGAGCAATACTAAATATAATAATGCCATATTTATCAATAAATACTAAATAAAACAGTGCCATATTTATCAATAAATACTAAATATAATAATGCCATAATTATTAAAAATAGACTTAATACGTGTTTACGCAAAAAAAAATATAAAAATAATCGTTCCCAGGTTGATTATTATTATGCGCATGAGAAAATCGCTTCGCATCGCAATGAAACGCTATGTTATGTCAAAGAATAGTTTTTTCGTTGTACCTAGGTAGGTACTCTCTTTTAATAAACAGTAATAATAATAATCAACGCCTATAGACACGTAAAAGGTCTATCTTTTATGTGGTCTTTGTACTCATAATGTCGATCTTAACATCAAAATATCTCGATAACGTGACGCTTCGCGCTTTGGGAGACCGTGTTTCTGGACATTTTTTGTTCGTCTAGGTGTCCTCTACCTATACCTACATACAAATTTCATTGAATTCTAAAAAAATCAAAATGGCGGGGGTTCGATATGCCAGCTTCCATAAAAATAGTTCAAACCCCTTTTGTTAGAATAACAAAAATTAAGAGAAAAATCCGGTAGAATTAACCAAAATTGCAATTTGAATTGACAATGACCTGAAATCTTCTTCCGCTGCGTTACACATTTAGTACTCCCGTTTAGAGATTATTTGAAAGAAATGTCCAATGAACAATCATTATTTATTCAAGAAAATAAACATATTTATTTTAAATTCTCTTAAAAATTTCTAAAACAATGGAATATAATAAAAAAAAAAACATAATTTTCTATCCTCTGAGTTACGTAACATAACAATGTTTTGTTTCTTTGGCAAAAATTAAGATCTGAATTAAAACTTAAACAAAGTAATAAAATATCTACCAGTATCTAGTAGATTAATCCTAATTAAATATATGAGATCTTCTTTATTCAACAATAAAAACATTAACTAAAAATAATTTGCCTCAACAGAGGGACCGTCACCCATAGAAGTCTATGGGAAAAAGTTAGGCATAGTTTACAATAAACACTTTTTAAACGATAAAAATGTGTGCATATTTTTTTTTGATCTGCTTTCAACTTCTCTCTATATTTTTTCATGCGTTCCGCAGGAGTGAGAGCTATAATAATAATAATAATAATAATAATTATTATTAATTAAAAATAAAGCTGGCAACCCCGTATGTCAAGCATCGTCTAATTCGTATCATCGCATATTTTTTTTGAATATAAATATTTATTTAAATACAAACCTTTACAAAAGTGATTTAATAACAGTTTGGGCATATTATTTGAAAGTAAATGATCAAAAATACAACAATTACCTATAACAACAATAGAAAAACTGAAAAAACTGTTTCGACAATGACAATGACGTCTGTCATGTACGCCAACCACGAATTTTTTTTTGAAAATACATAAATACAATACAATAACATTATGATGAGAAGAAAAAGACGATGATAACGAGAGCAGCTGCCGCTCTACTTGCACGTATACGAACTCCGGGCTCGTCGCTCAGCTCCGCCTCGCCGCCGCCGGAACCCAGTATCACCGTGAGTGCTGTGACACCGACCGCGGCAGTCGCGTCGAGCTCGAGCGACGAGTATTTCTCTCCGTCCCCGACGCCAACACCAGTTCGTCGACGAAGAGGACGCCGGCCGCCGGACGGCTTAGGACCTCGAGGCCCACCGGCTTCTGATAGGGTCCCAGCTCCCGGCGGAAGTGTGCAGCGCATGCGATGGACGCAATCCATTAATGAAAATGTCATGCGCTCATACTATGGGGCTACAGAGGGAGGAAACAACCTGACCGCGTACCGTGTTCGGATGCTTTCTCTGTTTCAGGTGCTTGAGCCGGCTGTCAACGTATCGGCACAACGACTGTCGGATCAGGTGCAAGTCATCCAGCGTAATCATATGTTGGATGACACCGTACTTGATCGCTTGCGGACTGAAATACAGAGTAGCCATGTCATTACTACGCCGTCGCAGGCTGTGGTACCACCACAGTCTACCACAACACATACTCGCGAAAACGACGTGAGTGGTGACATGGTTACTGATGTAAGTACCCGGTGCAGTGAGGAGATGAGGAGTACTTTGGAGGGTGCGATCCGAGAGTATCGGTTCATGACGCCCGAACTTAGACCACGCTTACCTCGTTTGCCCATGCATAACAGAAATAGGGCGCTGGTGGCTGTTCTGGATTCGCAGTTGTCAAGTTATTTTGATAACTGCGAAACCCTCAGTGATGCTCATTCAATCCTGTATTGCGCGGCTGTAACGGCATGTCGTGTAGCTCATGTCAAATTTTCGGATGACAAGGCTACTCGACCGAAACCAGCCGTACCGGCTTGGCAGTGCAGGATTGAACGACGCATTGCTGGGGCCAGAGCGCTCATCGGCAAACTAATCTGCTTCCGGGAGGGCAACAATCGCCCTCGAGTGATGCGCTTTGTGAGACGGGCATTTGCGGGGACTGATATTAGTCCTCGAGACTATATGTCTCGTATCACAGAGCGCATCGACTTCTGGAAGCAGAAAGTGTATGCATGGGCAAACCGTATTCGTAGGTATAAGCGTCGGGTGGAAAGGTACACTCTAAATCGCACCTTCCAAAGCGATAAAAGGTGGGTTTACAGAGCATGGGAGCGACCGGACCAAGGTGTGGCTGACGCGTGCCTACCGGATGATAGCGCCATGTGTTCATTTTGGCGTAACATCTGGTCGGTGCCTGTCAGTCATACCGAGGGTGAATGGACTCGGGACGTCGAGCGAGCGTGCGAACCAATAACAGAAATGGGGGCAATTACGATCAGCCCCCAAGATGTAGGTTGTGCAGTTCGTCCGTTGCCTAATTGGAAATCACCAGGGCCGGACGGACTGCACAACTTCTGGATTAAATGGTTCTCAAGATCGCATGCTTGCTTGGCAGCCCTATTCCAGTCAACCTTAGAGTCAGGGTCGCTACCAGAGTTCGTGACGACTGGAATAACCCACCTGCTCCATAAATCAGGTAGTACTGCGGAACCTAAAAATTATAGACCGATTACGTGTCTTCCAACGGTCTATAAAGTTCTTACCTCCATTTTGAGAGCTAAAATTACCAAACATATTAGCGAAAATTCTGTTATGTCTGCTTCTCAAAATGGATGTAGGAACGGGTCCCGTGGTACTAAGGAGCTACTCCTCATTGATATGGCCATTAGCCAACAGGTTCGCCGTTCCCAAAAGGATCTGTCGACATGTTGGATAGACTATAAGAAGGCCTATGACTCGGTGCCACATACATGGCTCATGAGGGTGCTAGAGTTATATAAAATTGATGCAACCCTGCGCACCTTCCTGATGTCGTGTATGGGGCAATGGAGGACAGTCCTTCGCTATCCAGGATGTCGGCAGATCCAGAGGAATAGCGAGCCGATAAGGATAGAGCGAGGTATATTTCAGGGCGACAGTTTGAGTCCACTTTGGTTCTGCTTAGCCTTGAATCCTCTTAGCACGCTGCTGGAGGATTCAGGTCTAGGCTATCGGTTAAAGAGAGGTGGTCAAGTTATATCTCACCTCCTTTACATGGATGACCTGAAACTCTTTGCCCCCAACGATTTGCAACTGATGGAGCTACTGAAGGTCACTGAAGCTTTCAGTAGCGCCATCAGGATGGAATTCGGTGTGGACAAATGTGCGGTCATGCATGTCAAGCGAGGGGAGATTGTGGAATCTGTGGGAACCCAGCTTACGGATTCCATA
Source organism: Diarsia brunnea (assembly GCA_949774965.1). Taxonomy (NCBI): domain Eukaryota; kingdom Metazoa; phylum Arthropoda; class Insecta; order Lepidoptera; family Noctuidae; genus Diarsia; species Diarsia brunnea. Next base: position 35,546,244 of record OX458996.1, read on the forward strand.
AATCTTAGATCCCTCTCAGCAACCGAAACCTATAAGTATTTGGGTATGTCGGAAGCGCTGGGCATCAATGTTGCTGACATGAAACAATCGTTGAGGGAGCGTTTCTTTGGCCGCCTGAGAAAAGTATTTAATAGTCTTTTATCAGGCGGAAATAAGGTGCGTGCCTTCAACGGTTGGGTCATGCCGGTTTTGATGTACTCTTTCGGCATACTCAAATGGACTCAAACAGAGCTAGACGCCCTGGATAGGCGGGTCCGTACATTGTTGACGACATATCGAATGCATCACCCACGTTCTTCGGTTATGAGACTGTATATCCCACGGAAGTGTGGAGGTCGAGGTTTTTTAAATACTAAGACTCTCCACAATCGTGAGATATGCAGTCTCAGGGAATATTTCCTGGAAGCCGACATGGGGATGCATCGGGATGTTGTCGCGGTGGACAAGGGCCTTACCCCGCTCTCCTTGGCTAAAGAGAACTGGCGCAAACCTGTAGTGCTTGACACTAATGAACGCATGGAGGTATGGCAGAGTAAAGAGCTTCACGGACGCTTTTTCCGGGCCCTACACGGGCCTGATGTAGACTTCTTGGCGTCCGTAGCCTGGCTTCGTTCAGGGGAACTCTTCGGAGAAACCGAAGGTTTTGTCTGTGCAATTATGGATGAAGTTATGATGACGAATAACTACCGGAGATTTATTGTGAAGGACGGTACGGTTGACATATGTCGGGCATGCCACCGTCCGGGCGAATCAATCCGTCACATTATCTCCGGGTGTTCTCGTCTGGCTAACGGAGAATACTTGCATAGACACAACCTTGTAGCCAGGATTATCCATCAGCAACTTGCTCTAAAATACAACCTTGTGGAATCGGAAGTGCCGTACTACAGGTATGTGCCCGACCCAGTTCTCGAAAATGGCAGTATCACACTGTACTGGGATCAATCCATCATCACTGACAGGACTATTATAGCTAATAAGCCTGATATAGTGGTGGTGGATCGATCAGAGTGGCGCGCAATGATTGTTGACATAACCGTCCCGCATGACGAGAACCTCGTGAAAGCCGAGAAAGATAAGCAAATCAAATATCTTGACTTGGCTCGCGAGGTTGTCGACATGTGGGATGTGGACTCAGCGATCATTGTGCCGATAGTCGTTACAGCCAATGGCTTAATTGCCAAGAGCCTCGACCAACACCTGAGGAGGCTCTCGTTAGACGGCTGGATCAAGGGCTTGATGCAGAAAGCGGTACTCCTGGACACGGCTCGTATCGTTAGGAGGTTCCTTTCTTTGGAGCCCTGACCGCCGGTAGCTTGGACCCTGTTCCCGATACCGGTGGGCTACAATTTTTTATATTTTTAAATGTTTGTTTTATTGTTTTTATAAGAAATATTTAAAAATGTATAAAGTTTGTTTAGAAATAAATAAAGGGAATAATAATAATAATCTTTATTGACATAAAAGTAAGTTACATTTTTGTATGGAAACCCTGACTCCTGCGCTAGGTTGTAACCTGTGTTGCAGGAATCAGTGTCTTCTCCCAGTAGTTTTACACAGATATTATGCAATAAGATTTAAACAATTTTATATTATACAATATCTGCTTGTGGCGTATGGGTGTGGGTGTATGTATGTGTGTGAGTTTGTGTGTGTGTGTATTTGTGTGTGTGTGTGTGTGTGCGTGTGTGTGTGGTGTGTATCGTGGTATTTATATATTTATCGTGCATGTTTATAAAGGGAAGCGCTAATTGCAGGGTTTATGTTATTAAGTTTTCTGTTTGTATGTAATCTAGTGTTTGTAGAAATGTGTTTATTTTCTTTTTAATTTCATTTTTAGGAAATGGATTAATATCTAGAGTCTTGTTTATCTTGTTATAGATATGCGTAGCGAGAAAAAGATGTTGCCGTCTAGCTGAGGCAGTCTTACATTTGACGTATTTACAAACATTAGTGACTGTTCGTTTACTTTTGTAACTATTGTTTATAGGTGTGATTAGGTGTTGCTTCAATGTGATATTGAGAACATATAGCTGTCTCACTGTGAGCACTGTGCAGTTTTGGTACAAAGTTACGGTCGGGAAACGGTATGGTTTGAAGGTCATGACTTTGAGCAATGATCTTTGAGCTCTTTCAAGGTGGATCATAATTGTTTTACAGGCTCCTCCCCACACCGTAATACAGTAACCAATTATCGATTGGGCTAAAGAGAAGTATAAAGTGCGAAGAAGATCAAACTCAGCCACAAGTCGAAGTGCCTTAAAGGCCCAAATAAGTTTCCTCACTCTAGAGGCAGTTAGTTCGACCTGGGGCCGCCAACTCAATTTTTCGTCCAGTACCACACCTAAGTATTTTATGTTTGTTTTTTGTGATATTGTAAGACATGAGCACTGGAGCCTATTTCCAGGAAAATTGCAAGAATGTACCTTAAGGGTTACTGCTGTTGGCTTGGTATTGGCAAACCTGAACTGCAAGTATGAAGTTTTGGCAATGTTAAGGGTAAGTAGGTTTTCTTCCAGCCAGTTACTGACTTTACGAAGTCCCAGCTCAGCCACGCGCTGCGCCTCCTCCCAAGTCTCTCCATGAAATATGAGCGCGGTGTCATCAGCGTAGCTAAATATTCTACCCTTAATAAGTTGTTGCTGACATAGATCGTTTACATATACCAGGAAGAGACTTGGGGAGAGGGCACTGCCCTGCGGCACACCACAGGTAACGTTTGCTTCGCCACTGACGATTCCTCCTATCTTTACCCTTTGTGTCCTATCACTCAGAAACTCCGTAAATATACTGAGAGCTTCTCCCCGGATTCCTATGTGGTCTAGTTTAGTCACAAGAGTGGGAACAGAGACGGTGTCAAAGGCCTTCGCCAGGTCGAGAAAAACCCCTATGCATTTCTGTTTAGCATCGACCTTCTCAGCAACGTGATCAACTAGTTGGCCAACCGCCTCTTCTGTGCTTTTCCCAGACCTAAAACCGAACTGACCTTCAGATAGTATATTATTTTTATCTAAAAAACTAATGAGCCTAGTATTCAAAATCTTTTCTAGTATTTTTGACAGTGTCGGTAAAACTGATATGGGTCTGTAATTCTTAACTTCGTCACGGTTCCCGCCCTTGTGAACTGGCGTGATCAGAGATTTTTTAAAGACTTTGGGGAAGACTCCCTGCTCAAAGCAAATCCTAATAAGTTTTGTGATCTGGGGTATAAAAATTGCTTTGCCCGCTTTAAGTAATTTTGCTGAGATAGAGTCCCACCCTGTAGCGCAGTCTGTTTTTAAATTGTTAACTACAGATTCGACTTCAGCCTCGTCAGGGGAAAGTAGAACAATTGAATTGAGTGTTGGCGGTGAATTAAAATTATATGATCCGGGTTGGGATCTTCGGTTTTGGGTGATAGTATCTGCAAGTTGTTTACCTATACCAGAAAAATAGCTATTTATGGTCTCAATTTCTTTCGATGCATCCTTTGTAACAGGCAGTAGTTCAGTCGCTACTGTTTTTTTCTCAACTTGGTTTGTAATGGATTTAACTATGCTCCATGTTTCTTTGCTTGTTTGTGAGGATTTTAAAGCCGATTTTTCATGATGTATTCGTAGTTTTCTAAGTAGCAGATTGCAGTAGTTACGGTATCGTTTATAAGAAATCTCCATAGTGATATTTGTTGGGTTTTTCAAAACCTCTCTATGGAGATTATCCCTATGTCTAATGCACCGTAATAAGCCTGGAGTTATCCAAGGCTTGATGATCACCTTACGGTTGGGCACAGTAATAACTTTTGTGTGTAGTGAAATTGCAGTCATCAAACAATCTACAAATAGTGTAGCCGCCTCATTTGCATCGGAGTCATTTGTTATAAATGAGAAATCAGCATTTTTTAAGTGTTCAACAGTAGCTTCAATATTTACTTTTGTTGTAGATCTGTTCTTATTCGTTTTACAGGGCTCCTTATTTAGGCATAATAATACAGAGGCGTGGTCACTTACAGTGGAATCCATCACCACCACGGTCGAACCAGTTGAGGCATTTATCATGAGGTGATCAAGGCAGTTGCGTAGTCTTGTTGGGTATGTATGACCGGGTAGGAGGCCCAGTTCTGCGGTTAGGTTGAGGTAGGATGCACTATTTCTGTCTGAGTTGTTCGGTTTTATGTCTATATTTATGTCTCCAGTGAGAATAATGGTTTTCCTTTTTATTTTACTAATTATGTTTTCGAGGGAGTTAAGAAAACTATCAATACGGTAGGTCGAGGGAGACCTATAGGCTGCTAGTATACATATGTGTGTGCCTACTTTTAATAAAAGAAAATTAGCACCTTCTGTATCTGGTTCTTCAACCGTACATGGAATGTGATCTTTTGTGTAAATTACAATCCCGTCATTTTGATTGAGACATTTTTTAGAGGAGTGAGTGACGTAATTTTCTATGGCGGGAATTGGTTTATCTTTACTAAGCCAACACTCCGTTAGAATTATAATATCTATTTCGAATGCTAGCCTAGCTAATTGTGCCCGAAAGCCATCCAAGTTTTTGTAGATGCTCCGAATGTTCTGTGTTATTATTTTAAGGGACGCCTTAGAATTTCCAATAACTGCGTTACAGGTGTCTGTATCACAATGATGAGATGTTGCGATTGTGATGTTATCTATATGTGTTAAGATATTGCTATTTGTATTAGCCATTTATAGTCGATTCTATTTTATTGCTGCCAGTAGGTTTCTCTACTTTTAATCTATATCCTTTTAGATAGTCGGGCAAAACTTCAGTCTTTACCAGTACCAAGCAAAACCCAGATGTGTGTGAGTAAATGTAGGTTGTCGTTTGTAGGACCGAGTGTAGCTATTTTGACACCTAATAAACCAATATGAATGATCAAATCCTACTGAGATAATAATTGCGAAAGTAACTCAATCACGCTGAAACGGTTGAAAGGCCTTAGCCGCAGGCCACCGCTTGTTTTTTTATATTAAATTAAAATTACTGCCTCGCGATTGCCTGCTGACCGATGTCACTTAAAGTATGTACGTACGTAATACAAAAAAAACTTTTTTGCAATAAAAAAAACTGACTTCAAAAACACAAAAAAACTTGAAAAACCAAAACCACAAAAAACTGAAAAATAAACTTCACTAGAAAAAGCAGCTTCTGAAGTCGGTGACATTTTATCTGTTTGATTTCGTTTTTTTTGCCACCGACTTCAGAAGCTGCTTTTTCATAAGAAGTTTATTTTTCACTTTTTTGTGTTAATGACATACATGTAAAAATATCTTCGATATTTGATTCTACTAATTAAAACTGCGAGTTATAATGTCTGGCATGAACAAGATGGGACAGTGACAAAAATAGGAATTGACAAACTAATTTTAATTTTTTGCTTGTAGTAAAATTATAATGAAAACGGTCTTTTAGAATGCCTAATATTCCAATTTCTAAGAAATAAGTCTTACTGCCGCACTCAGAGAGCTTTAATGATTACTTAGGCCATCACTTAGTAAAGGTTTTGACAGTTTTGTCATACAAAAGTATGTCAAACCTTTACTAAGTGACGGCATAATCATTAAATATCTCTGAGTACCGCAGTTACTGCCGCACTCAGAGTGCTCTAATGCCAACTTAAGCCGTCCATTAGTGACGATTTAAAAATATTCACACTCAGAGTGAGCTAATGATTCATTAGTAGGCCTAATGAACCACTAAATTTAACTGGCGCTCTACCCTTACTTAGCTTCCTAATGAACGATTAGTTTGACGTTTGATGAATTTTGACAGATCAATTCGAAGGGTTTGGAGGTTATTTGTGTAGATATTTACAAGGATTTCAAATTCTTCTTCTTCTTATCGTGTGGGCAGTAAGGTCTAACGACCCCACACACCCTAGTGTCCAAGTTCTAAACCGCCTCAAGGACCTCTGTCATGGTTTGACGACCGCCATTTGTCGGGCGGACCACCGACTTATTACGTGCCTTCCGAAGCACGGAATCATCTTTTTTATCAGAGAATCAGGTGATTCAAGCCAGCAATGTCCTAGCCAAACTTTAAGCAGCTTTACAAAGTAAACCAGCAACGTTCTAGCCAAACTGGAAGCAACTTTACGAAGTATGAAATTTTGAGAAAATGTACTGATTATGAAGAGTTTGTTGATTTTGTGTACTTTCAATTTAACATTACAAGTGTTAGGTGCCTATGTCAATAGTAAATATGTCTGATCTCGTAGAATTTATCTTTTAGATTTTCTGGTAGATTTTGTTTATTATCCCCAAAGGTATAGGAGAAGTGGGGCCAAGAAAAGTATAACAGAAGCCAAATTAAAACCAGCAAGACTGTGGAAACATGTTTTGGTATTTGGAATTGATGATTTCCTTGTCTTCATGTGGGAATGGGTATCAAACTGGATACAGTTGTGGCTGTCATATGTGCATGTGCAATACTGCATAACATGGCGTTATTGGTTGAAGATTTGGTGCCAATGAACTGGGATAGCATTGATATTCAAAATGATGATGTTGTATCAAATGGTGAAAACTCCAACAGCAATGGTTTTATGGTGCAACAATCTTTGGTGGATAGGTTTCTCTCTTAATATTAATTCTTGAATGAATAAAATCCATAAAATAATCAAATAATAATCCTTTTATTTCAATACATAAAAAGAGTTAATCAGTAAGAAGGACTTGTTTTGTAATAAATTTCTTCAGTTTCTCTAATTCTATTTTAGTTTTTTTCTAATAAACATTTGTTCCTCTCTTCCTCTAACAATGCTGCTTTTTTTCTTATCTGTTTGATTTACTGTAAAGAAAAAGTATAATATAAGTTACATACATAAACTCACGCCCTTTTCCCATGGGGATAGGCAGAAACCACAAAACACCACTTGCTATGATCCTTACATACTCCTTTTGCCTTGTCCACATTCATACATCTGGTCATACACGCACGCCGGTAAAGAGCCGATTAATATAAGTGAATCTGGCTATAAACGGTTCTTAACCATTACATTACATTTGACGGCACGGTTGGCGCAGTGGCTCAAGCGATTGACTGCCGCTCTGCGTGTCGCGGGTTCAATCCCAGCACGGAACAAATATCTTGTATGGCCTACAGCTACCTGTACAAATATTTGTACTGTGCGGTTTCTAGTCTGGGTATTTGTGTGTTTGACTTAATATGTTTGTGAACGCACCCACGATACAGGAAAAATTCCTAGTACGATCTACTTTTTTTTTTAAAGAAAAAAGATTGATAGTTGAAAGCCATAGTTATGTACCTGTGTTTTCAGTATTTGCATTTCCATCTTTTTCTTATTTTCTTAATTCCTTATTCTCATCACAGCCTCCCGACGAATAATCAGTACTCGGTAGGTCTACACACTTCTTGATCTGTGGTTTTGATCACTGCTGCATTTTTCTTATCACTGTTATCTAAAATGTAAATAAAGATATTTAGTATGAAGATAAGATGGATAGAGTGTGTGAGGAATGATATAAAGGAAAAAGGAATAAATGATGTGACGACTGGCAGGGCAGTATGGAAAAAAAGACGTGTTGCGCCGACAACAAATAACATGGCATAAGGGCAGGAAGATGATGATGATGAGTGTAAAGCGAATTAAACAATGTTGTATTGTAAGACAAATTTTATGTTGCGTTTTTGGGTACTTACATTAAAGAGAGAGCTTGCAGGCTTCTTATTTGTACAGCGTGCAGCGCGGGCTCCATCTTCCTTACGAACTAATACACGGCCATCACGGACCCAGACATAATTGTAGTTCTTCTCACGAGCCATTTTCCTAGCATCTGCATGTATGGCTTTATTCAGAGGTAAAAGATGCTCTGAGACGAAGACAGGTTATTTGGCGCCTCCGAAGCCCAAGTGGCTTGAAATAAGTTTATCGGACACATGAGCACGTTATGTTATAGCTGTAATTAAACTTTATAACACGAAAGATTATTTCTTGTCGGGTGAAACACAAATAATCAAACCAAACAAAATTGACATTGAAATGACACTTGGACATTTTTTATTAGTGACAGTTAGCAATAAGTGATACCAAAGAAATTTTTTTTTTTTTAATATATTAGTTCCTGACGGAACAGGCTAAGGTCTGAGACCATGCTACCTAGTCATCAGTTAACATTTTTCTTAGATGATAGATTCAGTTCAATTCATCAGTATGTAAATCCGTCCGTGAGAAATCCAATAAAATTCATTAGTTTTATTTATCCTTAGGTAAGTAATTCCAATTGAAGTCATTAGTATTTATCCATAAGTAATTAAATCCAGGTAAATTCATCAGTTTCTTATTTTCCATGTTAAGTTATTCCGTTTAAAGTCTTCAGTTTATTTCAATAAAATCCATGTATAAGAATTGTTATTCCACAAAATCTTCGGTCAAGTCCAAGTAATTTTCATTCAATGTTATTTTGTAAGAGCCGAGTGTCAAGTCCATAGGTTTTTATTTTTTTTTAAATCCCAACTGACGGGAAGTATCTAACAACAAACAACGATACCAGTACTTATTTCATACATTGTAGTCTTGTTTATTGATTAATTTATCATACAAATACAAATTACAATACAAATTATATTTAAGAAAGTCAATGAATAAATACACATTACATACACTGCATACACATGACAGTAAATCAGTTAATAAATTATTTACACAACATGAGTTAAACTTGTCCAACTGTACTATTAATAAAAACATACAAAGGTAAATAAGTCGAGCTATTTACAAGAAGAGCCTGAATGGAGCGCGGTACCAAATCAGGGCTACCATAAATTTCAATTAGCTCATCCATCAGCACAAGGCGCTGGATGCCAAAAGATGAGCACTCAAAGAAGATGTGAGCAAGAGATTGCTCTGTTTGAGAGTTACAATGATCACAGAGAGGACTGTGTACAATTTTCAGACGAGACAAATGATAATTTAGTCGACAGTGACCAAAACGAAGCCTGAGTATGGTGGAGTAAAACTTCCTGTTCATATAAGTATTGGTTTTACAGAACCAAGGCATGGTTCCTATGGGAATATTGTATACTGCATACCACATACCTTTATTTTCAATTTGGACTGTATGATTCCAGTGCCTTTTCCATATATCAGTGGACCTTTTTTTTAACAGAGGAACTATGTCTGTACAAGGAACAGATATGTTGAGGAAACAACTTGAATCTGGGACATCATCAGAATTTGTTATAGCTCTAGCTAAAAAATCAACCCTTTCATTGCCCATCACACCAACATGCGAAGGGACCCACATGAACAAAACCTTAATGTTATGACAAGACAAATGCAACCAAGATTCTTTTATTAATGATATAAAATAGTTTGTGTTAGCATTCAACCTATTATTTTTGAGATTTTCAAGAACGCTCATGCTGTCACTAACTATTACCCATTGACAACATCCATCATTTGTATGCCTAATGTGCTTTAGGGCAGCAAGTATAGCCACAGCCTCAGCTGTGAATATACTTGTGTTTGAGTTTATTTTATAACCAGTACCAGAATTCAATAGCTCATCAAAAATAGCAAATGATACTGCTGACTCAGTTTTAGACCCATCAGTATATACAAATCTATGATCAGTAAACTCATGAAATTTACTATATACATCTTCTTTAGTGGATAGATTGTGATCAATAATGATGTCAATTGCAGGAAACTTGCTGTCAAAATCCCCCTGATAACATGGAAGAATAGATGACTTATGAATTTGCAGAGTTTCAAGAAAAATTACATATTGAGGAAAGCCCTGAAGTATATTTAAGTTGCAAATGGATGATGTACATGATTGTTTCAAATTGGAAAACAAGTGATTATTATTTTTACTATAAAGTTTTAATAAGAACCTTTCCTTCAGGTAAGAGAATCTTATACATAATGGAGGAAGTTTACATTCAACTTGCATTGCATTAATTGGAGTACTTTTAAATGCCCCGGTAATGAGTCTCAAACTTTTATTTTGTATTTTATCAAGAATATCTACTAACCTTTTATCACCAGCAAAACAGAGAAAGCCATATTCAAAATGACTGCGTATCAAGGATTTATATAATAACAACAATATTTTTGGGTCAGCTCCCCAGGAGGTTCTACACAATGTCTTCAAAACATTAAAAACTCTGTTAGCTCTAGAACTTATCATTTCAACATATTTTTTCCAGGTCAAATTATGAGTGAAGGTTACACCTAAAAACTTAACTTCATGAAAAATTGGTATAGAAACTTGATTGTAATAAACAGAAGGACTGAAATTGCTAGTTCTACTAAATACTACTAGTTTAGATTTAAGTGCATTTATATCTAGATTTAAATAAGAAAAGTATGTGCACAATCCTTCCAACGCCTTATTAAGGCACTGTGTCATATTTTTTAAATTTTTCCCAGACAAATACACAACTAAATCATCAGCAAATTGAAGATTTTTGACTATGGAACCTAGAATCAAATTCAAACGACGTATGTACAAAATGAATATTAATGGAGACAGAATTCCTCCTTGACAAACTCCTACTGAAGCATGTCTTGGCCCATGTAATTTATCATTATATCTAACGTAAACCTTCCTTTCAGTTAAGAATTCATGGACCCAGTGGACAATTTTATTTGGAATTCCAATAAGAAGTAATTCAGAACAAAGGACATCAATATTTACACTGTTAAAGGCTCCAGCAACATCAAAGAATACTGACATTAAGTAATCCTTGTTATTTAAACTATTTTGAATATCTAGCTGTAACTGACAAATGCTTTCACGAGCTGATGTTCCCCTACGAAAACCAAATTGATTAGCAGGTAGAATATTGTTTTGTTCTATGTAAAATTCCAACCTTTGTTTTATTAATTGTTCAAAAATTTTACCAACACAGGATGTTAGAGCAATAGGACGATAGGAATCTGGATTAGACCGAGGCTTATCTGGCTTCAAAATGGGTACCAAACAATCAGATTTCCAAGAATGAGGTATATCACTGTTCAACCACAAATTATTTAATATTTTGAGAAAAGTTTGCAAACCCTTATCACTAAGCTTTTTTATCATAATGTATGGAATACCATCCAGTCCAAAAGCACTATCTTTTCTAGAATTAACAGCAGACTTCAATTCTTGTATTGAAAAAGATTTTACTAAAAATGTATTTTCAGAGTTTGTCTTGCTGGCAATGGGGAAATTTGGCATATTATTTACATAATCTGGGGTAAATTTTTCCAGAAAGTCCTGAATCCAATTAACATCATTATTGCTGCAAGAATATGTTTTATTAAATTTCCGCATATATTTCCAGATTCTGGACAGAGGCGTACATCGATTAAAGGAGCTGCAAAGTTCAACCCAACTATTTGATCTTTCTGTTTTCAAAGTAAGTTTTTTGAGGGCTTGTAATCTTTTAAACTCAATAAATGTTTCATCAGACGGATTGTTTTTAAAATTTATATATGCGGACTTAGACTTTTGAACTGCTTCTGAACATTTTTTATTCCACCAAGGAAGAGGGGCTTTTACTGACTTCCTATAAGAGTTGCGAATAGTATAATCAGCCAAGGAAGAAGCTGACTCATTATGATAAGGAAGGGATTTATTAATTGCAGAATGCAAAATTTGACAAAACTCTGCATAACTTTCGAGTGGAGCATCATGTTCATCCTGAAGAGTAGATAGTTGTAAATCTACATTTTGTTCATACATTTTCCAATCTACCATTTTAAAGTTAGGATAGGTGGGCAAATTTGTGTTATTACTAGTGTTTTCTATATTATTATTATTGATAAAAACTTTCATAATTACAGGAAGGTGGTAGCTGCCAAGAGGATCACAATGGACAGACCAATCACAAGAAAGAGCCAATGATGGGGAAACTATGGACAGATCTAAGGCATTTGGACGCCACGTTAAAGAACCAACTGTTGTCACTGCACCATTGTTCATTAACACCAAATTATTATCATCAACAATCTCTAAAATATCCCTACCTCTTGGATTTGTAGAATTACATCCCCATGAGGTGTGATGGGCATTGAAATCACCAGCAAATATCATTGGTTCAGGCACAGATTTTATTAAAGATTCAAATTTATGTTTGTCAAAAGATGGAGAGCAATTTGTTGGACAGTAGAAACTTACTATACTTATTTCTGTATTATTTACAGTAATTCTTACACAAATATTTTGTAGAGAACTATCAGAATATGTAATTATTTTTCTGTAATTTATGTTATTGCGAATTAAGATAGCTACACCATTGTGTTTATTTCCAATATCATGTCTTTCTATTTTGTATCCTCTTATGTTAAAATGTTTGATGGGTGTTAACCAGGTTTCTGAAATGATAGCAACATGTATGTTAAAATTAAAATACTTTGTGCATTCCACTGCATTATATTAAGATCCATTATTAGATGTGGAAGTACTGGTACGGAAAGTTTGTTGCAGAATTTCTTTTATGGAAGTTGAATTAATGGGATTGTCTTTTTGATTTAATATAATTTTAGTTATAGCATTTGTTAAAGTATTCATAAAAAAATCTGATTTAGTCAAATTAATAATCTGTGTTTCAATGTTCTTCTGTGTTAATTTTGGAAAAGAATGTTCATTAAATAAATCGGAATATTTAGCGGCTCTGGACTTGACTTTATTTTCTTCTATTTTCATTTTTTTCTGTGGGCAGATGTTTGAGATGGAAACATGGTTACCACCACAATTGACACATTTAGCGTTTTTAGGATCTTCTTTACAAGTTTTAAAACTATGCTTGTCTGTACATATGGAGCATACAACTTCATTCTTACAATATTTTGCAATATGTCCAAACTTCATACATTGCAAACACTGTTTGACAGGAGGAACGTAACAGCTTACCTCGTGCCTCCAGGAGTCAAGGTACACGTATTGCGGTAACTCAGTAGAGGCGAATGTAACCGCAACAGTTTGAGTGGGGTCATACGTGACCACGCCACCCTCTCTTTGTACGCGGCGCATGAAACGCCTCACCTGTATGACATTTCTGGAGCTTCCAATCAAAGCAGATATTCTTTCATTAGACAAATCCGTAGGGACTGAAGTAAGAACCCCGGTCACCTCGGTGTCGGCAGCCGGTATTGTTGCATTTAAGCCCATTTCATCTAAAAGTTTCTTATTTTGTAAGAATACATTGGCATTGTTGGATAGGTCAAATGTTATACCTATTTTGTACTTATTTATAGATTTTAAATGTAATATGCCAGTGACACAATATTTGCGGATAACATGCGAAATAGCCAATCTGTCTTTGTCAGAAAATTGGCGCTCAATCTGATGAGACAGAAATACTATGTATTCTGTTTTCTTGCTATTTTCAGGATACTTCCTTGAGTATCCGGGGACTTTAAATACTTGATACTTCCTGCTGTTGTCTGCTGAATCATCGGAGTCGGAAGAAGTCTCCGTGGTGTCCCGTACTACTCGACCATCTGGGGGCTCCGCTTTTTTCCTCTTCTTACCAGTTCCCCCCATTGTTTATCACACTATTTACAAATATATACAACTACTATTTTATAATTACAACTAATTTTGAGGTATTTAAACAGTTTAAAGCAAATTAATTTTAAATTTTACGAGATTTGGCGCCTTGTTCGTTTCAAGGTTCCCGCGTTTTTCGATACCAAAGAAAGAAGAGTCCGGTTGCTTTATTTTATTTATATGAAAATGGCTGTTTGGCTTTGTCTTTTGTTGAAAACGATCGGTAAAAGAACTTATTTTAATTTATGTTGCTTATTTATATGCTTTCAATGTGTTTAAATAAACATTTTTTTATTTGATAATAACACATTTTCAAGTGTGGTTACACCAACTGTGTATCGATGTGCTTTTCGATAGAATGATTTGACGATACTCCGCCCTACGGATACTAACAGTTGTCATTAGCTGGTGAACCACTAATTTTTTTTTCTGGGTAGTATCGTTCATTAACGAATCTAGTGAGAATTAGATAAGGACTCATTAGAACTAATTTAATGAAGCTCTCTGAGTGCGGCAGTAGTCTCAGTTTTAAGTAAGAAAATATAAAGATATATATAGAGGACAACGTGAAATAGCCCACTACAAACAAATAAAAAAATGCCCATGTACATCCCCATCTCACCACACCACTAAACATGCCTCGGCATCTAAAGCCGCGTCACCATTACGAGCCGTGCGGCACGTAGTAAAACGTTCCTGTTAGGCCGCGAGGCTCGGCCTCACCGGCCGCGCCCTAGTGGGGATACCGCGCCATGTCACCTTTCGCTTGCGCCAAGCAGATAGGACTTATAGCTACCATCGTCATTTCTCAGCCAAAAGACGTCCACTTGTGGACATAGGCCTTTCCCAGGTGTCGCCACATTGACCGGTTCCGTGTGTCTCGCATCCAGCGGGTCTCCGCAACCTTCACCAGGTCATCGGTCCACCTAGTGGGAGGCCTTCCAACGCAACGTCTTCCGGTTCACAGTTGCCACTCCAGAACTTTTCGGCCCCATCGGCCATCCGTTCTGCGAGCAATGTGCCCTGCCCACTGCCACTTAAGTTTGGCAATTTATTCTTCGGGCTATGTCGGTAACCTTGATTTTCTTGCGGATGTCTTATAGCAACCATGCCAAATTAATGCGGGATGTCATAGAATCATAAATTGTAACGGGTCACGTGAGCCGTGGAAATTAACGATGATGTTAAATGAGGATTTTGATGAAGATGGATCAGATAAGTTGTGGTAGAAAGTCGAGTAGGTACCTAAGGATTTCTATCGGCCGATTTGTGTTCGGCCGTACAAATAGTTATTGCGTAGTCGTACTCGTATCGTAGCCCTGTAGAAATCGGTCTTTTGAGAAAACTCAAGTCGGTAGTCCGTGGGTGCGCGATAGGCGTTAAACTCTGGCTGAGGTCGGGATCTGGTGGGTGATGTTTCCCTTTTGTCATGCATGACAACGACAGGCGACCCAAGTTAAAAAAAAACTGGCCAAGTCCAAGTCGGACTTGCACATCAAGGGTTCCGTACCATCGTAGTAGGGAAGCCCCCTTTAATTTGTAGCGAGCGTAATTTTGTGATTCGTGTCTAGTTTGGTAGTGAACTAGTGACCGAGTGGGAAAAAAATATATCGTGGACTATTTGTTTAAAGAGGGTAACCATCACACGAGGACGTGTTCAAGCAGTATGGCTGGGAATTTCCCGCCACATTACCTATTTTGGAAATTTTCTATAATCGCATTATTAGCAAATTATTAATTCATGATTAATCTTCAAAATTATTATATTTCATTTTGTAAAGCTAAAATTTTAGCACAACTTATAAAACGTAAAAAGTCAGTCATTATGAACGCAACCCCTCACCCCTAACCTAGCGCGGTATTGATCGGCGTCGAAAGCGTCCCTTTTCTGCGGACCTCGACGGGAAGCGACACGACGCCGGACTATTTGTTTATTTCTATCTTAAAAAATTGAATCAGTCGATTTCATTTATAAGTAATAGTTTAAATTAGTGTACAGAACGCCCTAAATCAAATAACTGGTAAGTGCCCAGACCTATTAAATGAAAACCTTTTGTTCACCCACAAATCTAGCTTGCTTTCCCAGCAAAAACTAAATTTAGTCAAATGAGAAATGTACTTTTGCCGCGGTTACCTACGCTATGGTTAGATAGTAGTAAAGGAGATGAGGGTAGGATCCAATTTAACAGTCGCTGCGTCTTACTAAGGTCTACAACGCCGTGCAGCACAAGCAATTTATTAAGTTGTTTTCAGATAAGTACTATTTCTTTGTACAAATATTTATTTATTTACTTATGTACACACAAAATACAAAAAAAAAGGAAAATACATAAAAATAGAAGAGCACAAAGGTACTATATACATTAGGTACCTATATATATTTTGTTTTTTTTTTAACAAATTTTCACACAGTACCTACACACATTTTTGATTTTATATACATAGGTAATGTAGGTGGTTTTTTTATTATTTATACTTATTTGATGAATCGGAACACAGGTGAAAGTTCTCTAATATAGGTACATAATACTAGCAGACCAGGTACACATTGTCCTACCCTGAAAACGGATCAAGAACAGATAATTTACACATCAACTGCAGCGCCACCTACACACTATTACTTGTTTATTCAATTTTGGCCAATTCGGAGTATTTTTATTTTAAGTTTGATTTGGCAGTAGTTTCCCACACCTCAATCAAGTACTCCAAGTGAGTTTCAACCATGGAGTTATACTTTTATATTGTATAAATCACAATATGTCTAGGAAGACAACACACGCGCTACTGTTAGTGATGTGTTGTGTCATACTCTCTATAATTATTGTGTGGTTTCCATGTTAATTGATCATCAAGTACAAAACCAAGATATTTTATCACCACCTGCCAGGTAATCATTTCATATCACTGTTTTCAGTCACTGGACAAAAGTGGATCATTATCTAGTATTACAATGCTCAATTTAAAGAGACCATACCTGCACAGAAAAGCGTAGAACATAGCATTTTCCAAAAGGTGAATGACCTAGATGCACGGAATCAGTGTGGTGGGCCTGCCATCAATACCATGGCTAGGGCAGCTGGAGAGTTTCGCACCTTCAGGGAGTATATTAATAAACTTATAATGATCTTCAGCATTATAAGTTTACTTATTAGACAGATTAGTGAGTGTGCTTGGATAGATTAGAAATCAGGCATCGGATTAAGGCTCTGATCTAACAGGGTATAGCAGAGCTTGACAGGGATGTCAGCAGCAGTCATCTTGGACATGATAACTAAGAAGTTGGCACTTAAAACTGTCACTGCACCCTCCATATAGGTCTGCACAGACTTGGTGTAGCGATTAGTAGTATAGTAGCTGCCGGTTAAGATATCATTAGCGGTCATTGAACTTTCCCTAATATCTCTTTGAACATATCAAAACAAATGAACCATGCATCGTTTTTCATTAGAATCATGATAGATGACGATTCAAGACTTGAACAGGCTTATTTTTGTATTTCAAAGTTAAAAACTTTAATAAATGTGGGTGGTTCAATGACCACTATTGACATCCTAACTGGCAGCAACTATATTAATAGTTGTTTGAGTAGGTACTATGTACTGGAAAACTATTATTATCTGGAAACATATGTCTTTTCTAGACTTGAATGTGCCCTGGCGGTTCTTCGATCCTGGCAGATCTCAATTCTTGCTGATGGTGGCCCATGTGTTGTAGAATTTCTTGCCTGTTCCTCTCCATAGAGATCTACACTTTGAAATGGGCAACTACAGTACTTTTGCAGTTTTTATACCTTGTAACTAAATTAAACCTTGTAACTGGGACTGTAGCTACATTTCCTTCTTGTTATTGTTAAGACAATTCAAAAGTACTAAAGTTACCTACTTTTGTATTGTCTAAACAATGACCACTGGACTACTTGAAATAAATACTTTGGTTTTGATTTATGAATCACCATAAGCCCATCCTTGTGAATTTCTCAAGCTGTGAGGTAAGGTCTGTAGTTTGGAGAGCGAAGACCAGGCTGAAGAGTTCTTTTATCTGTCGAAGAGTTCTTGACAAAGACCAGACAATTCCTCTTTGGGAAGAACAATGAAAGCAATCACAAGATCACATCATTGGAAGAACTGAGTCCCCTGCTGGTGAAGTATCCCAAGGTTCCAAAGGTACAACAGCATTAACTATGGTAATAATATGCTTTTATTACACGACTGCCCCAGAAAAGAGTTTTTGATTAAGTCAATAAAAGTATTTATTACTTAGCTATTCCCACATCGCGTAATAACTTACCTTAGAAATTGTCTGTCATCTCCATTGATCATCTCACACTGTTTTAATGGTTTTAGTTTGAACTTTTGGTTTGTAACCGTTGAGATTATTAGTCTGTTTCTTTTTCGTCATACGTCACTGTGATTACATTTTGCATGTTTCGCATGTAATAGTCGGTTAACCCTCACTCAATAAGTTGTTTTGTTTCATTTGGGAATGAGAAAATAATATGAAATAATGCTCAATTGCTCATGGCTCATTGAATGCACTCATGCCAATTTTCAGAACTTTTTTTTTTTTTCGTTTGCCTGTAAAAAAGGCAGGCATCGATCTATAGATCATTCAGGCTAACAAATCTGATTAGGTACTCGTATTCGTAAATGACGTTACGGACTTACGGTACGATCGATACGGCGATATCGCTACGGCTTAGAGGGTGCATTCCGAATTCCGAATACGTAGATTACGTAGGAAAATGTTAGTTTTATTTTTAACCGACTTCCAAAAAGAAGGAGGTTCTTAATTCGTCTGTATTTTTTTTGTATGTAAGTTATCGTATATCTCCGGCACCGTATGAACCGATATTCAAAATTATTTTTGTATTCGAAAAAGTATACTCCCGAAGTGGTCCCATTGTCAGTCAGGATCTAATAATGGGATCCCAGGGAAATCGAGGGCAAAACGAATGATATGTATTAACTATGCTATTTTCTTGTTGAATAACAGTAACATTATGTAAAACCAGTACATCAAATCGATTTAGTATTACTAATTGACACAATCGATTTTTCTTACTAAAGATTTTGATTTATCGATCCCATCCCTAAATCTCTGCTGACATTCACGTCAGCCTGTGTGTGCAATGTGCAATCTAATTTACAGGCGAAAGAAAAAAAAAAAATGAGTTAGTTTAATGTACTCTGTGGAGTAAGGAAAAACAATGTCTATGTGTGTGTGTGTTTACTGTTTTAGTTTTTTAATAATTTATTGTAATGTGTGTTGAGAAGTACAACTTACTTGTATTTTGTGAACTCGCAATTCATACTAATATAAGTGGATAACTCTGTTTTTAGAGCAATAATGTTCGTCCGTGCATGATTTCAGGTACCTATGTCAATAAAATATACATATTGCCTGGTTTTGAGGTTTAGTTTAGTTTAACTGGGCTTTTGTCCGCACTTAGGCATCTTGATTGGGCCATTGTGCGTGATGTTTAAAGAATACCTACCCCAACCAACATAGGTCGTCCCAGAATTTTAGCAGCCTTCCCAGACTGCTGCAGGCTTCTGGGAGAGTTAATGGGGATCGTAGAGTTTGTGCCCGGTGATCTGCCACGGTCCTGCACTCTAGGAGTACGTACATAAGTTGTGTAGATGTTTGTTTAAGGAACAGTGACCAGTAAAAATTCCTATGATTTTTTACTTTTAAGTTTGATGAGATTGCGAGTAAACTTCATTGATGCCGCCGGAACTGCATCTTTTGTTTGCCTGCATCCTTCACTGTTTCTCCATTCGGTGAGGTGTTTTTCTGTGGTTCTTAAACGCAGCCAACGCAGCCATGTTTTTATTTGGGCCTGAGGTATGGGCAGTAGTGGTTCCAGTCCAAATACTGTATCGCCTGAGCCTCTCTTGGCCAGCTCATCTGCTGCATCGTTACCCAGTGAGTTGCTGTGTCCTTTAATCCATTGCAGGGTTACACTGTTCGTGGTTGTAATGAATTGGAGTGCATTGTGGCATTCCAGTATTAGGACAGAAGTAATTGTGTTGTTTTTTAGGGCTTGAAGCACCGATGCACTGTCGGAGATGATCTTTAAAATCTCTGACGTCTCTGGCTGCAACTGCTTGTGCCGCTCTGGTGATACCGATACATTCGGCTTGGAAGATTGTGTTTAATTTATCTAGGGTATTTGATATAGAGATCATTCGAGAAGACGCCGGCTCCAGTACCATATGTGGTCTTGGACCCGTCCGTATATATCCTAACTTCATTGATGCCAGAGCTATCTTCTGCTTCCACAGTGAGTTGGATGTCGTAACTTCTATTGAACACATGTTGACATAAAGCTTTATCCATGGGCGCCTCAAGGAGTGGTATTTCCTTCAGAATCCCCTGCAAAACTTTTGAGTGTGTTGTTTCTGTATTTACTTTCCATAGTCCATTTGATCTTAGTCTTATGGGGTGCGGGTTGTTCGTAAGAGATACTGCGGCCTCGACATGAAGGGCTAAGAAGGAACATGGGTGGTTTTTAGTCAGTAGAAGTCTGACACTTCCCTTTCGCTCTGCCCAAGAGCGGGAGGGGTTATTTGATGATTTCCCATCCCACACAAAAAAAAAAAGGCAATTGGATCGATTTTCATCGTCGTCATATTTTGTATTGTTTTCATCCGAATCGGACTGCTCACTAACATAATTTTGTGATGTTGTGGGGACACTGCAAATTCTAGAAAGTTTCGATTCTGATGAAACTCTTCTTCATTTTTCTTCCTTTTTAAATATTTACCGATTTCTCGACGAAAGCCACCAGACCTTTTAATTTTTTTCACTGTTACCATTGCATAACAAAGCCATGTTTAGGAAAAAACCTCTATAAACACGTTTTCACTATTATTTTTTTAGACAAACTGAAAATCTATAAAAGTAATGAATTAAGTCTCTTTATAAACAAAGATAAGAGTACCAGTAGCTAAAACATAATGTTTTATCTTAAAAAATATCATCTTGTCTATAAAATTACTTCAAGTTAGGTACCTTTAGGCTTTATTAACTATTTGTAGAGCATTTGATCTTAAAGCATTCAATATACCTATAAACGTAGGTAGGTACTTCAAATAAGTGTGCTATAGAACAAATGTTCTAAAAATAATCCAGCTTGAGAAAAAAACTCTATAAAAATACATTTTCTTTATTGAAACCATCTTTAGAAAGCCCACATCCAAAGGTTAACCATGAATATGTCAATAGACAGATTTGTTTTAAACCTCCAAGACTGTGTTACTTTTGGTCATAACCCTTTTCTTTTTTTTTTGGCGGGTGGAAAATCATCAAATAACCCCTCCCGCTCTTGGGCAGAGCGAGAGGGAGTGTCATACTTCTACTGACTAAAAACCACCCATGTTCCTTCTTAGCCCTTCATGTCGATGCCGCGGTATCTCTTGCGAACAACCCGCAGCCCCGACGGGCGTCGGCACTTGCGGGCCCCTTCCATGTCGCTGACATCTCTTTGAGGCGCGCGTGGTACCAGAAAGCGCCGTCGACACGGCCTGTCGTCGTCATAAGACGGACGGACGGCGAGCTAGCTGGTCATAGCCCTCAATCATCATGTTTTTCTCATTCAGAAAGTTAAATAAAGTGTACCCAGCAGAATCTTTTACCTATCTCAAATAGAAAAAATCTAGAGTTATTTGTGTGCGTTACCCCAGCAAGATGTTATGCTTTAGAGAGTTGACACTCAAAAAAAAAAAATGTGTGTCATGAGTAGTGATGAAAAAATCCCGAGAACATTCTCCTTGCGAGAACTTTGCTGTTAAGTTCTCGAGAATATTCTTTTGTAAGGAAATTTACGAGAGTTTAAAAATTGAATGACTGCTTTGTATCTGTCTATTTTTAGAGTAATAGTTAAAAGTGCATTTGAAAGTTTTACAAAGTCTACGTTAAATTAATTCTACAACTAAAATTCTCAGTAAATTCTCCTGAAGGAAATATTCTCAGGAATGTTCAATTCAATTCAATTCAATAATTTATTGCATATCCCATGTGTTTTACAAGATCTTAAAATAATAATACAGTTCACATGGACCCTGTCGGGCACAACAATTTTAACCAATAATGATAGTAGATTTAAGACAATTAACAGTAATTAAAAATTAATAGATTCATTTAAATAAGTAAACAATATCATAGGAAAAATAAAAAAGTAATTACTTAATAAGTAATGGAGAATAAAAGTAGAAAAAAATATGAATTACAGTCAGATACATCATGTCATTAAATGAATACAAAATGTCAATAAAATAAAAACTAAAGTCGAAAGCGGTAAAAGTCAGTCAACAAATAAAATTAAAGTCAAATTCAGCATATAGTCAAAATAATTAATCCAATTCAAATACAATCATGTTAAAAATTATAGGTACTGTAATACAAAATGTCAATAAATAAAAACCAAAATTCAATAGATAAGCAGTCAAAGTTTTTATTTATTTATTTATCTATCACCTTACATCTATCATTACTGGGCAACCCCAATGCGATAAATGCGCCGTAATAACTTAATCCTAACTTAATTGCTACTTATAACTAATAACAAATAAAGCATTCCTTGTGAATTCACTCAGAGAACAACAGAATAAGTCCGTCTCACTGGCTATGAGATTGAGCGTTCGGAGTGCACGCGTCAGGGGCGCCTCCTGTAAAAGGTTGGTCCGAGACCGCGGCTCCACTAGCAGTCGTGGTTGTCGTCGTCGCCACACGTACCTGTCCGGAACACACAGACTTACTTGGCCTAAAATAAGAGCATTGTACACCTTTCCTCTCAATAATTTAAATATATATGAGGCGAGTGCAAGCTCCCTCCTAACCCTTAGCTCATTGTATCCTACCATACCTAAAATAAATAAAGTGGGATACATTAACGGGTAAAAGGGATAGAACCCATAATACCGTTTATACAAATATCTAATAAATTTATTTTGTACTCTCTCCAGCATGAGACTATATTTAGCTTCATGCGGAGCCCAGATGACTGCATTACATTCTAACTGGCTCCTCACCAATGCATTATACAATGCTACAATGGCCTTCACATTCGTGAACCCTCCCACTGTACGAAGCATGAAACCTAAATTTCTATACGCTCTTTTACAGCTACGCATGATGTGATCACGAAAAGTCAAAACGGTGTTAAAGTTAGTCTAATAAGATATCATCATTAAAAAAATCGTTCAATGTGTAATAGCACTTGTCAAATTACAAAATAAATAATAAATATTTTGTCATTTTCTTCCATTCTAATTGCATTTGGAATTTTGTTATAAATTTTAATTGATGTAACGTGAGGGCCAGTGCTGTGTAATTTTAGTTTCGATTGGGGTACTACGAGAGTGTTTTCGAATCGTGAACGCGGTGCATATCGACGAGGCTGGTCAGAGATTTTAACATAGAAGTTTGGATACTGTTTTACAAATTTACAGATTTCTAGAATATTTGATGTCAAAGTTAAAATGTCCAGTTTTTTTAAATGAGGTGAGATGTTCTTACATTCCTGAGAATATTTCCGAGAAAGTTTCCATAAATTCTCTTAAAGTACTTAAGTACTGATAGTAAATTCCTGAATATATATGTCCACCGAATATCTCCGTGAATTGCCTGATTTTCGTAATTATTTTTGTGTTTGTTAGGGTATACTCCCGAGTTGGTCCCATTGCATTGTCACCAAGTGAGGATTTGATGATGGGATCCCAGGGAAATCAAGGACAACCCTCAAATTTTATAGGCACACATTACGTTTTCCAGATATTTTCTAAAGCTTTTCAAGTATTTGCGTCTAATAATCATAATCTCATGTGGATGCGCTAATGATGGAAGGTCCAACTCGTCGACGGTTAGAAGTTGATAGAAAATTCCTTCGAGATTATACGTACTTATGGGCCGATAGTTGTAATCTTTCAGGATATTATACGTACTTATGGGCCGATAGTTGTAATCTTTCAGGATATTATACGTACTTATGGGCCGATAGTTGTAATCTTTCAGGATATTATACGTACTTATGGGCCGATAGTTGTAATCTTTCAGGATATTATACGTACTTATGGGCCGATAGTTGTAATCTTTCAGGATATTATACGTACTTATGGGCCGATAGTTGTAATCTTTCAGGATATTATGACGACCTGATGATAAAAGTTAAATCTCATTAACCGACTTTAAAAAGGAGGTTCTCAATTCGTTGGAATCTTTTTAATGTATATTCACCGACTAGGTACTCGAAGACGCCTTAACCGATATGGAAAATTCTTTTATTGTTGGAAAGGAGATATCTCAAGAGTTCAACCAGATTCTGATTTCCTTACCATGGAACCGGTAAGGAAATCAGAATCTGGTGATGGAATCCCAGAAATCGAGGGCAACCCTCAAATTTTATACGCGTGTATTACGTGTTTCGTGCTATTTCTAAAGTTTTTCAAGTATTCGCATCTAGCAGTCATCACTTGATGTTGATGAGCTGGATGGAAGGTAACGGTTAGGTGTTGGAGGATAGTTCTTTAATAAAATATTATGATGGTTGTATTCTTTCAGGTTATCTAGGTGAGCTAATTAGGGAAGGTACTACTACTCAACGGTTAGGAGTTGAAAGCAATAATTAGGGAATTTTAGAGATTAAGGGTTAGGTTTCTTGGTGCATAGTTATGCATAGTTAATATTTGTATGTTTTCTAAAAAAAACCGACTTAAAAAAAACAAAAATTACTTTACTTTTTTTACTTTTACTTTAGAAGAAAAAAAATTTCTTCTGAAGTCGGTGACGTTTGTTTGTTTGATTTTATTTTTTTGTCTTTTTGAAGTCGGTTTATTTGCAAAAAGTTTTTTAATTTTTCCAGTTTTAGTTGTAATATTATGTACAAATATCTAATATATAAAATTCTCGTGTCACAGTTTTCGTTGCCATACTCCTCCGAAACGGCTTGACCGATTTTGATGAAATTTTATATGCATATTCAGTAGGTCTGAGAATCGGCTACTATCTATTTTTCATACCCCTAAGTATTAAGGGTTGTCCACACCAAACATTTCTTTAGTCACCCATCAAAGTTACCGGGAACGAAGTCGCGGGCATCAGCTAGTTTACTATATATTTAACATTAAACCAAGAAACCTAATCCCTTACCTTCAAGATTCCCTTATTATTGCTTTTAACTTCTAACCATTGAGGAGTTGTACCTTCTATAATCAGCTCACCTAGATAACCTAAAAGAATACACGGCTGACTGACTGGTAGAGAATGCCTCGTGGCATTAAGTCAGCCTTTGTACCACGTTTGTGCATGAAGTTTAAATAAATAAATAAGAATACAACCATATATAATAAAGAATTATCCTCCAACTCCAAACCGTTAAGGAGTTATACCTTCCAACATCAGGTCATCAACATGAAGTGATGACGACAAGATGCGAATACTTGAATAGCTTTTGAAAAGCACAAAACACGTAATAAGTGCTTATTTAGTTTCAGGGTTGCCCTCGACTTCTTTGAGATGCCATCATCAGATCCTGATTTCCTTATAGTGGTACTACCCTTGGGATATCTGCTTTCCAACAAAAAAAGGTTTTTCCATATCGGTTTAAGCGTCTTCGAGTAATCGGTGAATATAATTTGAAAAAGATTGCGACGAATTAAGAACCTCCTTTTTTAAAGTCGGTTAATGAGATTGACCTTCTATCATCAGGTCAGCCTAATAGCCTGAAATAATATTTACTCAAGTACCACCCTCCGAAATCGGGGTGGGTCGCTAGTCTAAAATCCAAATATCATTATCACCGCAGATAACATCCAAACGCCTGGGTAAAAGTTCATAGCACTGTCATTTTTTTGAAGTTGTTTATACCTATTCACGTAGAAGTCACACGATTTTATTTTTGGGATTGTAAAGATATAAAAAAATCCGAATGTCTTTTTATATGAAATACTCATATTCAGTTTTTCATTGCTAGGTACCATCATACCTAGCAATGTGAAACACATGTGTTAATATATTGCTGGGGCCATCATACATTTAGCCATCTTCTTTGAAAACTGGAGAAACAAAACCTTTAGGCCCTTCGCACAGTTCACCTTCACACACGCAAATCTTCGGAAAGACCGGAAGCCGCGCCCGCCAGCAGGTAACTAATACTACTTTTTGTAAATTTTATAGGAGGGTAAGCCACTGTACCAGGTGGTCGTCCGAGTTATGGAGAAACCCACATCGAACGAGGATGCGGCGCAGCCTGCGCCGCATGAAGAGGTTGAGGTGTTACAGCAGAAGGCTGAAAAGGCATCGCAGCCCGAAACGCCAAGTAAGGAAAATGATAATATTCCTGCATCGCAGTCTGCATCGCATGAAGAAACTGCTCAGTCCTCGAAGCAGGACGCTGAAAAGACACCACAGCCCGGTACGGCAACTAAGCTAACTGAGAAGATGCCCGCGACGCAGCCTGCACTGCAGCCTGCACCGCAGCCAGCATCCCCGCCTGCAACGCAGGCAGCATCCCAGCCTGCATCCCAGCCTGCAACGCAGGCAGCATCCCAGCCTGCATCCCAGCCTGCAACGCAGGCAACATCCCAGCCTGCAACACAGGGAGCATCCCAGCCTGCAACGCAGGCAACATCCCAGCCTGCAACACAGTCAGCATCCCAGCCTGCGGTGGAGCGTGCTGCGGCTAACCCTGTAATTTGGCCCGAGATACCTTCAATACTGTCAGACAGGATCCGTCAAGACAAGTTCCGTGTAAGTTCCCCTTTTCAATTTCATAAATTAATAATTATTTATTTAGTACCTGGAGGACTTACAGCTAATAAAAACAAACAAAAAGAAGAAACCATAGTCACCAGAAAGCCAATTACAAATCCTCACGTATAGAATTATAATAAAATGATTTATGGTGTGAGCACCTTACAAAAAACGTAAAGTAACTACACTATTAAAAAAAACTTAACAATATGAAAGAAGTCATAGAGAAATTAATAACAAAATAAAAAAAGAAATAACCTACAGCTACTTGAAGACATTGAGGCTTAAGCACCTTCTGGCCGAATTCACACTAGTTGTGAATGGATCTACATCATATTCTTTGCATATGTCATTGAAATGTCTGCTTGCACGCACAATATAGCTGTTCTGCCTATAATTCGAGGATTTATGAGGTATACGTATGGGTGGAATAAAACGAAATGTTGAACATGGCACATTAAAATGAAATTTTGGCAGTAACTCGGGGTTGTCAATATTGTTATTGAGGATTTTCAACAAAAATAAGCAGTCAGCAATTTTACGTTGTTCCACCAATGTAGTTAGTAGGTGGTAGTTGCTACAGAGTCTAAGGTAATCGTTGCCTGATATGGAATCTTTTGATGAGAGCTTAGATACTTTATGAAACGTCTTTGGATGTTTTCAATGCGTATGTATGATGTTTAATGGGTAACCGTGGCGTCGCATAAATAAAATAGCGGACTGTTAGCAGGAACTCAGGCTGTCACTAAGAGCTCTTACACACGAGCGGCATGTTCCCAACGGCAGAGGTAACTGCAGCCGTCGACGCGCGTCGGCGGCAACCGTCGACGCGTCGACGGCTTCCGTTGACGCGTCGACGGCAGCCGTCGACATTTCAACTTCGAAGATCAGCGGCAGCCGTCGTCTGCTCTCTTAGTATAGGAGTCAGTAGTAAAATGGATTCCGAAGAAGAAACACTGTTATTGCTTTTACTTCGTCGACGCCGACGAAAACGAAAAATAAAAACACGTTCATTGTGGGTTCAAGAAATATTAATCAATAGAGATCAAGATGGGCATTTTTTTACTCTCTATCCACTGTTACGAAGAAACGAGCTTAAGTTTTTCAATTATTTTTTAATGTCCATTGCTTCTTTTGATGAGCTAACGGCTATTTTAACAAGTTCAATTTCTCGCCAAGATACCATAATGCGGAACAGCATTTCAGCTGCATATTGCACAATTTCGTACGTGACGGACGGTATTAAATTTGAAGATACACTATCCATGGTTTGGAAAATGTATCTACGATTCCGGATGAAGATGAATCGTTATCGGGTTTAACAATCATCATCTGCCTAGCCTTTTCCCAACTATGTTAGGGTCGGCTTCCAGTCTAACCGGATGCAGCTGAATACCAGTATTTTACATGGAGCGACTGCCTATCTGACCTCCACAACCCAGTTGAAGGTAGTCTCTCTTGGCAGTTAAACTGCATATAAAACAATAAAGTACCTACCTACTTATTTTTTGACCTATAAAAAATATGTTATCATTTTTATAACGCACTAGCTGACCCACGCAACTTCGTCTGCAACACATAATATAGCTTTTAGCCTTTCTCGATAAACCGACTATTCAACATATTAACTTGAATTAAATCGTACTCGTATCAAACAAAAAAATTTACCTTTCCTCTTTATAATGCTTAGATTTTCTTCGATTATATTATTAAAGTGTCAATTACTATAGGTATCTCTTACTGTTAAATATACAGTAATCCATTGTACTTGTAAACATTATGGGGCAGTAAATATTTTGAATTTGAATTTCTCCGGAGCCCCCGGAGACCAGAATCCCCACTTACCTACCGCACCGGACCGAATGACTGCCGCGCGCGTAATTATTTTGTCGCGCGGATATTTTGATATTGCGATATCTTCTAAGATAATTATTTAAACTGTATAGAGTAAAGGGCTCAAATATTCTATATTAAATTTCCGTGCTAACAAACATATTTATTTAGATATAGATTAATATCATATGGGTTAAATAAGCATCGCAAAATATCATTCTTTTTTTAATCTAACATTTTAATAGTAAAAAATGGTTACAGTGAGTCAATCTTAAAAGATATATATATGCTGTCGCGGACTTTTTTTTAGAACATTTAAAGAGGAACATTTCTTTCTTACATGATATTTTCCTAACTTAAACCGTTTTCGCAGCGCACGCAACGGAAGGTCTCAAAAAGGAATACCTTTTCCCGATTTTGCAACATTTTTCATTTATGCTTCGCTCCTATTGGACTTAGCGTGATGTTATATAGCCTAAAGCCTTCCTCGATAAATGGACTATCACACTCTAAGAGTTTTTCAATTCCAACCAGTAGTTCCAGAGTTTACCCCGTTCAAACAAACAAACAAACAAACTCTTCAGCTTTATAATATTAGTATAGATTAAAATGAATAATACACTTACCAATGGCGTTTTTTTCATGTATGGATTTATTATTGAAATCATATACAACTTCTTCACAAACCGCCATCCATGCTCTGTTTTTTATTGTTTCATTACGATAATCTTTCAATTTATAATTCCAAATACAAGCATTTTTCTTTACTGCCATAATTAGCAATTCATTATCAATTTCGTCAGTAGAACTCATTTTACAAATTTGCGACGCCTGCGCACTCTCGAACTATTTGCAGTCGACTGACAAAATGGCGGACGCGGCACACTACAACTGCAAGTGTCGCTATTGGTCGACTGCTGCCGCCGACGCGCGTCGACGGCTGCAGTTACCTCTGCCGTTGGGAACAGGCCGCTCGTATGTAAGAGCTCTAAAAAAATCAAACTTCTGTTAAACTCTCGCGTGTCAAAAGTACAAAACATAAAGTTGAAGATCAATTTATTTGTCCAAACATGCGTATACATGCTAGTTTAGCATGCAGGATGTTACAGTAAAAACATTATTTCGTACGTAGGTACATGTTTCACCCGTAAGGGTTACAAATTTTATAATATGTCACAAAAATTTAAGAGAAATAAAAAATGTCACAGAAATTAAATAAAATATGTGAAAAATACAAAATGTCAAATAGTGTCAGTAAAAAAGTCATATATATTATAATAACACTTGTCTGTTAATAAATCTCGGATCTTTTTTTTAAATAAATTTATTGGCAATGTTTTTTACAGTGCGGGGCAGTGGTCAAACTGCTCTGTCCAACTAGTTGGACCATGGGTCTTTACTAGGGGCAGTTGTCCAACTTTAAAAATAGTTGGACCACAGCACCTTTTGAGAGTTCCGTGGTCCAATTCATTTAAAAACAACTTACTAACCCTAAAAACGTCAACTGCATCTTTGTGTGTATGGTACCTTCTGGTTTACGGTTATATTGAACCTTTATGCAGTAAAATAACAAAATTAAAGGCGGGTGAATAATTTTTAGACTTTATTTTTTTTAAATGTTTACAACAATCAACGAAATTTATCTAAAGCATGACCTACAGTAATATCACCTGAACTCAGTTGTAGCTGAATTTCACGTATATAATCATCATTCTCAATTTGGACCTTACGTCTTTTGTGTGCGATTTCGCTTGATAAAGATGTAAAATTTTCTAAAACATTTAATAGACGCAACATTGTAACATTTTTTGCATTAATGCGCCGACTTAGTTTTGCATGTGAGTTTTCTGAAATGTTATTAGTCCTTTGCCTTTGGCTAAATACGTTTATTAGCTGAGAAAAATCATAATAAATTCCTTTAATCCAATAACGCTCTATATATTGAATCAGTTTGTTAGCTTCACCACCACTTTCTTCTTTTATGTAAGCCTACCCTTCTACAAATTTATCACTCTGCAATAGTGGAAAAACTGAGCATTATGAAATAGTTCTTTTGACTCTTTTTGATTTAGTTTTTGAGATATCATTTTTTTACCATTCTTTTCTCCAAATACATTGTGACCTATGATAATAATAGCCTACAATTTTAACTGTCGGACAAAATTCTTCAATGCTGTTCTGAATCGACATTTCAAAGTCACAATGTAATATTTTTGGATCCCAATTTAACTGTGATCTTAGCATTTCAAAGAACGCAAAATAATACCAAACAAACACAAATACCACCACCACCCACCTATTTACTGCAAAGAGGTTCAATGTAACCGTAAACCAGTAGGTACCACACACATATAGATGCAGTTGAGGCTTTTAGGGTTGGCAAGTTATTTTTTAAATTAATTAGACCACGGAACTCTCAAAAGGTGCTGTGGTCCAACTATTTTTAAAGTTGGACAACTGCCTCTAGTAAAGACCCATGGTCCAACTAATAGGACAGAGCAGTTGGACCACTGCCCCGCACTGGTTTTTTATGACTGAGGTATACATATTATACATTTTAGGCATATCTACATGTAACAATGACTTTTTAATTGTGTCTATAAACTAAACATGCGATGGGTTAAAGATCCCAACACTGGTCACACGAAATTACCAGCACGCCACACTATTCCCAAACCACTGAATATCCTAAAAGCCAGAATTAACAGTGGCGGCCACCAAAAAAGCGCCGACAAAAGTAAGCTCGACGAAGTAACGAAAGCCCGTAACGAAATTAATCAGGAAAGCATAGCGGAGGAGTAGGAAAAACATAATTTCCACTACACACACTGTTGCCGTTGTCACCATTTGTTTTCTAAAAAGACATGCCAGTTGTGTAGAAGCCGCCGAGTGCTGCTTCTGTTAGTGGATATAAGACGACTCAGTTCGTTAAATAATATTACGGGTCCCGTAACAACGAACCCAATCTTCTGTTTGGTTTTGGAGCATTTATTTCACGCTGCGCTATTGGAAATACAATATCAAAGTTTTAATTATTTTGAAATATACATCCAAGTATATAACCTCTCATCTTGGTCATTAAATGGCCAGATGGCACACGGTTTTATTTGGTGATACATTTATTTTACAGATTAATGTTACCGAAGGGACACCCTGCAGTATAACTATTGAACTCGACGACGATGATGATACCCCACCGGAGTCGTCGAGACCGTCTCCGGCGCCGTCACCGGCGCCGTCATCGGCGCCGTCACCGGGGCCGTCATCGGCGCCACCGACGTCATCGACGCCGCCGACGTCATCGACGCCGCCGACGTCGTCGACGCCGCCAACGTCATCGACGCCGCCAACGTCACCGACGCCGCCGACGTCATCGACGCCGCCGACGTCATCGACGCCGCCAACGTCATCGACGCCGCCGACATCATCAACGCCGCCGACCGTGGAAGCACAGGTGGTAGGTTCAACTTTTCAATTTTATTGATTTATTTTAATAGGTTTAACGCTTAGCTGAAGCACGGTAAAAAAAAACATAATGGCGGACTGTGGGCAGGGAGAAAGGCTCCAAATGATTAAAACGTGGCGTCTCTCCAGCCACTCCTCAAAGAGGGGACTTACCGCCACTATTGTGGCGTGCCCTGCACGGGGTTACGACAGTCGCTCTCTCCATGTCGCCATGAGATCGCACTGGAGGTCTATCTGCTGAGCGGCAATTTGCCGCGACAACGGCAAATTTATCACACGTTGTGCTACTTATAATACAATTAGTTTAGTTTGGATTATTTAGGAAACTACCTCCAAGATAGAAACTTTTGTTTGACCTAGGTCCGACAGTAAACGGTACATGGCTTGATACAAATTAATCATTTATTTTTTGTTAGGTACAGCCCGAAACGTCCAACAGACGCTCGGGCGGGAGGCGACGATGGAACCAGCCGTAAGTTCGCCTTTCAATATAAACAAATATAAAATAGAAGTGTCTGTTCGTAATATGTTTGGAAGTTGGAATACGAACGAATCAACAGTGTCGACCACCAGAAAAGCGCCTAGACAATGAAGCTCGACAAAGTCCCAGAAAAACAATGTAATTGTCTTGCCGCAACTAAATTAATCAGAAAAAAGGATAATATTATGAAAATATAACATAACCACCTTTTTAAAAAAAATGGCTGTTTGTCTGTGTGTAGACAGTACCTACACATTAAAGTGGGGATATTCTGGAAGGGGCCCGCAAGGGCCGACGCCCCGTCGGTGCTGCGGGTTGTTCGCAAGAGATACCGCGGCCTCGACATAAAGGGCTAAGAAGGAACATGGGTGGTTTTTAGTCAGTAGAAGTCTGACACTCCCTTTCGCTCTACCCAAGAGCGGGAGGGGTTATTCGATGATTTTCCAACAGCCAAAAAAAAAAAGTGGGCATATTTTTTTTTTCGCAGAGTCCATTGTGTGGGATGTCGTTAGATAGGTCTTAAAAAAATATTGCGAGTTTGCTCGAAGAGAACTTCTTATCTTGTTCATGATACGGCCCAACGAGGGATGGTACACGGTTTTCATTGGTACATTTATTTTTCAGGTCGCGGGATAGCGGTACTTCGCAGAAGAAACGAAAGTAAAAACAATGAAAATGAATATTATTTGAAATTATTTGCAAAATCTATTTTTTTTTATTTCACAAACGTCAAGAACAGATCCAAGGTTCTAAGTCATACAAATAATATCAGGAAAGCCATTATGCGCCGGAGAAGGTAAAGCCAAATTTCTACATCTTCATTAAAACTACTTCATTAATAATTTCAAATAATGTAAGAAGATACAATATTATGTTGAAAACAAAACCCTGTTCGACCCGCGACGGTGTTCTAAAGTACTTACCGAGATTAGATCTATACTTATAATATTATAAAGCTGAAGAGTTTTAATCTATATCTAAATAAATGTGTATGTTCATCAGCCTAGCCTTTCACAACTATGTTGGGATTGGTTTCCAGGTAAACTGGATGAGCTGAGTACCATACCAGTATCCTCAAGCCAGTTAGTACTGGGTAGGGATAAGCTTCGGTTAGAATGGTTGTCAGACTTTTACCCACGGACTAGGTACCTGTTACGACTGCCAACGATCAAAATATGGCAGTCAGGACCAACGACTTAACGTGCTTTCCGAGTCACGAAGGCAACTCAATTTACAAACTACACTAACAGACAACTCGGTATGTAATGGGTGGTTACCAATCCACGGCCAACCTAGGCAAGCAATGCTTAACCAAAAGATCGACCCGAGGGGCAGTTATTATTAAGCCACTAACTAGCTCCTCATATCAGGTTACATACAAAAACAAAAAATGAAGTAAAATCACTAACATATCAAAATATTTTAGGCAAATCACGAACCTGACACGTACGAAGTCGCGGGTAACAGCTAGTCTTAACTAATATTATAGAGAGGAAAGATTCGATTTTTTGTTAGTTACGATATAACTCAAAAATTACTCTGCCGGCTTTGAAAATTCTTTCAACATTCGATATTAGCTACACCTTTACCGACTAAGATAGGCTATAATATTATATTTTCAAAATACACACTGACGCATACAATTTTAATGCTGAAGAGTTTGTTTGTTTGTTTCGTTAAACGCACGAATTGAAAAAATATTTTTATGTTGGATATTCGAATTATCGAGGAAGGTTCTATGCTATACACGCAGACAAAGTTGCGTGGGTCAGCTAGTTTAATTTATATAATTGAACCGATTAAAAACGAGAACGTAGGTATACGGAGCATAGTGAAATTAACGGAATCCAATGCGTTGGAAAGAATATGCGCCAAGGTAAGGCTAGACCCATCCTCGTGTCAACTACAACACTTGAAAATACAAATACTGAGAAACAAAAAGAGTATGATGCCAAGCACTTTATATCACACATGACTAAGTATTCCTAGAAAGTATTATCACGGCTAGTGACGTCATAAAAAACAATTGACGATCGAACGGACAGTTTTGTCAATATTAAAAAGGGAAACGGTAAAATCTGATGGTAATTTTGGACAAAATCATGCATATTTATAATAAGTTTCTTATTTAATTTGGCTATGCCATTGGTATACCTTAAATGCCCCTTTCGGATCGGACAGCATTATTTAACATATTATTGTAAAATAAATTATGATTTCAACTGATTTTGTGGTTGTGAAGGTGGTGATTTGATCACGTGACACAATCCACCGATGGTTCAAAATTAACTTTTATATTGGGATTATCCCGTGTTTTTAGGCGACAATGTTGCCAGCCACTAAATATTGTATTACATTTAGTTACTTAATAAGTTAATACTACACTAAGTGGTATTAAACTCAAGCCTAGTTTTAAGTGATTCGTATTTTTGATAATGGTCTCAGACTTTTTAAGAAACGTCCTTTTTATCTTATACAGGTATACGCAGGGCATACACCTGTATAGTTATATAAGGGTTTATTTTTTTTCTATCTATGTATACAAAAATAACTTTTTTTATGTCTTTGATAATTATATACATAAATAGTCAACAATAATTCGCATAGGGCTGAAAATTGGTGAATGCCTTGATTTCACCATTATAAATGAAATGTCCCGTGTGTGTTAAACAGTTATTCAAGACCTTCACCAATTTACAGCTGTATACAGTGGACATGTATCACCATTGACACATATGTCAATCGTCCCAGTTTTATGTAACAGGATTTTTATCCTGCAAAGTATTATTGTCGAAGGAAGCCGGCGGCTGTTAGCTTTAAGCTTCGACTGTCTGTCTTCTTTTTTCAGGGTAAAAAATGTGATGACTGTTTTGATATGAAATTGATGTTTCCGTAGTTCTTAAGTAAATTAAAAATTTTGCCAATCACCCTTGAATATCATGCTTTAGCGATAAAGTGTAAAATCTATTAAAGTTTGACAGATTGTAGAAGTTTGCTGGCTTCAGCTGACCTGCATCGACAAAATTATGTATGCATATGAATTGC
The DNA here is from genome assembly GCA_949774965.1 of Diarsia brunnea. NCBI lineage: Eukaryota > Metazoa > Arthropoda > Insecta > Lepidoptera > Noctuidae > Diarsia > Diarsia brunnea. The sequence goes on from OX458996.1 coordinate 35,581,320, forward strand.
TTCTGACCTACATCGACAAAATTATGTATGCATATGAATTGCTTCTGACCTACATCGACAAAATTATGTATGCATATGAATTGCTTCTGACCTACATCGACAAAATTATGTATGCATATGAATTGCTGCTGTCATTAAGACGATATTATGATTTAACGAGTGTAACTTAAATTTAATTAAAATAGTTTTGTACCAACCCGTAATTGTCGTTTCGAAGTATGTATTAATTTATTATAAAATGTAGATTTTTGTGTCATCTAATTCAAAATTAGGGGAAACTTACATGTGCGCGACTCGACTTGCGACGCGACATTTTTGCGGGCATAATCTTATGCGTATTTTCAAAATTAAACGCAAGTTCATGAATTCATTAGCCTAAACATTGTACTATGATGTTCCCACTGCTGGGACACGGGCTAACGCTCTCTAAAAGGTCCACCACGCTTACCCAGTGCGGGTTGAGGCTCAGAGGGGGCGCGCTTAACAAATTAATATGATAAACTGTAGACCGTAACTAAAGTCTATTGCTGACTTATCCTGGCTTCGTGTAGCCATTACCCTAACTTTTGCAGCTTCTTGCACAACTATTAATATATTTAATCATAGATGTAAGATTTTTTGACCTCAACTTTTGTAATGACTTTATGTAATCATTTATCTGTGTCCGTGTCTGTAATAAAAGTGTAGAGGTCAGAATGAGTTAGATTTATTTATTCTATATTAAAATATACCTAATTATCAGTTTTTAAACTGAGCTGGTCAAGACGATATTATGATTTTACGAGTGTAACTTAAATTTAATTAAAATAGTTTGATACTAACGCGTAATTGTCGTTTCGAATGATGTATTAATTTATTATAAAATGTAGATTTTTGTGTCGTCTATTTCAAAATTAGGGGAAACTTACATGTGCGCGACTCGACTTGCGACGCGACATTTTTGCGGGCATAATCTTATGCGTATTTTCAAAATTAAACGCAAGTTCATGAATTCATTAGCCTAAACATTGTACTATGATGTTCCCACTGCTGGGACACGGGCTAACGCTCTCTAAAAGGTCCACCACGCTTACCCAGTGCGGGTTGAGGCTCAGAGGGGGCGCGCTTAACAAATTAATATGATAAACTGTAGACCGTAACTAAAGTCTATTGCTGACTTATCCTGGCTTCGTGTTAACCATTACACTAACTTTTGCAGCTTCTTGCACAACTATTAATATATTTAATCATAGATGTAAGATTTTTTGACCTCAACTTTTGTAATGACTTTATGTAATCATTTATCTGTGTCCGTTTCTGTAATAAAAGTCTGGAGGTCACAATGAGTTTGATTTATTTATTCTATATTAAAATATACATAATTATCAGTTTTTAAACTGACCTGGTCATTAACATTAAGACTGAAAACTGGAGTTTATACTCCAGTAAAAAGTACTTACACAAATTAGCTTAGTAATAGAGTACGAAATCACAGTATAAATATGGACAGTACCGAAACTAAGCCTAGTTGATGCGATAACTACCTACGCTCCATTGAAGCCATAGGGTTGTTCCTTTTATGCACGGTTGCTGAAGTCCCTAGATAACTTCTGGCCAACTATTGATTCAATAAAATTAAGCTTATTTTGATATTGTTTATTTTTTTATTAAAACATTTTTATTCTGTTGTGATCAATCAATCGAATTAAAAAAAGGTTACAAATACAATCTAAATAGGTTATCTTATGGCGTCGGTTAATCTCAACAAAAGACATTTATGTAGTTAAACATGGAAAACAGTTTATTACACAACAACTTGTTGTGCGCGCGGCTTAACCTGTTACAAGTTTTGGCGGGAGCGAGCCGCGGTTAGACGATAGTCGATAACGTTTAGTGCGCTCGCTATCCACGGCTGCGGCACAGGTTGCGCGCGGGCAATGCTCATGAAAAAAAGGAAATCAAACAAACAAAAGTCACCGACTTCAGAAGCTGTTTTTTTTAAAGAGTTGTTTTCATTTTTCCATTTTTAGTTGTAATATCATCGATGCATTTAACATTCAACCAAGCAAGCATTCCCTTAACCTTCAAAATTCCCTTATAATTGCTTTTAACTCCTAACCGTTGAGGAGTTGTACCTTTCACAATCAGCTCACCTAGATAACCTGAAAGAATACAACCATTTATATGTCCCCATAAGATTTTATTTAAGAATTATCCTCCAACTCCTAACCGTTAAGGAGTTATTCCTTCCATCATCAGCTTATCAACATGAGGTAATGACTGCCAGATGTGAATACTTAAATAGTATTAGAAAAAATACGAATAAGCGTTAGAAATACACGTAATACGTGCCTATAAAAATCGAGGGCAATTTCGTTAAGATTCGGAAACAAATAAGATACAAAAAAAACCAAACAGACGAATTCAGAACCTCCCTCTTTTTGGAAGTCGGTTAAAAATACGTTCTTCTGCTGATGATAAGCCGAGTTGACGAAGCCATATACCGCGGAAAACGATCGTTGCATTTTAAAAAATATCGGGAGATATGAACGTGACCAACTGACCACTCGTCTCGGCGCGGCACGCACAACTGAGAGCACTGCGAAGTCTGCCGAAGTGCCCCGTCGATGCGCATGTTTGTGTGAGTGTGCGGTTTCGAGCGTTTGTAGGTAGTTTCCGTACTGTCCATATTTATATTGTGACGAAATGCTGAGTGCACAGAATGCACGGCGCGTGAGTATGACAAGTAATGTGCGGTTCCGTACAGCCACCGACCTATCAATGTAGGTACCATCTCAGGTTTTACCTACTTACCCCATTTGAAAATCTCCTTCAGTAGGCTCCACTAAGTGGTATGTAGTGTAGGATTAAAGTTAATAGTTTATTAGACTTTTTTTTTCACACCACACGCACATATGTAGATGTGCGTGTGGTGTGAGGGCCCGCTTGTTAAAACTCTGTGAAAATGTGCTTAGGATTTAGTGAACATTCCCCAACAATTGTGAAAATTGGAATCAGATTTTGTGAAAGTCAGACAAGCGAGTTATTGACTGTAAAGTTGGGCCCTCAGTTCTCACATAGACGATTGAGGGCCCACCTGTACCTAAAAAACTATGAACACTACAGAAAAAGTCTTTATGGCAAAATCTTACCTAATGCCGAACAAAATTTGTGAAAACAAGATATTAGTCCGGTCAAATTAGACTAAAAAATAGGGGTGAGGTTACAAAAATTCCCACTTGGCTGAATATTGGTAGGATTGTTCAATACACTATTATAAAAGAAATGTGAAAAGTCCTCATCGTGCAAAAAAATTTACTCGGGGTCAAAGGTCACAAAAACGGGTTTTTCGCGATTTTCAGCAAAATGGTAAGTTTTATCATAAAATTAGCTCAGACAAAAATTGTAGATCAGATAATTATCTATAAAAAATGTCTAAATACTTTTATACATCACTGAAGCCGTAATATATAATATATAATAATATACAATAGGTGAAGATGTCAACAACAATCTGTAATATATTCATCAAACAGTTTATCGACTTTTGCAAAGTGTCAAAATCATGCACTATTTTTACATGCAATAACTGGTTGTGATTCAACATCTGCATTTTTCAGGAGAGGTAAAACAACTGTTTTTAAAATGTTTGAAAAACAAAATTTAGTTCAGTGTGCTGAAGTTTTTAAAAAGAGTAATTCAACTCCACAAGAAGTTATCACCAACGGAATTCGCTTTCTTCTCGCTATGTGTGGAGCTCCTAAAAAAATTACGTGCTTAGATAAGTTCAGATATGCATGTTTCGTTAAAAATACTCGAAATAAAAAACAAGTGCAGTTAGCATGTCTTCCTCCAACCTCAGCGGCTGCTCATCAACATCTTTTTCGGGTATATTACCAAGTTCAGGTGTGGCTTGGTAATCAGTTAGACCCAAAAGACTGGGGTTGGAAGTTGGTCGACAATTCATTAGAGCCAGTTCAAACTTTACTTCCACCTGCACCAGAAAAACTACTAAACACCATGTTTTGCAACTGTAAAAAGGAATGTAGTGCTAAATGTGGTTGCAAAAAGTTGGACTGTTTTGTTCTGTAGCATGTACAAACTGTCAAGGCCGGTCATGCTCCAATGTTGAATTGCCAACAATTGAAGATTCATTTGATGTTGACGAAGAGACATGCGATGTGACATTATTGGGACAATTTATTAACACCCAGAATGACGAACACAAACAAGAAGAAGTAGAAGAAGAAAGAGAAGAAGAACAAGAACAAGAGAAAGCAGAAGTTAATGAAAATTTAGATTCAGATAGATAAATTATCTTATTTTTTTTAATTTACACCCCTTTCATTATTTTCAACCCTTGTCAATATCTACAGTTATTCAATAGTTTCAAATTGAACAGAATCATAAAAGATCAGTGGAATAGGCCTACCGAGGAAACCACATTAAAAAAAACGGGCTAAGTACACTACCTCAAAGGTGGCGTGGAAACGTGTGCATATTATGACGATTACAACTCTTTCAACTTTTTGAATATTAATATCTCAAAAACGGTGGCTCTTAGGATAAAAAGTATTTAAACATTTTTTATAGATAATTATCTGATCTATAATTTTTGTCTGAGCTAATTTTATGATAAAACTTACCATTTTGCTTAAAATCGCGAAAAACCCGTTTTTGTGACTTTTGATCCTGAGTAAATTTTTTTGCACGTGCCGGATCGATGAGGACTTTTCACATTTCCTTTATAATAGTGTATTGAACAATCCTACCAATATTCAGCCAAGTGGGAATTTTTGTAACCTTGAATGTCTAAATTGACCGGACTATATTATCGCAAAACACAGTGTTTTGCGATAATATCTTGTTTTCCTACTTTGTAAATCTTCGTTCAAAATGGGCCCTCAATTCTGATACACGTAAAAGTTTATCACGTAAATAAAATTAATCCATTAACTTACAGCTACTGTTTGAATTTCTATTAGCTATTAAATAAATTGTGAAAATGTGTGAAAGCAAGAACAGATCACCACTTCTTGTTGTTTGAAAGTTATGACCCTGATAAAAATCGGGCCCTCAGTCCTCCATTTTTTTGTATTCTTTTTGTTACTCCTAACGTATGAAAGATAAGCCGGGCACAAAATTGTCTCTTTTTGTGAAAAAAATTGTGCAACAAATTGGTGTTATTTGTTACTAATAAGAATTACGATAAAACTACAAATCTTAATAGATACCGAAATCAACAATTTTTCTATTGTGTATGTGTGTCATTATGGTAGGGTGACCATAATTTCTTTTTACCCTCATTTTCATTTTTTTTTAATGTAAATAACAATTTAAAAATCTGAATAAATTATGGTGTAATCTAGACAGTTGAAAAAAAAACTCGGTGACAAAAAAAAATTATGTTGATTTTTCAAAAAGTTGTTACTACTAACTAATTTTTTAAGTTTTTTTTATTTTTCATTTTTAGGTGTATGTATCAATCAAGAAACCTAATGCTTGAGCTTCAAAATTCCCTTATTATTGCTTTCAACTCCTAACCGATGAGGAGTAGTACCTTCCATAATCAGTTCACCTAGATAAGCTGAAAGAATACATTTTGTGAAATTTGTATAGGATACTACGAGTAGCTGTACCCGGCATGCCTTGCAATGCCCTTTTTCCTACCTACTACCAGCAGCATATGCTGTTAGAAAAATCCGTCAATTTACTGACGTAGATACCGCGAGACTAGTCTATTTTAGCTATTTTCATAGTGTTATGTCATACGGTATTTTACTATGGGGACGGGCTGCAGACATCGAGTCTATATTTATTCTGCAGAAAAGAGCCATTAGAGCCATATATGGTCTACGAAGGTGCGATTCTCTGAGAGAAACATCATGACAGTACCTTGTCAATACATCTATGAAAACATCATGTACGTTAGGAAAAATATACATTTATTTAGCAAAAGAGGGGATAGACACCACTATAATACGAGAAATAGGGACCAACTAGTTCAGCCAGGTTTCAGGCTAGCTAAAGTAGACTCATCTTTCATGGGGTACTGTTTAAAATGTTACAATAAAATACCCCCTAACATTCTTCAACTGAATGAGACGAAATTTAAATCTTGTATAAAACGCACACTATGTAGGCAAGCATACTATAAGTTGGGGGATTACATTGATGATAAAAATGCTTGGCTCAATGCTGGTCCTGCTCCACAACCATAGGGCAAATAAATCGATTACTTATCATGTGAAGTTATTGTAGAAGCTGATTCAATATCTTAATATTGTACGATTGCATTGCACATGTGTGAGTACTATGTACCATAAATCCACTTTTTACATTTAGTTATTTTTTAGTGACTTTGATCTAGTGGCTGAGAGAATGTCATGCTCACTCAAATGTCTCGCTGATGGTGGCGCGTGTGTCGGATCATTTAGCTCCCTTCAAAATGGTTGAGCTGAATGGTGCTGATCCATGCGTCATGTTCGTGAACGGGCGCTGTCAGTAGAGACTGGTCATCTCTTAGTTGCCATGTTATATTTTTATTGGTTTATTGTATCGTTTATTCTGGACGCTTTTAACTTGCACGTATTTTTACATCGTTCTCACATATATGTAAGATCTCAACATTCAGGCTAGCTAAAGTAGACTCACCTTTCATGGGGTACTGTTTAAAATGTTTCGATAAAATACCCCCTCACATTCTTCAACTGAATGAGACGCAATTTTAAATCCTGTATAAAAATCATGTGAAGTTATTGTAAAGGCTGCAGAAGATTGTAAAAGTATCTTTGCATTGTATAGATTCAATTTCTTAATATTATATAATTGCATGGCACATGTGTCGCGAAAGATGAAATCGCGATGTTCCAAACTTAAAATGTAAATATATAATTGCACAGAACTAATGTAATAGCAACACTAAATCAGTATTGACAACTTGACGCTACCAAACGACGCCTCTGTTTAAATGGTCATTATAGCATATTCAGTCTGACTAATTAATGAAGTTTATTGTAAAGTAAATTCAGTGCAAGAAGATCATAAGTAGATCCTTGTCACCCGTGATACGCGCCACCTGGAAAGCTAAGTATTATTTATCTGTTGTTCTAGTAATTAAATATACGGAGGTACTTATACCTACTCGAATTGTTTGAGTCACCTAAACTTAAATGTGTTGGTCGTGCCTTCAGCGTTGGGCTGGGGGCATAACAGCGACCGCACGCGAGCTACTTGTCCGGACATAAAAGCTCTTGGGAGTTTATAGGAAGGGTCGTGGGCCAACCTCTCTTATAAATCTTCTTGGTCCCCCATGGCCTTAGTGAATGTGCCGACGGGCACAAACGTTGACGAACGTATGGAAAATTACACTATATCATATAATATATAGGTAATATAAAGGGGGAGCATTCTAGACGGAGGCGATGGGCCGAAGTTGAACAGGAATGCGTGCTTCTGCAGACGTGGAAAGAATCCTAGTATCTGATTAGCACATAGGTGTCACAAAGACTGTTGATGAGAATTTGAAGTAAATTTCATCATACATATTGCAATTGAATAACTGTTTTAGATAGCTTTATTGATGGAAACAGATAGGTAGTACTTAACCCAAAGATTCATGGGTAATTAAACTTACAGATATCCTAGTTACACCTGAGAAGTTGGATGGATTGATGGTCGGCATAGTGTTAACACTTCGGTGCCCTTGCGGACCGAAGATAAGAGACTGGATTGGGAGACGCTTGCAAGTCGGAGGGGGATCCGTATCGGTGAGTGTCTCAAACATATCGTGGGGCGGGGATTTCTCTTCACATCAAAGCGAAGCAGTACAATCCCATATTATTATTATAAAACAAATCACATTGTAAACCTAGAGATAACCAGAATATAATATGAAGAGAGAATCCACGCGCCCTCGCGACAACATGTGTGAGTACTATGTACTATAAAGCCACTTTTTACATTTAGTTACATTTTAGTGACGTTGCCCTGGCGGCTGAGAGAATGTCATGCTCACTCAAATGTCTCGCTGATGGTGGCGCGTGTGTCGGATCATTTAGTTCCCTTCAAAATGGTTGAGTTGAATGGTGCTGATCCATGCGTCATGTTCGTGAACGGGCGCTGTCAGTGGAGACTGGTCATATCTTAGTTGCCATGGTTTATATATATATATATATATTTTTTATTTGTTTATTATATCTTTTTACTCCGGACGCTCTTAACTTGCACGTCTTGCTACATAGTTCTCACATAATTATTATACCATCTCAACATGAATGATGTAATGTACCAAGATTTTTTGTAAAAATATTCTCGTTTAAAAGAGTGTCCATGGAGTTTCTTGCCCGTTCTTCTCCATAGTGATCTACGTTAGGGAATGGGCAACTACAGTACTTTCACAAGTTATTATGCCTTGTGACTGTGACTGTAGCTTAGGAGTGCAATGCGTCGTCCCGGGGGTTGCTGCGTCGGGTAGCGCGTCGCCGGATGTCTGCGGCGGCGAGTGCTGTGGGTGCGGGGGTGCGCGGCGGCGCGTGCCGTGGCGATGGGTGCGCGGGGCTCCGGGTCGTGGGGCGGCGGTTGCGCGTTGCGGCGTGCATTCGTTGTTCCGTGATTTGGAGTCTCGTGCATTCGTTGTTGCGGTGTGCGTCGCTGCGTGCTTTCGTGCTCGTAGTGTTCGTTGTTGCGGGCATTCGGCGGCGCGTGGCTCGGCGTGGTGGCTTTCGGGATGACGTATTGCACTCGTAGTTTAGTTTTGTTTTATGAATTGTTCTTCTGACATTCAAAAATGGCTGTAATGGTTTAATTGAAATAAATGCTTTGAGTTTGAGTTTTGAGTTTACCTGCCTACCTACCACCTACCACCTACCACTTACCACCTACCACCTGCCTACCTACCACCTGACACTCGGTGCCAAACCAGTAAGACGCGTACCGCTTAATTACCTGCGTGTGTGATTATTCGAACTTTATTCACTATATATTGCAACTACGCACCAATCTATTCATCAACATGGGGAAATGTGCCAAGTGCGGAAAACTGGTGACGAAAAAAAGCCCCGGAATACAGTGCTCAAAGTGTAGCAAATGGATTCATGCATCATGTGCTTCAATAACTTCAGAGCAACTAAATGTTTTATACTTAACCGACGCCGTTGATTGGAAATGTCGTGCATGTGTGGGAAACGCTAAACCAAAACGCCTATCCTGTATCCTACCCGACGTTGATGACGAAGACATCACTGATACGGAGACCCTCATGGATACCAACATAACCCAACGCATCCTAAGCGATATACGACGAGAGGTACGCGACATAATCAAAGAAGAGTTGCAAAGTACCCTGCAGTTCTACTCAGACAAAATTGATGAGTACGAGCATAAGATAAAAATATATGAGAATAACCTGAAACTAGTGGAAAACCAGAATATCGAGCTGAGAAACAAATATAAAAACATAGAACTTAAAATGGAGGTAGTGGAACAAAAACTTAACTCAAGTGAACAAAGCCGATTAGTCAATAATATGGAAATTTGTGGTGTTGGCGAAACAGTAGACGTAGATTGTGTGATGGAAAACATGTGTACAAAACTAAAACTAAAACAAGATGAAGTCGTCAAGGTATACCGTAAAAAAGGGAATCGAACTGAAGCCAAAACAGGAAAACTACCCCCGGTAATCGTCGTGACTCTGAAGGAGGGCTGTCGGGATTCATGGCTGCAAGTGGCTAGGTCCCATAATATTACTGGAAGGGATATAGGTTGCGATGAGGATAACAAAATATACCTCAGAGAAAGTTTATCACCCACGACAGCCTACCTTCTTTGGGCAACGAAATCGGCTCTGAAAGAAACAAACTTATGTAAATTCGTCTGGTGCAAGAATGGACAAATACTAGTAAAAAGGTACGAAAAGGGAAAAACCCACAACATCAGATCTGAGAAGGATATACAAAAACTGGTCTCTGAATTTAAAAATAATGAGAACTAATGAAGCCCCTACCCCCCTCATCATGGAAGTTATACGCAGTGTCCTCCTTACCAATCTAAAAACCACCACAAATGGATGACACATACGATAATATAATTGAAAACACATACAAACATTGGAATGAATACACAGATGATCTGCCACAGATATACAACTCAATAACTATGCTTCACGTAAATATCAGATCAATGCTGAAGAACTTCTCTCAACTTGAATACATCATCATGAACTGCCCTCAAACCATTCACCTGGTCATCATCACCGAGGCAAATATCTCCGACAGGAATAAGTCATTGTTCGAGCTCGTGGACTACGACATGAATACTCAGTTGCGTACTTCTAAGAAAGGAGGCGGAGTCATCGTTTATGTGCATAAGAGTGTTTGCTTCACTAGACTATCTACGTGTACACGATTCTTTGAGTGCGTAACCGGTGAACTTAAAACGGACTATGGTTCATCAATTGATTTGTGTGCTGTGTATAGACCACCTGATACTAACAAGGCCCTGTTCGTCGAGGAGTTGTGTAATGTAATCAGTAAATTTCCACAAAAACATAATTTTGTTCTGTTAGGTGACATGAACATCGATTTAAAACAAAATACTTCGCTAATTAAGCATTACCTAAACTCACTGTGTGAAATAGGTCTTGAATGCGGAATAAACCAGTTTACTCGGATAGATAAGCGAGGTGAGTGCATAACAAAATCATGTATTGATCATATATTTATACGTAGTGTCGACTGCCGCGTAGCACAAACAGCTGTTATTAAAAATGCCTTAGCCGACCACTTCATAACCGGTTGCGCGCTAGTCGACAATACGTATGTAAACAAAGCCAGTCAATATAAAGTCATTAGTAAACTGGATAATAGTAAGTTGCAAAGTGAATTGAATACAATTAACTGGAGCTTGGCTTTGGAATACGACAACCCTAAAGATATATTATGTTTTTTATTAGATAAGTTTTCTTATGTATATCAGAACTGTAAGTCCGATGTTAAAATTAAATTAGGTAAAAGACAATCCTGTAAATGGAAAAGTGCTAAAATAGAGAAAATGTGTGAAAAAAGAGATCAACTACTGGATATTTGGCTTAAAGATCAAAGCAATCTGGCAAATAGGCTATTGTACAATAAATATAGAAATAAAACAAATAAACATATTAATAATGTAAAAAATAACTATTTTCTGAAGGAAGTAAAAGCCAATTTTCATAATTCTAAAAAAGTCTGGGAAACTATTAATAACTTATGTGGAAAAATAAATAAATCTATAGATGACATAATTACAAAATATTTTAAACTTTTACCAAATATTGTATCGAATAAGTTTGCCACCGAATTTAGAGACAATGTGAAGAATACTTGCAAATTTCAGTGTAACACACCAATCCTAGATGTTAGTTCATACATAAATAATTGTAGCTCATTAATGAGATTACAGAAAGCCACAGATGACGTTGTTTCCTCTATAATAAAACACCTAAACGAGAAAAAGTGTCCAGGTGTCGATGGCATCCGAGTCAAAGATTTAAAATACATTTATAAAGAAATTACCCCTGTCATAACGCATCTAATTAACACGTGCATTACCACGTCCTTGTACCCCGATCAACTAAAGGTTGGAATAGTAAGACCTATTCATAAGAACGGTTCGTATACAGATGTTAATAACTATAGGCCAATTACTATTTTATCATGTATTGATAAGATAATTGAGAGGTATCTCGGACTACAAATTAACAAATATTTGACCAAAAATGAGGTTATCAACGATAAACAATACGGTTTTCAAAAAAACAAAAATACCTCGCAATTATTATGTAAGTTCAGTAATGAGGTCAACAAGTGCCTGAACAATCGTGAACACGTGCTTGTTGTCTTCATTGATTTTAGCAAAGCATTTGATTGTTTAGATTATAAGACGCTTTTCAATAAATTACAGCAGAATGGTATACGGGGTCCATTTTTAGAATGGTTTAAAAACTACCACAAAAACCGCTTCACGTCGGTGAGTGTTGCAGGCTCGTTAAGTACTAGGATTCCAACCGATAAAGGCACAGCACAGGGTTCGATTCTCGGGCCGACCGAATACTTACTGTACGTGAACGACATGTGTAACATCTTCACGGAAGGCTCCGTGTACCAATTTGCTGACGATACATGTTTAATTGCTGCACATAAAGACATACGTGAGGCTCAGAGAGTGATGCAGAGTAACTTCGACTTATTATGTAAGTGGGCTCACGATGTTGGTCTAGTTATTAATGCAAAAAAAACCAAACTTCTGCATATACACTCGCCTTACCTGACGGTGTCTAGTGTGCCTTCTGTCGTTGCCCATGAGCATCTGTGTTTACATCGCCCGGCCCAATCATGTTGTTGCCAAACATTGGAGTTAGTGACTCATCACATGTATCTTGGTTTGATAATCGATAGCAACTTCCACTGGCGGCCGCACATTGATCATGTATGTAATAAGCTTAGATCTGTATTGTCAAAGATATCAATTCTTAAGTATAAGCTTCCATATAAAACACTTAGAACATTATACTTGGCACTGGCTGATTCCGTGATTGACTATGGCATAAGTAGCTACGGACTTTCATACAAAACTTACGTCGCGGACATTTACAAGTTACAGTTGCGTATTTTAAAAACTATTGTACCCACAAAAATAAAACAAAAATTCCACGATCATGATACGGGTCTATTTAATTACTGTCAAGTTGTAAATGTCTTTGACAAGGTACGTATACTCGCTTTAAAAGAGAATTATCATAACATAAGTAACATTATAAAATACGTGAGGCCTGAGTCGTTGCGTTGTTTGGCATATCAGCCTACATTTAGGATACCTAGGTCTAACAATGTTTATGGAGCAAGGACGTGGGAATGCATGCTTCCCGCTATCATGAACGAGCTACCGTTGGCTGTAAGAAACAATATTAATGTAAACAATTGCTCAAAGGTGCTTAAGAGGCACTTCCTGGATTGTGTTGCAGTACAGGAGGTGTCTATTTAGTGCATTCTCATACTTATACTATAATATTATACCTTATGTACTGATATATAATGTTGTGGCACCGAGTTGCCGTGTCTGGCATACTACTGTTAAACCCACGATGGTTTGTGTGGTATGTTTACGTCTTAAAAACTGATTATAATTCTGTGTTTTTGAATAATAAAAGGAAAAAAAAAAAAAAAAAAAAACCTACCACCTACCACTTATCACCTTTTTTTTTTTTTTTGAGTGGGAAAATCCTCATGGATACCCTCCGCTTGGGGCGAGCGGGGTTATGTCGGACTCTAACCGACTAAAAACCCACTGTTCCTACTTATACCATGTGTGAGATACAAGTACATTCGCGCGCACCCCCGACTGGTATCAGCCCACCTTATCCGGCGGGCCTCATCACCAAGTGCGGCCAGCGACCGCACGTTCTCTATAAAGGCGGTTCTCTATAAAGGTTCTCTATAAAGTTTACTGCGCGCCACTTCTTTGGGCCTGGCTGGTCGGGCGACATCTCAGCCCTAAGTTTGCCACCCGCAGGTCCCACCTTACCACTTACCACCTACCGCCTACCACCTACCACTTACTTCTAAGGCGTCATTCTTGAAATATGGAAGGAGTATGGAAGGATCGTAGCAAGTGGCGTTCTGTGGTTTCTGCCTACCCCCATGGGAAAAGGGCGTGAGTTTATGAATGTATGTATGTGCATTCTTCAAATATGTGGGGTTCACCTGGGATACAACAAAACATAAACCTAACCATTGAGGAGCGTTTTTCAAATCTGAGAGGATCAACTGATTTTAAACTAGCGCCATTTGATGCCCCTGCGAAATAAGGTTTTTTTTACTATGGGGACATTCTTGAAATCCCCACAGTGACAGAATCTTCAAATTCACGGAAGTGAATTCTAAACCCAACCCCGTCTTCGTAGCAACCTAACCTGCCAATCCGAACCTAACCTAACTACCTATAATATTTATTTTTTGCTGTAAAAAAAATTCCATCGATTTTGCAATTGAGAAAGATAATTACTGTTTCCCTGGGTTTTTAGGTTAGGTTGATGTTTTGTTGTATCCCAGGTAAACCCCACATATTTCAAGAATGCACATACATACATAAACTCACGCCCTTTTCCCATGGGGGTAGGCAGAAACCACAGAACGCCACTTGCAACGATCCTTCCATACTCCTTACATAATTCAAAAATGTCGCCTTAGTAAAAAAAAAACCTTATCATGTAGGCGCTTCGAATGACACTAGTCCCAAATCTGTTGGACCTCCCAGATTTGAAAAAATGTTGCCATTGGAAAAGTTAGGTTTGGTGGATATATAATTATTCAAGTATTCCAGGTAAACCCTACGTTTCTGAAAAAACTCGTCATAAAAAAAAATTTACTTACTTACCAGGCGCATCGAATGGCACTGGTTTCAAACCTGTTGGAGGGTGGGGACACTTTTGCTCATGGTCCTTAGCCAAATCAATCAATATATTAAAGCTTAATGAACAAAGTATCCGATTTTTATAGTGGTTAAGCAAAAAAAAATTCCATGCCCGTAGACCAAAAAAAAAATACTAAAAAAATTTTGACCGGTTATTTAGATGAAGAGATAAAAATGGAATCCGGTGCAAAACGATTTATTAGCCGCATCCCTTGTCCTAACCATCTAACCGTGGACAGATAAGCAGTTGTTGAATAGATGTGATGTTGTTATTGCACTAGGATTCGTTCAGGTTATGTCCTCCTTCACCAACCCAATCGGAAGTCGGATCAGTAAATTTGAATCTGATCTCTTTGTCTGTGGCATTTCAGCTCTTAAACGGATGCACCGATTTTGATGAGATAACCATAAACTAAAAAAAAACCAAAAAGATTTTTTAAAGTTATGAGTTAATAAAGAAGTTACGCTCGAAAATCATATCCTTGGCAGTCGGGTAAAAAAAGACGATAAAAAACAAACTCTCATCTCTTTAAACAGTCCCATGAACATCCGACCACTACACACTAGTTCCACCTCTTTAGTATTTCTTGGCTAATTACACTGGGTTCACTTTATTTGAATTAGCGGATTGTGGCAAGGGAGATCTTCTATAGCAATACGTTGCACACAGAACACTAAAAGTCTCCTCAAGTCACTTGGGCGATATTAGTTTCACTCCGGTGAAATGTTGACCTGGGTCATATCACCCAGGTGAACACAGGACACTAAACCTCATAAATGAGTAGGTACACACGGTGACACATAAAGCTAAACATTTTCAAATTTTCAATAAAACATGGCCTCGCTGTGATTGACACATAGATTTCCCGTACAATGAGAGATCCGCATAACCTGGTTTCGTATAGCTTTTTTTTTTGTATGGTGTGAAATCATCAAATGAGTCATCCCGCGGTCGGGAGTGTCAAACTTCTACTGACTAAAAACCACCCATGTTCCTTCTTAGCCCTTTGTCTCGAGGTCGCGGTATCTCTTTCGAACAACCAGTTGCGAACAAAGAATAAGAACTCTTAGTTCGCAACAGGTTACAAAACGCAATTGCAAAAAAACAGCCGGAGGGGTTTTGTCGTATATTATGCAGTTATAAAACATTCGATTTCAAAAATTTATTCACTGATGAAAAGCTTCAGTTCCTTAGAATGAGGTTTTGTTGCAGAAAGTAGTTAAAAATGTATTATTATCGACCCTGATGGACGATGCCGTGGTCCCGGCAATGCGGTGGGAGGGGGGTGGGTGCATGGGGTGGGGGCGGGTGCACTGTGTGAAAGAAGACGAATGTGTCAGGTCACGGGTGGCGGGGTCGGTGCTGGCGCATGCGGGCCAGGCGCCGGCCGGTCACAGCTGAAAAGCTGTGACGTACGAGCCGGCCCCAGCAACAGTGTCTAAAGGGCAGTTGCATATAAGGTGCATTTATTTGCGTTGACTATACCACGAGCAACCATTTTTCAAGGTCGCTGGTAGCAGCTGGATGAGAGGCGAAGCTAAGCTAAGCAGCGTGCCATTGTAGACCACTGTAGCCAGATGATGATGATGAGACCACATGTAACAGGAACCCTGTCCGATACAAAAAGACAAAGACTTTGACATACATAAAATACTAGGAAAAATAAATCGACATCTTTGGCACAGTGGTAGAACGACTGGCTGCTGCACTGCGTGTCGCGGGTTCGAACCCCGCATGGAACGAATGTTTTTACTACTTACTGGTAGTAGTTACGGGGTTAAATAACACAAAACTTTGGAAAACAGATACTTTAAAGTAGGTATATTAATTTTCTTCGAAACAAAAATTGTATTTGAATTTGATATATACGAGTACCTCAACAAAAATGAATTACGATATTGCACCAAAAAAAAAAAAAAACAGCAGGATATTTTTTAACCGACTTCCAAAAAAGAGGAGGTTCTCAATTCGTCTGCATGTTTTTTTTTGTATGTTGGTTATCGGATATCTCCGTAACAATATTAATATAAACCGATTTAAAAAAATATTTTTGTATTCGAAAGAGTATCCTCCCAAGGTGGTCCCATTGTCACCACATCAGGATCTGATGATGGGATCACAGGGAAATCGAGGGCAACTCTCTGGCACTTGTTACACTTGCACTTTGCGTCTGATAATAATAAATCTCATGTGGATGCGCTGATGATGGAAGGTCCAACATCCTCAACGGTTAGGAGTTTAAAGAAAATTCTTTCAAAATTATACGAACTTATGGACCGATAGTTGTATTCTTTCAGGCTATTATATTAACCTGATGATGATGGCATCCCAGAGAAATCTAGGGCAATCCTCAAATTTTATAGGCACGTATTACGTGTTTCGTGCTTTTTCTAAAGCTTTTCAAGTATTCGCACCTAGCAGTTATCCCTTCATGTTGATGAGCTGATGATGGAAGGTACAACTCCTTAACGGTTAGGAGTTGGAGGATAATTTAATAGTAGTAGTAGTCCCCATAATATAAAATATTACGGGGACGTCCCCATAATATTTTATATTAAGAATACAACCATATATACGTATACAGGGTGTAAACGAACCCTTCACGCATCCGTCAACCAAGCATTCTGTACATCAAACTAAGTACCCGTACGCAAAAATTTTTGCTGGGAAATGACTTTTTTTTTTGGGGTCAAAAATCACATTTTACGGTAAAACTCAAAGTAGCACTCTTAAAACATTGTGCTAGTGGATGCTTTGAATAGTAAACGGGTCATGGAGGTAATTTAAGTAAAGTTAAAACCTGAAATACTAGTATTTACAAAAACAGCTGTGAAAAATTTGGAACTTTGACCCCCAATATCTCCGTAACTAGGAGGTTCCCAGGTATGGTCTAGAACAAAAAAATTATCGCAGTGGTGGGGAGAACAAATGCCCTTCGTTTGCGTTAAGTTTACTTTTACACCCTATATATGGTTGTATTCTTTCAGGTTGTCTAGGTGAGCTGATTATGGAAGGTACTACTCCTCAATAGTTAGGAGTTGAAAGCAATAATAAGGGACTCTTGAAGGTTGAGGGTTTGGTTGATAAAATGGAAAAATAAAAAAACTTTTTTGCAAAAAAAACAAAAACCGACTTCAAAAACACAAAAAAATGTGAAAACAAAACAAAATCACAAATGTCACCGACTCCAGAAGCTGATTTTTCTTAGGGTAGTTACAGTTAAACAGGGAGACACGCTTTCTTCCAAAATGTATACGAGCAGACACGTGAAGATATTTTATTTTAGACACTACTTGCCTCATACAAGCAAGACTAAGTCGACTATACGTGGAAGCTTAGATTTGCCGACGATCAAGATGTTCCTAGGTCATCTGATCAGCTCAAAGACCAGTAGGGCTAGCCAAGTTACAACCGCTTCGTATCTATTCTCTTTCTACAATAATGAACTGGAATATTGAGCCCGGCTGGCCTTTTTTTTTTGCGGGGGGAAAATCATCAAATAATAATCCCGCTCTTGGGCGAAGCGAAAGGGAGTGTCAGACTTCTACTGACTAAAAACCACCCATGTTCCTTCTTAGCCCTTGCGCCGAGGCCACGGTATCTCTTTCGAACAACCCGCAGCCCCGACGGGAGCCCGGCTGGCCTCAAGATGGGACTCATGATAATCGGCCTCAATCTAACACCAGCCTTCTAGCATTCAGCATTGAGTTGCATTATCTATCTTCTATATCTATACATATAATAAATCTGTAGAGAAATCGTTTTTGTACATCGAAAATATTTAAAAAAAAAATTGTCAGGTTATTAAAGTATAACCAACAGAACACATTTCCAGCATTTTTGGAATTTTTGTCTGTTTGTCTGTTTATCTGTTTGTCGTTTGTCTGTTTGTCTGTTTGTCTGTTTCGATGACTAAGCATCACGTCAAATTTACGAAACGAATGTAGGTAACTTTTATACATAAATATTGTGCGTAACTTGGGCTATTACTTAGTCTTTGTTTCATCGTAATCGGTGCTCTCTATCAAAAGATATATGAATTTATAGTTTTCAAGAAGAACTTATCGTTATGGTCAAGAATGAGACAAGCAACGACATCTATTGAACGAATATGGTACTTATTACTAAATGCCTTCACAAGATAACTTTAAAAAAGTTATGATAGCAAAAGGTACGTAGATATAAGTCTAAATGACGCTGCTTTCAAAATCTACATAGCCTAAACCTTATAGTGTTTGATCGCTCTTTTTTAGCTGTTTATCTTCGTCTTCGACAGATGGCGTTATTCATTTGATGTCATTTTCTGAACCGCGGTGATAGTAAACATACACACATTATGTTTCGTGAATAGTCAACAAATAAAAATTTACCAATTACACAGTATTAAAATACTATTTTTTTTAAACTAAATTAAAATTAGATAAAACCCAAGACATATTTTTTTTGTACCGTGTGGGGATCGAACCTGCGACACGCAGTGCTACTGTTAATCGTCCAGCCATTGCGCCAACCATGTCGTCATATAGATGTGGTGTGTTGTTAGCCCTATGTGTCGAGGCCGCGGTATCTCTTTCGAACAACCCGCAGCCCCAACGGGCGTCGGTCCTTCAATGTTGCTGACATCTCTTTGAGACGCGCGTGGAACACGAACGCGCCTCCATCGTCATAGGACGGACGAATGATTAACTAGCCCGTTACTCACCGTTCACAGGCCCGCGCCTACGGTGGCCGGAAGCCATCACGTGGCCCCCGATGCCCGGAGCGTCTCCCGCGGCGGCTGGGACGAGAGGTTGTCTCCCTCTCACGTTCCGCCACCTCTTTCGCTAGCATTACTGCTTCGCAGAAGGAGGTGGCGGCCATTTCAGATTCGATGTCCCAGATTCGGTACAGGTACCCTCTCGAAACACCCTCTAATCCCCCCTTTTTTTTGTGGTTCGTAAATTATCAAATGACTCATCCCGCTCTGGGCGGAGCGGAAGAAAGTGTCAGACTTCTACTGACTAAATACCACCCACGTTCCTTCTTAGCTCTTTGTGTTTCGGGGCCATGGTATCTCTTGCGGACAACCCTCAGCCCCGGCAGACGTCCCTTTGGGGCCCCTTAATTGTTGCTGACATATCTTTGAGGCGCGCGTGGAACACGAACGCGCCAACGACAATCTGTCTGCCTGTCGACTATAATGTACCTGTTTCAAATTTCTTCAAGATCCGTTCGGCCGTTCTGACGTGGTTGATTAACAAACACCCATCCATCTAAACTTTAGTATGAGACATAGTCAGTACTTTGCAATACTCTCTTCTTATTTTCTACAGCGTCAGTAAGTTAACGCAGGGCAATGATTAAATGTACTTACTTTTATCTAAGCGACGCATTTTAGTTTCCGTCAAGCACGCGAACGAAGTCGCGGGCACAGATAGTACATTAATATAAGTCCTTGCTAAATCAAATAAACATTTATCCAATAAAATAAATAAAAACCCACGTCATTTCTAAGAAAAAACTTCAGCTTTGTTTTAGTATGGTTGCCTACGCAAACGGTTGCGCAACTACAACGTGAGCGGTGAGGTTACCTACCAGCAGTAAATTGCGAAAGGCCGAAACATTATTTTTTAATGGAAGTGAAGCCCTAAATACTTGTACAACGCAATTCTCGAAAACTTGTCACGTTGCTCACATTGCCGAGGGGGTTGTTAAACAAAATAAAAGAAAATGTTGTGAAACTTGAAAGAAGCCTTGAAAACAATGTTCGAAAATGTTTTCTATTGTTTTGGTCGTAAAAAGGTTGTTGATACTTGGAGGGTTATGAAAATATTAATAATTCGTTCTAATTTTTGAGTAATGGCGCCACTGCCCGTTAATGGTTTCACAAAAAGTTTATTGATTGCTTACGTCAATTCAACATACTTGTGAGTTTTCCATTATTGTTATTTAGTTATAGCTAGCCGATAACAGCACTGCCATTTTCGTCATTTAAGCAAGTTCCAAAATAGCCTATCAATAGGGATGTTTCTTGACCAAAAAAAAATATGATTCTGTTTTGTCCGTCTGCTAGATTATCAAAAATATTGGGTATCTGCTTTTTTGTTTTATCAAATTAATAAAAATTGACGAAAATAAAACGTCTCAAAGATGAGTGATGATGAGTGGGGGCTTGTGACATCACTTTCTGGTATAAATTGTTGATAAATATAATTTAGCCATACGTTTATTATGACACATGAGGTTTTTCAGCAGCGGAGTTGGCAGGGCGTGATGAGAGAGCATTACGACTTTTTTTTAGACGTTGTTGCACTCTAGGAATTTCTCCTGTGTTGTGGGTAGGTGTCATTGTGCGTTTACAAACATCGTATACTCACTTATAAAAATAGCTGGACCCGGAAAAACTATCTGTAATCTATACAAGTATTTGTTCCGTGCGGGAACTGAACCGCACCAACCGTGCCCAAAACTATATTAGAAAAGTTAGACACTTACGTTACGATACTGAGAAACTTGGAACTAAACGCGAGTAGGGTTAGTTTAGTAGTGCGAAGTTATTCGATATTGTAAATCGTGTTCTGGGACTGCTAGCTTAGCAAGGCCTGGTGGGTGAAGTAATGCTGAGGCCGAGTGGCATCCAAGGAATAGAAAGAGAAGAGGGTCATCTGGCGGCG
This sequence comes from Diarsia brunnea, assembly GCA_949774965.1. NCBI lineage: Eukaryota > Metazoa > Arthropoda > Insecta > Lepidoptera > Noctuidae > Diarsia > Diarsia brunnea. The sequence continues at coordinate 35,602,398 of OX458996.1, forward strand.
AGATGGGCAGACGACATTGTTGCTATTGCGGGAATATCCTGGATGACGGTGGCACAAACAACATGAGTGTGGAAGCAGTGGGTGAGTTGGGTTGTGCACGATGTAGGTATACTTACAAAACTAATAATGTCGAAATACAAATTAAAATTCCTTAAATAAATGTACTTTTCCAATTTTTCGCATTATCATCTACAATGCACTTTGCATTTGCAGTAGATATAATGTGAAAAATTGGAAAAGTATTTTTTTTAATATTTTGTAATTGCTGCCAGTGTTACAGTTGTGAATGTGGTGCCTGAGGACGGACGGCATCGCTAAGATTAACCCAAGAAGTGGCAAAGAGATGACCTAAATGTGCATCATGAAGGCCGGTTCGAGATGACGCAGGAAAAGTCCTAGTTTAGCATCACATTGTGATATTTTTATTAAAATTCAATTTTAATTCCCTGCTGTAAGGTAAGCCTAAGGAGAAGAACCGTGGAGTTGATGAACGGAATAAATGTTGCAGCGTTCAGTGTTGAATGCGCTCTTAGGCCCCTAACACACAGCGTATTCTAAACGCGCAGACGCACGTTTCAGGAACGCGCGTCATCTGTGTCGTAGATGCCGATTTTTGCGTTTTTATAAACACAAACGCGCGTCTGAAGTGCGTTCGAAACTTGTTTGAAGTGCGTATAAAGGGTTGCAAGCAGTTGCAACTTAAACTTGTCGCGCACCCAGACCCCAAGAATCGCGTGAGTGTTGCTGGATGCTGGCTTCACATAAAGAGTGTCCATAGACACTCTTAGAAGAAGGAAGAAAGCTTTTCATTTTAATTGTTCGTCTAGGTTGGCTCTCAGTGTGCCTACAACCCCGAGCGCTAGTTAGGTTTTGCCGAAGACCTGAGTATTGATTTTCACCGGTCTGTATCTAGATAAAATTTTATGTAGCGGCTAACACAGGCATCCTCAACGTTTTGTGCTACGAAAGGGTATAACGTAATAAGACCTATTTCCTGTTAGGGGATGAACCGTGAACATTGATTAATGTAAATCTGTAAAGATGCAATAAAATGACACAATGCCTGTTGGTAAGGTACGATGTATGTATTTAAGTAGGTTTAGATAACACTTGAAGAAGACTTCATTTTTGGATCCAGATGCGTTCAGTTATCCCATCAGTCTGAGATGTGGAAACTACGCCGAAAATGATATGTACCTCTTTAAAAGTTCAAGAACTTTCCAGTATCAGCCCCGGAGTCCGGATTTGTGCCCAGTTGATAGTAAAAATATTTTACCTGCTGAAAACAAATGTTGAACTTTGACCTTATATACGAGTACATAACAGAATCTGCGCCGAAGGTTGACGTCCCCTGCCGAGCGGGCGAGCGCGACGGAGCTCGGGATCGGTTCATTTCATCCTTGACAGTGGCGTCGGACAGTCGTGTACCCGTTCCACCCAGCGGCGAAAGCCCTACTGGTCCCCAGGAAGTGCCGGAGTCATCCGTCATGCCGCTTGTGCCACCCGCCTCTAAGGCACCGCCAGGTTAGTGTTCACCCAAGTATTTTTTTCATTAACTTCCCTAAAAGCAGTTGTCCCCTCCATATCGATCCAGTGCATCACGATATTCATGATGCAACTTAACCTTTGTGTATTATCCTAAGGCTGTTTTAATTGGTGATACAGTGTTTGAGAATTGATTGTGAATTTTTCATGGTTTTTTTAAATGGTTGATTAGTTAGACGCCTACGATAGGCATAAGTGGTATACAGAATGGATATCGACCGCGCTAGCTTCGTCGTATTTATAGTTTGTAAAGAAACCCTCAAAGCCAAGGAGAAGTCTTATATAGGTAACTTGTTTTGAAAGTGAAGTCTTTTGTTCCAGTAAAGTTATTGAGGCTGTGACGTAGATGCTGGTGTTCACGTAGCTAAGCAAAATTAGGACTTTTTCTAGGGTCTTTGGTACTTCCTGAGCATCTATTTTTAGGTCCGAGCTAGTTCCAGGACGTAGGGGCGCGCACCGGGGCGCAGGTCACGGGGTGGGATGGGGGGTGGGGAATTGCAATCCGCTCGATGCAACTCCACCTCCTGTCCTATATTCGACACTTAGATAGTCGAATGTATTTCTGTTAGCTTCAGGCGATCAATATTTTATCAAGTGTGCTAGTTCCCAAAGCGCATTTTAAACCACCGACATCTAGGCTTCTTGGATACCTACGTTGAACATCGAATGGTTTTCGTTTTTAGGTTTTCATGTACCTTCTTACATAATGACGATGAAAACTACTATTCGTCAGTCAGAATTCTTATAAATATCGTAACCGAATAGACCTGCATAATATTAAACCTTAGTAGGTATAATCTCAATTATTCTTTGGCAATTCCTACCTATATAGTGAGAACTTGGTAGGTGTGCGTGATATGTTGTGATAATTATTATCGCGTTAGTGCGACCACTGATCACCTAACCCTCTAAAGGCCGTACTATTCCCAAATACACACCACAGACTGTACTCACAATTAGGCTAATCTCCTATTTTCTTTGATTTCAGAACCGAAGAAAGCTGCTGTAAAGCGTCGCAAGAAGAAATCGAAGCATCAGAAGGAGAATAGGAAGATGGTGAAGTTCAACTACATGTACCATCGTCCTCCGTTTATCGAAGTTGAGAATTAAGTTTTCAACGACCCAGTAGCACAGTCAAATCTAGTTTATGGACCTCCTATTATTTAATTTCCTTCTCTACGTTTCTGACATTTCGGAATTAGTATCTTATGTATGCCTGATGCCTGCCCTGAAGACGACCTGCCTGAAGACTCAAGATTTCGGAGCCCTTCGATCGCATACAGCATGCAAGACCAGGCATCAGGCGTCTGCTTCCTAGTATCAACCTCGTCGGCAGAAGCGGCAGGATCAATATAGATGGCCTATTTATTACTTACTTCTCTAAACCTTTACTTCTTCGATAGCCTGGGCGAAGGTTTGATTGTGTGAGGGTGGGTGGCGGGTCCTTAGTTTTAGGTTTGCTTCTTTAGAAGGCATTGAGTGTTGTCGACGTTAGCTTGGATTTTAGTCTAAGTATAGGCTCCATTGCAAAGAATCTACTCTATGGAGAAGGTCTCGGGCAGTCAGACTGCCGGCTCGTAAGGCCACTCTTTAACTCAGGTTAAAGTTGGTCAATTACCATCCCGGTGCAACCTGTCTGGTGGGCCCAGCTTACGGTGACTGAACACCCACTTATAATGCCGCGCGACCATCAGCGCAGCCCCCACCTCCAGGCTAGAGAGGCCGGTGTTTGTAACTAACATCGACAACGCCAGAGGGCTTTAAACTTATGTTGGGAACAATCGTCCCCATGAATGGGAAAGTTAACATCAGGCGTATTAACTGCCCTTTGGAGTTAGGTTTATAAAGTAGATATTTCTGTTTTGTGGTAGTGGTTAAGCTTCAGATTGGTTATTTCGTCAGTGTCTAATTCAATTGTAGTAGATAATTGTCGTGAATTTTTGATTATATGCATCGTAGCCAAAATACCGTGTTTTTATTTATTTATAGTACCTTACCCTACCTACATCTCTAACACTAGATAAATCATCAACAACACAGTAGGTATACAGTACTAAAGATGAAAACTTTCCATTTACTAACACACTTACATACCTAAACACTTCATGATATCAACATTCATACTTATAAAAGCACAGAGGAAGCAGTAGTCGTCAGATCCTAACATTATCATGTCACCTCGTCCATGTTCATACATCTTGAATTCTTGATCATAACTTTTCTTTGTTTGAATTTATTTTTAGCCACCGATTTCTAAAGCTGATTTTTCTAAGTTTATTTTTCACTTTTTTGTGTTTTTGAAGTCGGTTTTATTTTTTGACAAAAACTTTTTATGATTTTACCATCTTTAGTTCCATTAGGTATCCTGGGGTACCACTCACAGGAACGTGGGTGGTTCTTAGTCCTTTGTGTCGAGGCCGCGGTATCTCTTTCGAACAACCCGCAGCCCCGACGGGGCGTTGTTGCTGAAGCTGCTCTTTGAGGCGCGCGTGGAACACGAACGCGCCGTCGACACGGCCTGTCGTCGTCATAAGACGAACGGACGATGAGCTAGCCCATTACTATATAACATTCGGTGCAGGTACCTCCCGAAACAACCGTGTCCGGTGACGACCTGCGTCAGACGGAAGGTGAGGGCGCCGTGGCGCCTCTCCAACCACTCCTCAAAGAAGGGACTTACCGCCACTTTCGTGACGTAGGTACCCTGTACGGGGTTGCGACAGTCGCTCTCTCCATGTCGCCAAGAGATCGCACCGGAGGTCAGCTGTCCACTGAGCGGCAATTTGCCGCGGCAGCGGAGTTATCCCCCGCCTCCGCGCGCCATTCTCATGCAGCGCGCGAGGACTATCGCCTCCAGATCCCATGGCGACACGCGGATGCCCCTCAAGTTAAAGGGGAATATTAAAAATTCCGTGATTAGGACTGTCGTAGATACTTATGGATCGGAATGTTGGGCTGTGAAGAAGATGTATGAGAATGTTGAGGTGGATGTGTTGTGTGGCAAGAATGGATAAAGTAGGAACGAGTTCAAATTTTTAACCGACTTCCAAAAAGGATAAGGTTCTCAATAAATTCGTCTGTATGTTTTTTTTGGATGTATGTTTTCGGATATCTCCGTCAATAATGAACCGATTATCAAAATTCTTTTTGTGGCCAAGTTAGGATCTGATGATGGGAACCCTGAGAAGTTGAGGGCAATCCTCAAATGTTATAGGGCACACATTACGTTTTCCATAATTATATTATCTAAAGCTGTTCATGTTTTTGCGTCTGATAATCACAATCTCATGTGGATGCTGATGATGGAAGGTACAACTCCTCAACGGTTAGGAGTTGAAAGAAAATTCTTTTTCACCTCAGCACCTCAAACAAGCAGGTTTTGCTGTTTATAGACAGTGAGCAAAATTCGATTTTGCTGCGAGCGTGAGACAAAGTAACTTTTTTTTTTTTTTTTATACCGAGAACTGTGCAGGTGTACTCACAAAATTCGAAAGATTTCAACTTCGTTTTGTTCTGTCACTTTCACTTCGATACGAAAAAAGCGAGAGATAGAAACAAGTCGATTCAAAATTTGATTTTCAAATTCCATATTTAATAGGCCTAAAAAAGAAACAAACAATAAAACGTTCGGATACCGATATTGTAAATCGATAACCGTAATAATGAAATGAAAAATTATTGTTATATTTCGAATAATCGAATTATGTTTTTTATATTTAAATCAAGATGAAGAATGTTGAAGAAAAAAATACGAAGTTTATCATGTAGGTATCTACTTATTTATTTATAGTTTTAACAATTTTTAATATTGAGACAGCATACCGCGAGTGTAGTTTCAGAACGAATTTAAAAAAAAACAGCGGGATTCAAATTTTTATTGATTTATTAGAGCTAGCTACAAAGTACAATAAAATTTGGTATACCAATAAAATTTGGTGGTTTGGTATTTTTTTTCTAAATTTATAATTTTAAAGTAATAATAATAAATAAATATGAGTGAGTCCAGTGACGAAGTCTGCTATTTAACACCCGAAGAATTGAAGAATAATGTAAAAAATGCAGAATTAAGTTTCCTGCCTGAAAAATCTCGCGAAAAATATCTGATAGCATACCATGTCTTCAATGAATGGAGACTTACAAAGGGCGCAAGCAGTTTTTCGGAGACGGTGTCGCTATCATATTTTTTAGATTTATCACAGACGAGGCGATCATTTACAATGTGGAGTAGATATTTACTCAATGTTGAAAGCTACTTTAAAAACAAAACATAACGTGCATATTGAAACATACGCAAAACTCGTATCTTTTCTAAAAAGAATGTCAGTTGGGCATAAGGCTAATTTTATTGAATTGGTACCTCTACCTACAATGTTAATTATTTAGATTCACAATAAATAGTTATTTCAATATATTCCTGTTTATTATTTTATCTCAGTGTTCTCGCTGCTGAAGTGAAAAGTTATGTGTGTTACACGAGAGCAAAGTTTTTTTGCATCTCGTGCCTTTGAATCCCTCGCCACATTCAGGATTCAACTTTAGAATCACTCGCTCAGCACTCGCTACGCTCGTGATTCAACTATAGACTCCTTCGCTTACTCGGGATTCAAAATCAACACTCGCAGCAAAAACCCACTTTGCTCTCTTGAACTATTTTGCAAAAAAAAACGACTTTTTTTTTATAGGTACCTACCTACTGTTCTCCTTTTTCTATGATTTAACAAAACAAAAACTACTTACGTACGAATAGAGAACCTCCTCCTTTTTGGAAGTCGGTTAAAAATAAGGATGTACACACCTCGGTAGTTGATTACCTAGGTACCTTTCATTTCCCCAGCTGCCTTGACTAACCACTTCCAGTCTTACGGGATGCAGACAACGCACTGTTTCGTCTTACTCCCGTCACTACCATACTCACATACTTAGGCACCTCATATCATACTCACATAACACAAAAATACACCCATCTACCAGTCACACCCACACATACACGTACACACTCACACACGTACACACACACACACATACACAATGCAATCAATAATACTTTTTCCAGACACAAACAGAATTCACCACACAGTCATTTTATATCCTTTAAATGTAACTTTTACTTTCTAAAATTAAATCTTACGTTTTTGTTTTAAATTAGTTTTTAACATAATAATATACTCTTTCGAATAATTATAAACGTACCAGCTCTCAAGTTCCATAAGGTATATTGTTTCCAAGTGGCAGTAGAACACTGACTCTTAAGTCACAGGTTTCCCTAGTTTATGAGTCAGGGTTTCAGCTTTTTTGTACGCCTTAACTATTGTGAACCTTGTTAGATATTAAGCATATATTGTAAGGATTTGTATCAATAAAGTATTATTATTATTATTATATACAATTAATAACATTTTATACTCAGCATAATTTACATTGTAAGTTCTTCTGTCGAAATTAAATGATCAAAATAGACTAGAGTGGACGAATTTTTTGACGCCGTGATTCTTCTCTTCTTGATAGGTAGGTAGGAGGTACCTACTTGTATATATTTCATTATAATTTTAGTTCTGTAAATTGTAGGTAAATAGGGACCTAGGTAGGTACGACATATTATAAAACAAAGTCCTCAGTCGCGTCTGTCTGTTCGCGATAAACTCAAAAACTACTGCACCGATATACGTGCTGTTTTCACCAATGGATAGAGTGATTCTCGAGGAAAGGTTTAAGTAGGTATATAATTTTGAATAGGTTCCCATGAGTTGCAGGAACGGGATCAAAATTTCGTGATAACTTTTGGTCGCGATTACCGACATCCACTCGGGTTAAACCACGGGCATCAGCTATTAGAAATAAAAATATCCCCAAATAGAATAAATCCCTACATTGCTACTCCCTGAACCCTTTCTAACGTACACAGAATAGGTAGTTTGGACATGGTGCATGGAGTTGTGGACACCAGCCCGATGTACAACATAAAATACTGATGGACCCTTTTAGTTTCCACTTTCTTTCATTAGGCACTAAACCATACGATAAAGAAGAAGAAACCTTTGGGTAAGCACCCAGTCACCCAGGAAGTACATAATACAGATTTAAGTACTTTATCGCCACAAGTTGTTATTAAAGTTTCCTACTCTAATTATAGTGAAAGAAATTGCCAGGTGGGGCTGGCACCACCACCACCACTTGGCAATTGACAGATATTGTCTAAGCTGCTCTGGCTCCAGTTCCTTATAATATAAGGAACTGGAGCCAGAGCAGCTTAGACTTATATTATGAAGTGGAGTAGTATTAGGAAGCATTTTCTATAACTCATCCCCTGAAGTCTAAAGGATTCAAATACTTCCCATGGGACACAGGCATGTCGTAAATATTGCCTTTTTTCATTATATACCTTTTTCACTGTTGGTATGCCCGTGTGCACAAGTGATGTTGTTTTGTCGTGGAAACGCATCCTAGCAATATGATGGGGATCGCACATACATACACCGTCATTTTTCATTAATTCATCATTCATTTTAGCCATAAGAAGTCCACTGCTGGACATAGCCCCCCCCCCCAAAAGGGGAGGATTTGCCATAATCGCCACGCTTGGCAGGCGGGTGGGTGATTGCAGTATGGTTGTTACGAAGGCATAGAGAATGCTGCTGCCCATTCTCTGGTAAGTCCCTTAGTCGCCTCTTACTTACGACACCCACAGGAAGATATGGGATGGTGCCATTCTTTATGTCCGACACCATACGGAACCGTCATACCAAAAGTAAATTCAGACATGAAATTTTCTGTTACAGCCAAGGTTAGAACCAAGGTTAAAGAAACACACAGATCATTTTACAATAAATATAATATTACACTATAACTAACAGCTGAATATAAATAAATCATGATTTCCTATATAATTATCAGACTAGATTTTTATGTTGTCTTAGAGAAATATCTAAATAAAAACGACTTATTCAAATATATATCCACTTAAATTAAAATTTTAAATAACACAAAAAAGGATCAACATTTTAAAACATGTGCAATAGATTTTATGTCAGTGCTATTTGGTAGCACACTAATAAAAATAACTATGAATATGGTAACCAAAAATACAATGTTGCCATCAGCCTTGTACAGATCAGTATCAGAACATCATAATCTTTACATGAAAATGTTAAATTGTATATTATTATAGAATTACAAGCATGAGTAGCAATATTATAATCATGGTCTTAACAATGACTTTCAAGAGATATTTCCTCATAACAATGAGATTATAATATAATTCCTTATTTTTATATATTTTTTTTGTACTCTACCACAGTGGTCCTATTTGACCCAAAGGTTGACTGGTAAAGAATGCCTTGTGGCATTAAGTCCGCCTATGTACCACTTTTGTACATGAAAGTTTAAATAAATAATTTTAGAAGTTGTTTTGAGTTAAAGTTAAATCATTTGCAAGCACTCTTCCTTTTCCGAATATTTATCTTTCTACCTTAATAGTATACTAACATGGGCTGTTATTATAGCTACATCACAATTTCAAAGTTTTCTGCTCTACAGCTGAACTCAACTCTTCCAAGCTCTTAAATACATGCCCTTGTGATACATTGGACTGTTGACTGAGATTGGGATTCACCAGCAAGGCATGCCAACCTGCAGCCTTAGCACCTTTATAGTCCTTCTCCACATCATCACCTATGTGGAGAGCTTCTGACGGTGATACGGTAGAGGTGCACTTGTCAAGAGCTGTCATAAATATCCTCTCATCAGGCTTGCTATATCCAGTTTCATACGAAGTAAGAATGAAGTCAAAATGTTTGTGTAAACTGACATTTAGAAGTATGTCATTGAGACGAGGATCATAGTTTGATATAACTCCAACAGTAGGTATACCCAGAGTCCTGAAATGCTCTATCAGTGTTTGCCCTCCGTTAGCACATTTAAAACATCTGTCAGTTTTAAACTCATCAATCAGCTTGTAACTGATGACGGCCAGGTCTGCGTTGCTCGGGAGGTGGTCTTTTAACGTCATACTGACTACTCGGCACCACCAATTCTCCCATTTTATCGATTTCTGTCCAAAATTAGGATGCTCTTTCCACATCTGCTTGAAACTTCTTTTGAACTTATCTTTGACATCATCTTCAGTGCCTGTGAACCCATGATCCTGGGCTACCATGATGTAGTACTGCCATGCAGGCACCCTGAACTTTAGTAGGGTATTTGTAACATCGAATGTTACTAACTTTAACTTTGTTAAACTCATTTTTGACTTTGATTAAAACAATACTGTGGGCCTATTACGGTCTTGCGGATATGCTATATAGCTTTAACGATATAATTTAGATAAAAAGTTGCACTTTTAGGCAATTATTTATTGTTTTGTTTACAACTTTTTTGCCATTTGAGTTACCAAAATTTTGACAATTGATTTGACATTTCCAAATAAATACCATAGACTACGAAAGAAGTCAAAGTTTTTTTTAAAGTTAAAATGCAAAACATTGTTTTCTATTACTTCTTGTAATGTAACAGTCAGAAAATATTTTTTTCTGTGCCATGTTTCTGTGGTTTCTGTGTCATACAGGCTTGTTCAGAACGTCATTTTGTAAAACAACGAAAAAAAGTAAGTATATAATCTGTGAGACCAAAATTCTTGCGTACTCTGTGGTCATTCCGTCGTCACTGTCTGTCGTCACTTCGTCAGTCAGTGACATAGACATATATTTAAGTGGACTAGAAATACCTACAAAAAAAAGGTGCATACCTACAACCTTGAATGGTACTCAAAATGGCTGCCAATGCTAGGGTTGTGTCAATCATGGAACATAGTATTACTGTAACGAGTATCGAAACTGGTACTACATAATAGTATTACGAGTATTAGTAGATATCACGGTTGAATTATAATTAACAGTTCGTTGTAACAGAAAACCATGAGAAAATTTACTTTACTTCTGATACCTGAGAATAAAATTAATTTAAAGTGGTTTTCTGAACAAAATTAAAGAATGCAACGTTTGCGCTTTCGGTTATACCTGCAGGGCTATTGCGTATCTTTTTAAATGTTAGTAGCTATCATTGTGTCCATCGATTAACTGTCAAATGGTTAGTTTAGTATACCAAACCATAACCATTCGACAGCTAATCGATGGACTGTAGGTCTGTAGATTCTGGTAGGTATGCAGATCTTAGTGAAAACCAATTCTTCTAATAGGAAGACGATTATGTTTCTATTATGATTAACATACTGACTGGTGGAGTAAAATAAAATAAGAATGATTTTTATTAAATCTGTTTATTGGTGTGATAATTATGATAAATGATGTTTATTTTGCAAGAGGAGCTCGTGGCTTACCAAGAACTGCCACTCGGATCGATCTTTAGGTTAAGCTGCGCTTGCCTAGGTTGGTCTGTGGATGGGTGACCGCCCAGTATATGCCGAGTTTCCTCCGTGCCTCGGAAAGCACGTTAAGCTGTTGATCCCGGCTGTCATATAAAGATCTTTGACAGTCGTTACAGGTAGTCAGTAACCTGAAAGTCCTGACATCCAGTCTTACCAAAGGGTATCGTATTACCTAGTGTTAACTGGGTTGTGGAGTTTAGATAGGCATTCGCTCCATGTAAAATACTGGCATTCAGCTGAATCCGGATAGACTGGAAGCCGACCCCAACATAGTTGTGAAAAGGCTAGGCAGATGATGATGATGTTTATTTTGCAAATAGGTTTTTACATACACTTTTACAAGTCACTTTTTATTAAAACTAGATGGGGTCGGTGTTTTGTTTCTGACTACTTTGAGATGAAACTTCCGAAACAAACTTAGAGGTCATGGTCTCTTTTAAAGTCCAGACATAATCTTGGTATACACACATGAAAACTATGCAGATTAGTGTCTGAGATGGTCATTTGAAGAAAGCACCACACAGATTTTAGTGGACCCGTCCAGTCGGTGCAAGCATGCTGATGTCTTATTTTCAGATCACGTATAACAATCATATAAGTCTGTGGGACGGTATCTCGGTTCTGTGAACCACGGGCCAGAGCACGGTCACTCGAACAGATATCGTTCCAGCACAGCGAAGGAACTAGTATCGGAAACTATTACGCAGCGGTACAACACTATTCATGTTTGTAAACAAACGAATAAAATTAAGAAATAACAAAAAGGTCTCTGGGACGGAAATAAACCCAAACATTAACACTTTATCAATAAATTAATGATCGCTTAGCATTTTTTTCATCGAAAGTGTATTACTCCTAGATACTATTGCATGAAAACCGGGTTCTAACCTGTGCACCGACAATTGAGGTTGATTTTTCTGCTTTCTTGCACCGCACTTCACAATACAGCACGCAGGCATATTGAATTGCTGTTTTTTAACAAGTATATGCAGTTTTATAGGTAAACTCCTCGTAATTTTTTCACAAATCTCAATTTATCAAAAAGTAAACAACTATTTGACAGCAGAACTACCACGAAACTCGCCGCATAACATGGCGGAAACGGCACCTACCTACTATTGTGTGACTCGTAACACCAAATGTTGCCATTATGAGCAACAACTGAAATATTGTTGTCTCTTTCATCAAATATGATTACTGTATTAGAAAGAACGAAACAAAACGATATTTCACATTCTGTATCCTATTTCATTCATATTTGTATAAGCAAATGTGTCTATAGAATATTGCGGCGGCTCCGTATTTTTCCTTACTCATTGGTCAGTGACAATTTGTGAAAAATTAGACATTAAAAACCACTGGTTGGTAACTTGGTGTATTATTTCCAAATTAATTTTATTATTTATACTGAACAATTTTCCGAAACCAGTGATTATTAACCGTACACCATGGTATATGTTAAAGGAGGTACGTATCCTAATTAGTTTGTTTATTTTTTAATGTAGAATCGTGAATGTTGTAGGCCACGTCAGTTAATGTAAATAAATATAAATGTTGAGTAATAATTTCAGGATGTTGGTTTGTTATCTTCTATTAGCGCTCTGTCCTCGTTAAGTGATCCAAATTTAAATATAAATGAATTAGGTCAATGTAAGTAAAGTTTGATTCAATAATAACCTTGCATTTTTAATTTTGAACATTTAATTCTAAGAAGTGGAAAGAATGGGTAGGCCTTGTCCAGTTGGAACAATAGCTAGCAAGGGAAAAAAATAATTTTCGATATTGGTGTTGAAGAATGCAGTTTCTAGAATCGAATATAAATTGTTTAAAACAAAGTAAAGTGGTTTTTCATGTATGTGTGAGTAAACCTAAGTTTACTTCTTCTAGCAATAGGGTAGTTAACAAAAAAAATCGAATTAGTCTGTCAGATAGATTTCCAAAAGTATTGGACAGAATTTTTGTTAATTTTTGACATAAACAAACAATGAAGACGATAGAGTGCTTTGAAAACTCGTGTGACGTCATATTCTAAGACATTAGTATGACATTTTTTACCCGTGAGTGACGTCACAACCCCCCACTCAAATCTTTGATGCGTTTTATCTACGTCAATTTTTATTGATTTCATAAAACAAAAAATATGTATCCAATATTTTACGATAATCTAACAGACGGACTAATTAGAATCATATTTTTTTTATTCAGGAAACATCCCTATTCCTGTAACATATATATATAATTATGCCGCTAAGACGACCTACTGACCCTACTTAATATTTATCTTAAAATAATAATTGACCCTTTTCTCTTAGTCAGTTTCGACTTATGTAGTTACAGAAGCCAAACTAAAGAATTGCCAGCAGCTAGGCTGAAATAAAAGTGATCAGGCCATGCAGAATGCACTTAGAGACATATGCAACAATTGCCACTCACTGGATGCTAAGGGAGGCCCTTACCTTTGAGGTAGATTGTGCCAAACAGTGATGATCTGGTCTTAATTGCAGGGCAAACATGGTCTGAGATCACACAAATTAGATAAGTTTGGAAGGAACAAGGGGAGGCCTTTGCCCAGCAATAGGACACAGAGTTGGCTAACAAAAGAGTTGTACACAAATCTTCATGCATTAATATGTGACCATAAATATGGATGTCAGTTAACGTGCCCAATGTAGGTTATTGCAACCAAAAGCAATCCCTTTCAACCCTTTTTAACGTGTACCTAATTTCATTTAAATAGTTTCAGTAGTAGTGGATAGAGTTACTTTCGCATGTATAATATTAGTAAGGATGTTGCGAGAGCAATTAATAAAATTGGCATTGTTGTACTACATAATACTGTTGCTCCATTACAGATGGCACCGTTGTGGAGCAGAGTCCGTTCAGTGTGTTCGGGTGGTTCTGGGGCATCATCAACTTCTTTTACTTATTGTGAGTGTAACTTCCTTTCATTTTAGCAATAGAGGTCTAAATGGTATGTTGCCTATGTCCAGCAGTGGACGTCTTTTGGCTGAAATGATGATGATGGAATGATGCCTGAAATTCCACAAGGGTTAGGCAGAGGTGTAGCTAATAGTACACCCACATTTCGCCTGTAATCTGATTGTATACAGGCATTCTAGCTAGTTAATTGACAGTAAAGTTCTTGCACCTGCGTGATAGAATATCATGAATATGTATAAATTAATATTGTTTGATCTTTAGGTAAAGCTGTGCTTGCCTAGGTCGGTCTGTGGATGGGTGACCGCCCGACATACCGAGTTTCCTCCGTGCCTCGGAAAGCACGTTAAGCTGTTGGTCCCGGCTGCCATAAATAGATCTTTGGGATTCGTTACTGGTAGTCAGAGACCTGAAATACTGACATCCAGGCTTACCAAAGAGTATCGTATTACCTATTATTAACTGGGTTGTGGAGGCCAGATAGGCAGTCGCTCCATGTAAAATACTGGTACTCAGCTGCATCCGGTTAGACTGGAAGCCGACCCCAACATAGTTGGGAAAAGGCTAGGCAGATGATGATGATGTATAAATTAATATTGTTTTAGCAGTATTACACAAACATTGTTAAACCTTCAGTTTTATGCTTGTTAAACAGAAACTAGTATTGAAGCATGAAACTTGATAACTTTTTTTTTTTTTTAGTTTTAAACTTGATAACTTAGTAGATAAGGTGTCATGAGAATTATTCTAAAACTATACTTTAAAAACTTTCAGACAAGAGCCCTTCAGGCTAACCACCTTTTTGAGAGGTGTAACGCTATGCCGTCTCCACTCAATAGAAATCAACTTGACCTCCTGCTATATCCACAGTTAATTGACAACAGGATAATATTTAGAAAATATTGCAATAAACCAAACATAATCAATAAAAATAAACAAACTAAGATTAGTCATCATCTGCCTAGCCTTTTCCCAACTATGTAGGGGTCGGCTTGCAGTCGAACCAGATGTAGCTGTATACCAGTATTTTACATGGAGCGACGGCCTATCTGACCTCCACATCCCAGTTAATACTGGGTAATACCCTTTGGTAAGACTGGTTATCAGACTTTCAGGTCACTGAATACCTGTCACGACTGTCAAAGATCTATATATAGCAGCCGGGACCAACAGCTTAACGTGCTTTCCGCGGCACGGAGGAAACTCGGTATGTAATGGGTTGTCAGCCATTCACAGCCCAACCTAGGCAAACGCGGCTTAAACCTAAAGTTGGACCCGAGTGGCAGTTATTATTAAGCCACCTGCTTCCTAATATATTTAATTTTTAACGTGAAAATTAAACCTACGACAGTCGGAGAGTCCTCAAAATGACCCGTTATTTACCAGTACATCTGTTAATTCCACATCACTTGTGTAGCAATCAATGTGACAAATTTCTCTCACGGCAATCAGTCCTTTATTAAAGATTTAATAAAAGCACAATTTCTATAAAATCCTTTAAAATTACTGAAATATTATTAAAATACGTTTCAGGGGCCAGACGCTGATCAACCCTAACTTCAGCAAGCACGGTGACAAGTACTCGCGGGACTTCAGGCCGCCGGGCAGTGGGTACGTAGCCTTACATCATCAAAGCTAACACTAGGGCACCGCAGACACTGCATGAATGGCGCGCGGAGGCTCATCGGATTGTTTCGGGAGGTACCTGCTCCGAATCGGGCAGGAGGAAACGGCCGGGTGTTTCCTTTGCGAGGATCGCCGGAGGACACGGTGGAACATACTGTAAAGCTCTGCTCCGCGTAGGCTCTCGCGTCCAGCCCTGGTTCAACCTATGATCCCGAGCGACAGGGAATGGGACCCCGAGACTGCGCCCGTGCCTTGACGAATGCGGTGGTGGAACGTGAGAGGGAGAGAACCTCTCGTCACCGCCGCCGTGGGAGACAGCTACACGGGCTTTCAGCCACCTTTTTTTTTTTTTTTTTTGGGGGGTGGGAAATCATCAAATAACCCCTTCCGCTCTTGGGCAGAGCGAAAGGGAGTGTCAGACTTCTACTGACTAAAAACCACCCATGTTCCTTCTTCGCCCTTCATGTCGAGGCCTCGGTATCCCTTGCGGACAACCCGCAGCCTCGACAGGACCCGCAGCCTCGACAGGGCTTTCAGCCACCTTAGGCGCGGTTCTGTGGACGATGAGTAATGGGCTAGCTCGCCGTCCGTCCGTCTTATAACGACAGGCCGTGTTGACAACGCGTTCGTGTTCCACGCGTACCTCAAAGAGATGTTAGCACCATGCAAGGACCAACGCTTGCCGGGCTTGCGGGACTGTTCGAAAGAGATACCGCGGCCTTGGAACACAAAGAGCTATGAAGGACCATCAGTAGGTTTTAGTCAGTAGAAGTCTGACACTCCCTTCAGCTCGGCTCAGAGTAGGAGACCCTTCCCACTTTTGATGATTTTCCATCTACAAAAAACATGTACCCCAGCCAGATGCGACAATCTATTGATTGTATTCTCGCTAAACAAACGTAAAATACTTGATCGCTGAGTGTTAACGAGGTGGGTAGAAAACATCCGACCCCTGTGCATGACTTTCGTCGATTATGAAAATATGAAAAGGTTTTCGACAGTGTCGTACCGATCAATCGGGGAGTGAGACAGGACGACACTATTTCACCGAAACTCTTCACACCAGACATCCTTAACCTTCGATTGGGACTGTTGCGGTGCTAACATCAATGGTGCTTACCTGTCTCACTTAAAATTTGCAGATGACCTGGCGCTTTTTGTTGAATACTTCGAAGATCTCCAGTAGATGCTTCATAATCTTTATAATGCTTCTTTCAAAGTAGGACTTGAGGTTGAATGTGGCCAAGACGATGATTATGGCAAATGTCTCCAGCAATTCAAATCCCTCTGTTAAGGTCGGAAATTAAGGTATGAGAAGGTTCCTTTGGCAAGGTGCATCAAGCAACGGCGATATCGAGTAGAATCCAGCTAAGGTGGGCTGCATTCAGCAAAACATTCTAATATTAGCCAAAATTCCACACTGCCCGCCTCTATAATCGTGGGTTCCACCATGACGTACGGTGCTGGGACACGGACGCTCACACAGGAGACTTTGTACAGGCTCACAGAGAGCGTTGAAGTGTTCCATGCTCGCCATAACACTAATTATAGACCAAGTTCTAAACGTCGAAATCTGGAGACGTAGGTACGAGGGATATCGATATTGGCAATCGCGTTATATATAATATGTTAACTCAAATGGAGTTGTACACCTAATCGAACACCTAGCAAGGTGCGGTGATGGCAGGTGGAGTGAAGCTGTGACTAGGGTTGCGTCCAAGAAATGAAAAGAGTAGTGTTAGTAATGGACAGATGACATCGTGCTATTGCGGTAATACCCTGGATGAGGACTGACTGACACAAGAGCGTGGAGTTTGGCACCAGCAAAGGGAGTTCTATACTCGAGCTCTAAATGTGCCATACAATTATACAAAACTAAGAGATTGAGTCTACACAAAACAAAGATAGTCTTACAATCTTTTGCAACTTCTACCATAGTTTCACGTGCTCATCAATTAGTAACACCTGTGGTTGTGGAGCAGGACCAGCACTGAGCCAAGCAGTGCGTAGGTACCAGGAAGGAAGTGCCACTATTGTTGTCTGAGTCTGTCTTTAGTTGGTGTGAGCATTGGTGACACTTGTGTTTGCCACGATACAACTGTCTGTTATGTTCCCACACAGGCCTCGTTGAATCCTATCTCTTAATTATGGCAAACTTGCGTGTGATGGGATGATACATATCATTACATCACGCCTGTAATCCTCAAAGGATTAGGCAGAGGTGTACCTAAAGTACACTCACATGCCTATCACACGGGGGTACTTTTTGGGTGAGCCTATTGCCATCAACCGAGCACATATCAATTTGCCGTGACTGCTGCTGAGAAATTCCTGATGGAAAAACCCAATAACACTTTGCCCGACCCGGGAATGGAACCCAATCGAAAAATCGCGCTTGCGGCTAACGAGGCAGTCTCTATAAATGAGTTTATTTTGTGACTAGTAGAAAATGCCTATGGTATTCAATCCGCCACTGTACTCGGTGCTTACTGTATTAAATCAATATTTTTACATTTCCAGACCACCAAAGCCGCCATCGCGGAAGTTCGGCGGCTTCGGTCCCTCGGGCTCCGGCCCCTCCCCCCCGCCGATGGGAGGCTGTGGCTGCGGATAAAGAAGCGCTCGTCTTATGTCACCAAGTAACCTTAACTGTACTAAATATGGCTCCTAGGGTTACTTTAACATAGTGGTGTTCGTGAAGAATGAGTCTTGGGACTTTCACCACGACGACCAGATGGGCGGAAACAAGAAAACGTAGTAACTTCAGTTGTTGACTGAAGTTACTGTCTTCTCAGTTTCGAGGGCAAAATGTAGTGATTGATTAGGTGGTAGTGGTAAAAGTCAGGGTTTTGCACATCCGATGACTTGAGTGTTGTATATTTTAATTGAATTTGAAATAATAACCAATCAAAGTCAATAACTGTACGCGTGAGCCGCTAGTGAAATAGTTTTATATTGACATGCTCCCTTTTACAACAGCGCCACCCTAACTTTCATTAAATTCCATGTGGCTCTGTCGCGTGTACCACCGTTGCGTTCGTGTAGGTACACATTTATGAAACGCCCTCTATCCTAATCCCGTGACTCATTCTTCTCGAAAAATGTGTAGTGAGCGAGCTGGACGCCATATCAAGATTTCTAGGTCTAAGCATGTATAGATCTGATTATTATAAAAGTGAGAGAGAGCTAAAAATGAGACAGAAGTTTATGTAACTATGTAGCATAAGCCGTACTACCGTCCTTTAACTAGAAAGCCGTTAAACCCAAAAAGTAGGTTTCGAGATAAAGGCAAAAATACGCGAATCGTTGTTTCTAAAAAACAGTAGGTAAGTAAAATACCAGAAGATAATCGACACATCAGTCAGTTTTAACATATATTTAGCGAACATTGTGGGTTGGACACTTTCAAGAGATGACACGTTCATCGTACATTCTAATACTTAAGAGTCTGCAAAGTTCTTATATATCTGGAACTATTCATATTGTAAAAATGTTTATTAAAAAAAAAGATAGAGACTTGAACTCAAGGATCTTCATCATCAGCCTATAATGTACCCACTGCAGGGACTCAGGCCTCCTCTAGGAGAGGGATGGGCCATAATCCACCACGCGGGCCCAGTGCGGGTTGGTCAATATGTATCGAAAAGTAAAAAATATTATAAGAATGTTTAACGGCTTTCTAGGTAAAGGACGGCACCGTAACTGTAGCCGTTTTTTAGGATATTTCCTTCACTATACTTTGATGTACGCTTTTAGCGGTACCATCGCGGCATTTAGCGTTCCTCCCGCTCACTACACCACTCATTATTCCAATTTTGTTTCTTCCTTATACTTATCACATTAATTAGCTTTATTGACAATGAAAATACGAAATTATTCCAATAGTAAAGACAGTATAGAAATGCACAGACAATGCTGTATATTTTTTACAGGTAAAATAAAACAATGTATAATATTTCGATAGAATTTACACTTTAGTACCAATTTGTTACTGCCCTCATCTATTTTATCAAGATTTGCTTTTGGACTTTATAAAAACAACTTATCCCACAATTCCATTCATATTTTATTTTTAAATAGCAAGTTGTATTGTAAATTAAAATACAGTTCCAATTATGAATAAGTTTATTATCAGATAACCTATTTTAATAACATGAAAATGTTTTGTTAAATAAATAATACTAACTAGTTTTACATACGTATTTTATTTCTTTAGTAAATCCTATGTGCATGGCAATTGAAATTATGTAGGGACAATAAACCTCACGACCTATACAGTTTACGAGAAAAAAATACTTTACCTTATTAAATAAATTCTTAATTAAGTATATGCTGATACCATCAGCATCAAGTTATAACATTAATTCACGTTGGTCGAAAAGTAGGCATGAAAGAAAGAGCAAACAGTTGGGAGAAATGTGTCGCATTTAGATGGGTGGTCATTTTAAGTAGTCAACGGTCACCCATCCTCGGGCTGATCCTGGTTAGAGTTGCTTTACTACGATAACAGACAAATAAATATTTAAAATGCAAAAAAAGCTGCAGTGGTTAACTTATATACCTTCTCTTACTGCCGCACTCAGAGAGCTTAAATGATTACTTAGGCCATCACTTAGTAAAGGATTTGACAGTTTTGTCATACAAATGTGAAATCTTTACTAAGTGACTGCTTAAGTAATCATTAAATATCTCTGAGTGCCGCAGTTAGCCTTCTTTACAGTGACATTGCCTTGCAATGAATAATGTCCCTCTTTACATTTGTTTACATATTCTAATAGGGTGTGTTCCGTCAAAATTGCATTTCTAAGAACGATACAGCTTAGGTAAATTAGTTTTTTACTAATTACTGTGATAAAGTATGGTAAATGTATCTATATTATATCCTACAGTGATCCTTATGGCCTTGCTATCAAATAGTTTACATATTACACTCCAAACCCTTAATTATTACAAAGGAAGTTTTATATAAGTACACACACCACACCAATAAGATAACTATGATAATAATTGTGTCAACACGATATATAATAATATTCGAAGTACATAATTATTATGATTGGTAAGTTACATTCTGGCATAGCTTTTCTAATAATCGCAATCCTTTTCTAGCAAATGAGGAATGAATTCCACTATGTTTCAATAATACTTTGTAAAGACAATCACAGCAATCAGTAGGTACTCTAAATGTCCTATTTTTATCAGCATATTATCTTCCTTAGCCTATCCGGAATATAGCAGATATAAATTCTACATACACAGACAAATTCTGCGCTTGAGAACCCTTAGTAAGTATTGCAGCTTGAAATATGCAATGAGTGAATTTGCTTAATTATGTTAGGTTCCTATACTTATAGTTTAATAAGTACATTTACCATATATATACTTAAATAATAACTATAAAAATAACAGAAACGGGACCCGCAAACAAAATGAAGTGTGAAAACTTGAATATTCTTTGTATTTAACACTCTCGTCTACTTTATGAAGTCGCAAATGTTTCTAGATTATAATAAAATAGCCGGACATGATTATCTAATAGTCTAGAGAGGAGAATGTGATGGGCAGCACAGCCACTGGCTCGGACAACTTCGGCTGGTTGATGTAGATGCTCCACGACCGCTTGTCCAGGTCGAATATTCCTGAAAATAAGGTTTTGTTATCACTTTATTAATTTTCTGAGTGGAAAACTGGGACATTATAGGCTATTCAAAAAAAATCTGAGAACATCATCAGTCTAGCCTTCAATACCAGTATAACCCAACCATATTGAGGTTTATTTACTGATGACTTTCAGTCTAACCGGGTGCAGGTGAAAATACGTTTTAATTTAATTCAAGAAGTACTTTTAGAGTCTTGTTGGAATTAGTCTTTGTTGTGTACAGGAAAAGTGGAGTAGACTATATTGTGCACACAGGCCTACTCTGTTATAAATATTTAGGACTTATTTTAATGTCCTGGAAATTCCTGCAAAATGTTTATTTGGCTTTTCTGAGGGCGTATAAACCCACAAAACCAGGCAGTATACCAGAACAAATATAGGCCTCCCACCTATGCCAAGTAGTGGATGAAATGATGATGGTGCCATTTACCTGCAGCGATAGTCATGATGATGTCATCGGGATGGTCCTGGAACAGCCGGAAGTCTTTGTCGTTGGTATCAGACAGGATTTCGGCGATATCGGAGCGACTGCGCGGCTTCGGGTATCCGTGGATCGTCCTCAGACGCGCCACGCTGCTGTCGATGATGGGGCCGTTCACCTCCGTTAAGTTTGTTCGCTGGTATCTGATGGAGTGAGGAAAGGTTAATTTTGTGACTTCTACATTACATAACATTTCGCCAATATGTTTTGCGAGCCTATTGACGTCGACCGAGCACAAATCAAAACTCCATGACTGCTAATGAGAAATTTCTCATGGAAAAACTTAATAACACTTTGTCCAACCTTAGTATACACTGCACCTCATGCTTAGCTACCGCGCAATCGATCCTTAGACCAGTTAAGAGGTCAGTCAGCTCAGTGTTGCTACTTGCAGCAAATGTGGATTAAAATAATAAAACATATCACTCACTTATTGCAGTGTACCAAGGGCTCCTTATCATACTTCTGTACATTGATCTGCGAGCGGTCGGCCTTGAGGTCGGGAGACACCTCCACGTTGTACACCTGGCGGTCTCCCCAGCTGTTGGTCCAGATCATATTCACCGAGAAACCGTTGCCGATGCCCAGCCCTTCGTCTCGTAGGATCTGTTCCGCTTGGCTGAAGTTCTTGGCGGCGAGCATTGCCCGCGTCAGGAATGTTCGCGCTGCGTGTGACAAGTATGGAGATGTTATTGAAACTGTCCCTACAGTAGTATAGTACGGGTTCAGTCGCCATTCATGATAGTCAAGGAACACAGCAGGGTATGAGTCTTTCCGTTTACATATTAATTAAAAGCAACTTGTCATTGCATTTTAGAATTTTAGCAGGTAATATTAAGGTGTTTTTTTATTAACACACCCACACATAACATCACGCCTGTAGTCCCCGAGGAGTTAGGCAGAGGTGTAGCTAATAGTACACCCACATTTCGCCAGTTAACAACAACAACAACATTATTATCATCATCATTTATTATCATTATTGTCATTCATTATTATTTTCATTCATTATTTTTTTTGTTTTTATTAACATTAGATAATATATTATTATATTTAAACTGTGTTGACCCATTGGACAAAAACGTCACCTAAAAAAACTTGAAGTATACGTTGTTTGTACTAAAGGTCAAATAAGTGCAGCAGTCTAAGAAAACCATAATTATTCAAAAGTTGCCATGTTCAGACTAATATAATAAATAATAGTTACGTGTGTTGCCATGCTTCAGGATCAAGGGGCTGAGGGTGTTGATGGAGAAGACCATGCCATTCTCGTTGTAGCCCATAGTGTACCCTGGCATGTGGCCCGCGTAGCAGAGTGACGAGAACCTCTCCTCTACAGCCTGGTGAACAGTTACACGGATTAGGATGGTTCGGCGAGGAAAGTTTTCACTATATGGATGTCTTTAGAGGGAATGTAGGGGGGAATTATGTGAAACATGATGTACATAATAATATGTAGACAAGGATTGAGAGCCGAGAAAATGGCTAATAGAGATATTTGGACAAGAAATTCTACGCCAACCACTTTGTTGCGATATAGACTGGAGGATTTTGTGCTACGAAGGCAGTTAACGTAGTTCTTGGATCGGAAGACCAAATGTTAGGCACCTGGTCTTTTTGCTATCAAAAGTAGTTAAAATAGGTAGGCACTTACTCCAGCCGCTCTATCTTCAGGAGATGGTATGATATGTGCAGACATGATGTAGAAGTGGTTCAGAGTCTCATGGAAAGCATCTTCGGTGTGACCCAAGATCGTCTGTAACACAATAAACAATCATTATGGAAAGCAATAAGAGCATTAGCACTGTATGTAAGTGTATCTGCGCGAAAATAAAACTTTGAAAGAAACATTTAGAACTAGATCTTTGAAGATATGTGGATTATAACCAAGTCAACCTCAATGAGAGGAGGCCTGAGTCCCAGCAATGGAAACGTAAGTAGTATAGGCTGATAATGGTATGTAGATCTTACGGCCTGTGGGTTGTTGATGGCGATAGAGCTGCAGCCGCCGGTGTCGTTGCGCGGGATGTGGTTGTCGTTCACGTTACCGATCAGGTCGTCCATTTGCAGCAGGAACAGCTGTCAACACAAACAAATGGTCACTAATTAGAATATTTTAGGGTTTTTTTTTTCTGTCTTTGTTTATATTTTTGAGCGTTTAGCACTTGTGGGCAGCAGCTGAAATTCAGCGTCAGGTGGTACACATTGTGTTACCATCTGGCATTATGCTGAGCTAAGGCCCTTTGGGCATTATTAGTTTTAATTGTTTTTTTTTGGTATTTTTGCCAAACATTTTCTTTCTTTCAATTAATCTTTTTGTATTTTTAGTCTCCGTCCATAGCGGGTTCAGAACTTCTTGACATGTCGATAGCAATCTAAATTTGGCGACGGGTTTGTCACGTTCAGTAGTGTCTATAAGCTCCTGTAATGTGCAAACCCAAAGTCTCCCATCCTTTGTGTATGTGTGGTAGCCAAATAGTGTGCGAGCCTTTGCTAGCATACAGAGATTTTTATGTCTATTTTACGAGGTTCGAAAGATTTGCGGAAACGGTAGACCTTCGCCGTTCATTGAGACATCGATCTGAACAGTCATTTGATGGGAATACTGTTATTTGTACTCTTTCCTATTATTAAAT
This sequence comes from Diarsia brunnea, assembly GCA_949774965.1. Classification (NCBI taxonomy): domain Eukaryota; kingdom Metazoa; phylum Arthropoda; class Insecta; order Lepidoptera; family Noctuidae; genus Diarsia; species Diarsia brunnea. The sequence goes on from OX458996.1 coordinate 35,626,661, forward strand.
TTATTGTGCTAAATCAAGTACTTATTTGCATTTTTGACCTTTTATTATATATGTAGCTTATTGAGTTGAGAGGAATAAGAACAGACTCGTCCAGATTTGGATGCTTCTTGGCTTTGCTGACCTACCTGATGGAAAGGCACGTTGGCACCATCTGCGACTCCTTGTATCTCCTTGATGTAGTAAGGGAACTTCTTCTTCATGTTGGCGAGAGTCCTGTCATATGCACTTCGGCCGGTGTCCGTCTTGTATTCCTTCTCAAAGTCTCGCAGGTTCTCATAGGAAGCGATGAAGCTCTTGATCACTGATGAGAAGGTACGGCCCTGGGAATCAAGCGATTTGTATACCTAGATAATGCTCAGGTATCGCAAAGACAATATTTTGGGGAAACTTATGAAGTAATAGAAGAAGTAGAAAATACTAAATTTCTGGGACTCGTAATAGACAAAAACCTGAATTGGAAAGCACATACCGATACTTTATGTAAGAAAATTAGTAAGTCCGCATACGCTCTATATTCACTATCGTCAATAATTTACATGGATGCACTTGTTACTGCTTATTATGGCATAGTAGAATCCCACCTACGTTACGCAATAATATTTTGGGGAAATTCAGTCGAAAGAGAGACAGTTTTTAAAGCCCAGAAAAGATGTTTACGGGCCATGTTCAAACTTCAATCTACTGATAGTTGCATGCCATACTTTAAACAGCACAAAATATTGACACTCCCTAGCCTGTACATAATGGAGGTAGCTGTGTTTGTGAAGTCGAACCCAAATCGTTTTAAACTTCTGGCTGACGTAGTTCCACGTAATAGACGCGACAATAACCTAAATGTTCCTATCCAGCCAAAACAGCACTGATGCGCAAGAGTGTCTATTGCATGGCTTCGACTATATATAACAAATTACCCAAACAATGGAGGGAGTTGCCGCTGTCATTGTTTAAAAACAGGCTCCGAAACTTTTTGACGCATAAAGCTTACTATACTGTCAGCGAATTCCTCAATGAGAAAGATTTTATGAATGATAAATTTAATTAAATATTTGACATTTTATTCTATAAATCATATTTATATTCGTTTTGACATTATTGAATTTTGACATAAATAATTTATTTGTTTTATATTTCTATGTTTGATATTTCTACCTATAGTAATCTTTTTGACATGACTGAATTTTTCGCTTTACATAATTAATTAATATGTTTTACAGATTATTCAATTTCTTTATAATATTTGTTATTCTAATCAATTCTAATGATTTATAATTTAATTTTAATGTAATGAATGATAGTCCAGCTTTGTACAATATTTTGACAAATGCACTCTTTTGTTCGATAAATTTGTCTTGCAATGATCTATGTAACTTGTGATTTAAAACTATTCAGTGAAACTACTCGTATTAATTGCTTTTATTGTGTTAGCGTAAAATTATAATTTTTGCATGCCTTTTGGTAAAATATGGCTGAACCTGCCTCTTATTTGTTTATATGACCATGTCTGTACCCATATTTGCAAAATAAACACTTACTTACTTACTTACTTGGATTATTCAAAGGGATGTATTGAGTTTCGAATTTTGATAAAATCGAAATTACTATTTAAGCCCTAATTCAGAAACATAATTATCTCTCGGGTGTATATGATAAACAGTCAATAGGTAGTGAACTGCAGAATGACTTTAAACAGAAAATTGTTCCGAAAGCCAGTGTAGGGAGTGATTAGGTTCGCTAATACTTACGACATCGTATCCGACATCGTAGTGGTTCCCCTGGACGTAGATGACGGGCACTGCCGCTCGTCTGCCCAACTTCTGCTCGCACGACACACCTGGAACACATACATTGACAACCTTTAGGAACCAATTGCGCAGACAACTGAGGCACCGAGATTTGTGGTGATACGTGTTGTGCAGTATCAACGCACCTTAGATTACGTGACGTCGTGTGCAATACGAAAATTGATAGTACCAAATTACGTAAGAGTTATCTCAGGGTTGGAATATTTGGCCTATATCAAGGGCTTTCGAGTGATACATTGCAACAGAATAGCATCTCTGATGCGCCGCAGACTGGGCAGCCCCACCGGTTTCCGACAGCTCGTTGTGGGGCGAATGGATGTGGTTTGCTCCTTCATGGAGTATTGGACAACATTACATGTACGGGCAGGGCGGTCCGAATCCAATGTTTCCATTGTTGCGTGTCTATTTCTTGTAATCTTATTATATTTTATGTTATATTGGATGATTAAAATAGTTACTTTTCATTGTAAACTAAATTAAATATGAGTCGAATTGAAAAAAATTGATGATTTCAATTATGATTCTATTTATTTACAATTTAAAAAGCACATTTTGCTTTTATTGTGACAATTAACGGAAGTTACGAGTCTAGAGGATGTTATCTGTGTATTTGGGAAGGGTCGAGGATACCCCATTTAGCCAGATTATTTCTACAGCGGCCAAGGTGGGCCCCCAAACAGTTAAAACATTTATAGGTTGGCCACTGCGGTTTCTGTTCACGAGGAAGGTGGACTACTGGATTGATGAAGAGAGCAGTGGGATGTCTTTTCCTCCACAATTCACATCATTCATCTGCCCAAATGTCGCGGTTATCTCAAGTTCAATTCAGGAGTCTTCAATTATTGTAAAAAAATATTTATATAAAGTATTTGATGCTGTAGATAGTGTTTCATTTCTAGGTAAAATAAAACGTAATGGGAAGCGAAAATAAGACAAGGGTTAGAACGGATATTCGACCAGTTGGATATTAATGATGGCATTGCACCTCTGGTCCTAGTACAGGCCTCTATAGGCCTTTAATGATGATATCTTATTAGACTAACTTTGACTGTTTATCTATTGAATTTTGGTTTTTATTTATTGACATTTTGTATTACAGTACCTATAATTTTTAACATGATTGTATTTGAATTGGATTAATTATTTTGACTATAATATGCTGGATTTGACTTTAATTTTATTTGTTGACTGACTTTTACCGCTTTTGACTTTGGTTTTTATTTTATTGACATTTTGTATTCATTTTATCATGATTGTATTTTGATTAGTATTTTAATGACATGATGTATCTGACTGTAATTCATATTTTTTTCTACTTTTATTCTCCATTACTTATTACTTTTTTATTTTTCCTATGATATTGTTTATTTTATTTTTCCTATGATATTGTTTACTTATTTAATTGAATCCATTAATTTTTAATTACTGTTAATTGTCTTAAATCTACTATCATTATTGGTTAAAATTGTTGTGCCCGACAGGGTCCATGTGAACTGTATTATTATTTTAAGATCTTGTAAAACACATGGGATATGCAATAAATTATTGAATTGAATTAGGCGGACAGGACGGGAGGGCCTATAATATGCAAAGCAGAGGAACAAATGGGACTTAACCGCATACTGTGTGGTTGAAAACAAAACATAACATCACGCCTGTAATCCCCGAAGGGGTACCGCAGAGGTGCACCTAATACATGGTACACGCATATTTCGCCATTTAAATCGCTCATGTAATAGGTAGCGACCTACTTAAACCAACCGGGCACAAATCCAGACTGTGGCTGATACTGAGAAATTTCTGATGGTAAAATAACAGTTTACCCGACCCGGGAATTGAAGGACCTCAACAGTCGCGTGTGCCACCACTACACCAACGAAGCAGTGTTCGTCGCGTCATTTGGAAAACGTTTTCCTCAATTTACCTTACCTAGCTAGTAACACGGGATTCACGCAAAGCATAATTAAATAAACTAGTGTAGGAAGGTTGATGATTTAGGAATAACGAAAATTTTATCAGCCTGGGATAATTTAGGAACAGTCACACGTGTTTCACATTTTCTGTTTGATATAATATATATGCCTTTGTACTTGTTACTAAATTACTCGTCGCTCTAGTGTTCACCAAGTGTGATTGCTAAGCGTGAAATCCCGGGTTTGATTCCCCGGTCGGGTCAAGTGTTTTTTGTTATAAGAAATCGAAATTTCCAAATACATAGTACCTACCTAGGCCCAGGTTTTCGCCCAGTTGATAGCAATTAGCTTAGCCTCTGATAATTCTAATCTACTGTTGCTGACAATAAGTGTTAATTGGTGAACCTTCAAAGCGTCTTCCAATCCAGTTGATTCATTCCTGATAGTTTAACGTATACCTACTAACTGTATATGTATTAAATTCATAGGGTAGTAGGAATATAGGACCGTAACATATTTCCGCCTAGTAAAAGTGAACCGCAAGCTACATCGATAAAACTATGTACTTAATACTAATAATTCAAAGCATCAAAACACGATCATAATAATATTGCAAGAGCTGCTCAACACAAGTAAAGTAGGTAGTGACATTAATCTAGTTCTAATAAACTAATATTCGCGTTCGCTCAGCATCAGTTTAAAGGGCAAACAAGTTGAACAACAACAGCTTAGTGATTAGTTAAAAATAAAATAAAACATACTTGGGTACCTATAACATTACAGTAATAGGTACTTACCTACCTATAAAGCTCGTGCCTGCGTTTAACTCATCGTATGCCGAGAATATATAGGGTGTAAAAGTAGGTAGGTACCCTTAACGCAAACGAAGGGCACTTGTTCTCCCCACCCCTGCGATATTTTTTTTGTTCTAGACCATACCTGGGAACCTCCTAGTTACGGAGATATTGGGGGTCAAAGTTCCAAATTTTTCACAGCTGTTTTTGTAAATACTAGTATTTCAGGTTTTAACTTTACTTAAATTACCTCCATGACCCGTTTACTATTCAAAGCATCCACTAGCACAATGTTTTAAGAGTGCTACTTTGAGTTTTACCGTAAAATGTGATTTTTGACCCCAAAAAAAATCATTTCCCAGCAAAAAATTTTGCGTAGGGGTACTTAGTTTGATGTACAGAATGCTTGGTTGACGGATGCGTGAAGGGTTCGTTTACACCCTGTAGACACAATTAAAAAGCCATTGTGTTCCGCGTGAATCTACGTTGAATGAAAGGTTAAACTAGTATTTAGGAATACAGTATGTTAGGTAAACGATAGACATATTGAGGAAAAGTATTCAGTAGTCTAATCTCGTCCCAAATATGTAAAAAAAACTAACCTTAATTTGTGTCGTAATTGTGCCATGGCCCGCACGCAATCCAGATCGCACTTCAATAGACTTTTATTTTTCGCCATTGGACTAAGCGAGTTTTAAAATATGAAGGGTAAATGGATTATAACTAAAGTTTTCTGTGATAAGCCTAAGGGTTGCGAGACTTTTCTGTTATTTAAGTATCACTTTTTTTTATTATCCATCATGTAAGCATGCACTATTGCGGGTTTACACTGACAAACTGTATACAAGATAATAATCAGCATTGGTTATTTATTTTCACACGACGACCTTCACAATAGTCTAATTTTCATGTTTTATGAAGCCGTGAAAGCACTACATTATCAGATTGGCGGCGGCGACCTCTTGCGACTGGCCCCGGTTCGAACCATGGTTCGGGGTGAGAGGGAATAGGACGCCATCACCTCCTTCGGCGAAGCAGTAATGCTAGCGAAGGATGTGGAGGACGTGAAGGAACGTGAACGTGAAGAGGAACGTGAGAGGGGAGATAACCTCTCGTCCCAGCCTGGCTTCCGGCCAACGTAGGCGCGGGCCTATGGACGGTAAGGAATGGGCTAGCTCACCGTCCGTCCGTCTTATAACAGCAGGCCGTGCACACACGCGTTCGTGTTCCACGCACGCCGCGAAGAGATGTCAGCAACACTGCAGGGACCCGCAAAGGCCGGCGGCGCCTGCAGGGGCTGCGGGTGGTTCGAAAGAGATACCGCGGCCCCGGACACAAAGGGCTAAGAAGGAACATGGGTGGTTTTTAGTCAGTAGAAGTCTGACACTCCCTTCCGCTCTGCCCAAGAGTGGGAGGGGTTATTTGATGATTTCCCATCCCCAAAAAAAAAAAAGGGTGGTAGCATAGAGTTCGAGCGCCGCCGCTGTTTGTACGCCCAGATCTTCTAAACTACGCAACGGATTTTGATGCAGTTTTCAGCAATATATAGATTAGGCATATTATTATAAACCTTCCTACAAGAGGAAGGTTTATCGAGATCGAGAAAGAGGTATAGTATGGGAAATATCTACTAACTCGTTTTCAATGTTGTTTATTTACTTTATTAAAATAATATGCATAAATTAAAAAAAAACAAACTCAATATTTGACATTGACACACTTGTTTATTAGGTATTTCTATGTTCACACATATTTGCCGTACCTACCTATTAAGTCAAATATGTGGGCTATGACGTGAAAGAGCGCTAATTTGATTTTTTAAGTTATTTAAATGAGTACATGTAGTTGATTCTATATTTACCTCATTGCCAAGGACATCTCGCGACGGCGACGTTACGGAACGAATCTCCTATCGCGTGCATCTAAACATCTGTGTTTATTTGGAAACTGATGACAGGTGATTATTTACAAAATATTCATTAATTACTGCTGGTATACCTAATCATTATATTATACGATGGCGTAGTTTACAACCTTCGAGCTTCTAATATTAATAATCGAATGTTTAATAGTTACAGTTATGTAAACAGGTAAACTCCCCAAAATCAATAGAGATTGAGACTTCTAAATACCTACGTATTTCTTATTTTAGACAGGGGGTCTAAAATGGCCACTTTAGCAGATCATAAAATGAATTGCGTTAAAAAGCGTATATGGACCTTTCATAATAGTAACTGCGTTCGTTACCATTTTTCGAATTTTAACGCAATTCATATCTATTATTTTCCTATTATGATCTATTTTCCTAAATGGTCACAGACGCACCTACAAATAGCCGAACACTGAGTAACAAGATGTTCAGAAACCGTCCACATAACAGAATCATCAAAAAATAAGGCAATACACCTAGGTGCCTAGGCAGGCACACGGAACATAGACAGAAGTCGTTTGTTATTCTTTTATTTTAATTTGTTCTTTATTAACTTTACCTATTCACTAAATGAATAATTATAAGGTACCTACCTACCTACCATAAAGTATTTCGTTAGCTACTGTCACAACGGCATTGGTATAGGTCACGGAGTCAGGAAGGATCATAAATCAAATCTATGAATGTCATACATATGTATTTCCGTTTTAGCCTATTTTTATGGTTTCTATGTCGCAACAAGACCTTTTCTGTTTCGTAGTATTTAGTTACGAAACAAAAAACCTCTCCTTCTGGTTTCATCATTTATTTACTTCACTTTTTGAGTCTGATGATGATTTATATTTATTTACAAACAATTAATAAAAGACGACGGAGTAATAATAACTGCCACTCAGGTGAATCTTTAGGTTAAGCCGCGCTTGCTTAGGTTGCGGTTGGTCTGTAGATGGGTGACCGCCCGACATACCAAGTTTCCTCCGTGCCTCGGAAATCACGTTAAGCTGTTGGTCCCGGCTGCCATATATAGATCTTTGGCAGTCGTTACAGGTAGTCAGTGACCTGAAAGTCCGACAACCAGTCTTACCAAAGCATTACCCAGTATAAACTGGGTTGTGGAGATCTGATAGGCAGTCGCTCCATGTAAAATACTGGTACTCAACTGCATCCGGTTGGACTGGAAGCCGACACCAATATAGTTGGGAATAGGCTAGGCAGATGATGACAATGAATAAAACATAACACTCTTTTTTTTGGAGCAGTCGTGTAAAAAGAAAAAATGTTCTATTCATAAGTAGAGCCAGAAAACAATAAGACATTGACCACACTATCTTCACTGTGAAGTGGCTAGCCCGCAGCCAAATTCAAATGTCAGGCTGATAACAAAATGTGTTTCGCGATCGTTACACATTTGTAGTTATCTACAGAATTACTTATAATAATTAAAACTGTCCTGCGAATTGCATAAAACGTAAGAAAATTTCATTTTCGTGGGTTAATCTGGCGCTTTCACCTGACTTTGGAATCATTTGTTAATTGTCATTTGTTTACTTTTGGTACTTCTTAGGCACTAGAAAACAGCATCACACAACCATTTACTGTCAGACACAACACATCGGTTCAAACCGCGCACAATAGGCGTCAACTAATTATATTCATATCATTCGCTCGCCTAATGTCTTTGAATAGAAAATGACAAAAAATCATCTGTCAGCTGATTGTCATGCTATACACGTTTATTAACAATGCGTAGTGGATTATGGCAACATTTTATGGTCTCCGACGACACCATGTCGATATTTAATTCATCATCTGCCTAGCCTTTTCCCAACTATGTTGGGGTCGGCTTCCAGTCTAACCGGATGCAGCTGAATACCAGTATTTTACATGGAGCGACTGCCTATCTGACCTCCACAACCCAGTTAATACTAGGTAATACGATACTCTTTGGTAAGACTGGATGTCAGAATTTCAGGTCACTGACTGACTGTAACGACTGCCAAAGATCTTTAATTAATCTTTAATCTTCATGTCTTCATGTCTATTTAATCTTCATGGGCAAAGGTCGTCACACACTGGACGCCTGAGGCAGGACAGCGCCGTCGAGGTCGACCGCGGCGAAGGTGGCGTGACGACCTGATCATGTTTGCGGGGCTAACATGGCCAGAGATCGCACATGACAGAAAGGTATGGAAGGAGAAAGGGGAGGCCTTTGCTCAGCAGTGGGACACAACGTAGGCTAACAAAAAAAAAAAAAAAAAATCTTCATGTCGATATTTAATTAATACCGCTAAAATCGCCATCTGTATAAGACAAAATCTCCAGCTTTTTTTTCATGAGTAGGTAGGCGTTGAGTGTCCATGTGAATCTATGCTAGTCGCTCTGAGTTCTGACTATTTAACGTAAACGTATGTTCATTATTTAGTACCATCGGCTAAATTATTGAACCGGTTTTGATCAAATTTGGCAGCGAGGTAGTGGTGTTGTTGATACTTGGGAAAAGGTAATAAGTATGTTACTTTGCATGGCGGTACATTCGAATCCCTGGGGCCCAGCAGCCAGTCTGTGATTACTATGATTAGGGACAAAGAGATAGACTGCTTTTCATTCTTACAGGGTAGTTTCAGTTAAGTATCATAACCGGGATTGGTAACGAATTACATGATGATAAATATACATAATTAACCAATGAAAACAGAATGACATCTTGATACAGTTAAATCTTAAGTAACAATTATTCTCATTGTAAGAAATGTACTGATAAAAGCTCACCATTTATCTCCCTCATTGCAGGATAAAACAATCAATCACTTTGGAACAAACGGCGTGTTCAGTACCAAAACTAAAACGGATACAAAATGACACCACCGCACCGCGATACCAGATCGACAATATTATTTAAAATGTTTCCAATTTTATTCTCGACGTTGTATATTAATTTCGTAACGGCGTAGACGACGGCCAGCGGCACACTGAGCATTGTTACAGGGTTTGTGGCGAATATAACAGACATTATCAAGGATATTAAAGCTATGTCTAGCCTTCATTATGAGGATCATGTACTTGTCATTGGCAGTGCCTTAGTACGCCCAGAAGGTGCAATAAGGTCTGAATTGTTTGAGGTTTGGGTGGTTGCAAAAGCTTTAAGCTATATAAAGGTATTTGTTTGTAACTACATAATATTTTGTATGTAGAGGGGAAGCTCTGTTATCCCGAGTGTCACAGGCTATATTAAAAACGTTCCCGTATGTTAATTTCCATACAAATCGGGAGCCCAGCCGCGAGCGAAAGCTAGTCACTTTACATCAAAATTGTGAAAACTTTGTTTGTGTCACTATCAAGCTCTGTTGTGTTTTTGTGTGTCTATGACCTCAGAGGCACTACATCACTCACAGACTTCGACTTCAACCATGACGTAATAAGAAACCCACCCAAATCTACCATGTTCAGATCAATGGTTGTATAATATAACATTTGGGAGCGCCGAAGTAAGAACCTGAAGTTAGTCAATATGTTTGGAAATAAAGATCAGCTTAAGTGTTGGGAATCGCACCTAATAAGTCGACCACAGTTTTTGCATCACGGAGGTCTAATTTAGAACCGCAAGCGCAGCAGTCGCACTCGCAGCCTCTGACGCACTGCTGCAGTTCAAAAATTGCTTCTGAAGTCGGTGGCAAAAAAAAAAAACGAAATCAGACAAGCAAAGTCACCGACTTCAGAAGCAGATTTTTCTTCTGAAGTTTATTTTTCACTATTTTATTATTTTCACTTTTTTGTGTTTTTGAAGTCCGTTTATTTTTTTATCAAAAATGGTATTTACGATCTATAATAAAAAAAATAACATTTTTAAATTATTATTACACTACTATACTATTATTACTTTTAAAATTTTCTGTATCTTGAAAAACGTAATTATGGTTTGCTCAAAGCCACTTAAGTGACGAGAAGAGATGGTATTCATGTAGGTATCTAAATAAATGAGTGGTGTCTGTGAGTCTAGAAGAGACTGAGAGAAATCGAAAAGATGGACTGGTTGTGTGGGGGATGATATGAATGGCAAGGGAGAGAATGTCCTTCATAACCAATATCCGGTATCCTTAGAATGGCCTTCACTACGGCTTGGTGACAAATGCAATGTATAAATATATAATAATAATAGCCAGTATTGCAAAAACGCAGTTCTTTGCAGAGGGCAGTTGATCAGTTTTCAGCAACAGTTAGGATTTTATTAGTTAACAATGTTTCTTCTTTTTCTTAGGAATGCAAAACTATAGAATTCTATCATCATCATCTGCCTAGCCTTTTCCCAACTATGTTAGGGTCGGCTTCCAGTCTAACCGGATGCAGCTGAATACCAGTATTTTACATGGAGCGACTGCCTATATGACCTTCACAACCCAGTCAATACTAGGTAATACGATACCCTTTGGTAAGATTGGTTGTTAGACTTTCAGGTCACTGACTACCTGTAACGACTGCCAAAGATCTATATATGGCAGCCGAGATCAATAGCTTAACGGTATTCCGAGGCATCTTTCTATGCCACCGTTCTCTAGATAATTTTCGAGGAGACTGGCACGATTGAGTCGTAATCTATCTAATAGTTGTCTACAATTAGATAGATTACGACTATTATGCTGAACTTCTGAGACATTAATTGTGCCGTATTCCATGTTTACTATAGCTATCAATACCTGAGTGAGATACCACAGTGACAACACAGTACAAAGTAGTATAGACTGAGGCGTAAGTTTGGTCACGAGAAATTCTCGAGCGCGCGCTCGTAGCGAACGCAGGGGCACGAAATTTAGAGCGGGTTGTATCTTATATCATAGAGAAAAACGCTCGTTAATTTATTTATAGCTAAGTACCTAAGCCTCTCAGCACTCTCTTACTGAAGTTTTAGTTGGGTGACCATATTTGTCGCAGGACCGATGGCCGATAGATCAAAATGAGTCCTGGAGTGCAGACGTAACCGGCGACGCCCCCTGAGGTAGATGGGCTCATGGGCTGTCTATCTTAAAAATATGGCAGGAACAGTGGTAGATGACAGGGTGTAGCGCAGCTTGTTAGAACAGGCCCATGTCCACATAATGGGTCGAGGTCTGCGATCGGTTGAGTTGATTGATGCCAGATATGGGACGCGTTGTCCACCGAGTGATATGATGGAAAAAGTAGTGAATGATAAAGCGCAAAGAAAAAATGGAACAGGAAAACATTTTGCGGAAACTTCAAGTAACAAGGGATAAAGATGCACGGAGGGATTTGCAGTAAATGTGCGTAAACAAGTAGAATTGCATCTGGTAAGACCCAAGTGGGGCTGACGCACCATCGCGTCACTACCTCTCGTGCTCGGTCATTGATTCCAATCTAAAGATTACGATTGATGTTATGGCTAATGTAAGCGACGAAAGTAATGAACCTGCCTTGATCCGACACCAAACTATTGAAACATTTATACTTCAAACACGCAAATCTCATAATATGAGTGTGGGCTAAAAATTGGAGCAAAAAAGCCTTTGAGCTAATCCTCATCACCACACCGGACGATAGATGTTGGCAACTACTCGTATGTGACACTATCGCAAATCGAGAGCGAACCAGTGTCAAGTGACAGACACATTTTTTTGTAAAATCGAATCCTTCCGGCTTACAAGTAACAAGTGATACTGATACTAATTACATTGCTAACTATCTGATTAAGTACAGCCGCGACATTATAACCTCTATTGTTATTTAGCACTGAGTAGTTAATTGCCTGAGTGCACGACAAGCTTGGGAACAGGCTTCCAAAATGAGGTTCCAAACGCATGTCGTTGATATTAATTTAATTGACATTCTCTATTAATATGATATTTCCGCATTCGGTGTGAACTAGGCAATGGTATTGAGAAAGTGTTTCCTGGACGTTCTTATGAGATAGTTAGGAACTCCGATCTATTAATATGGGCTGGTCCCCCGATATCTAATGTTTTCATAGAAGCTCTGTAAGAACAACTGATAATATATGAAAAATTTGTACAGGAAATTCTGCAACCTACTTCATGTTTTTGACCTCCTGGTATTTCTACTTTATTTTTTCTCCCAATGGGTAGCAGTATAACACATTAAGGTGTGATACAACGGGACCACAAAACCAATAGTTTTGAAAAATCATACAAAAACAGCAAAGCTATTACTAAAGTTTATTAGCATAGCTGATGATTTTTGTACCCACCAGTAATTTAGGTGCATTAAGCCCGAAATAGCCCTGTTCCGAAGATGAGCCTTTCACTTTGAAAATTTCATACTGTAAGTTCGAATGAGTTTAAACGCGCCCATGTTCGGTAGACAAAACTGCACACCATTTGCATATCAAAGGAAAAGAGCTGCCAACTTTGCTGACACGTGGCTGACAGTTTGTTATTGTAGGTAGTTAAAAATATCTTACGAATTAATACGAGTATAATATTATCATTTTTTCAAAACCTTTAGAATGTTTGCAAAAAAACAAACAGTTTTCGCATTGTTTTTTTAACAAAGGTAATTAGATTCATGGGTAGTCCTGAGATGGTGTTGTTTGTATTATTTTTAATTTAAATTTAAAAGAAGTAAGTACAAATGCCCTTGTCAAATAAAGTCTACCTGATAATACTACACCTCATTATGGCATAAACGTGTCGTCTTCCCGGTTCCACGAGCGCGAGTGTACAAAATATTAAATCTAAATCACAATACCATAATCACATAATAAGTTATAAAATAACAATAGTTGAGTGTGGGCCCGGCCTTGAGCATCGGCGATACAATACTTATTATAATTAGACGGAGCCTATGTTAGCACTGACAGGCCGAATTTAGCGTTGCTACCAGGAAGAGGCAGTTTAGGTGACAATTATTTCTAACTGGCATGGAGCATGGTGAGGAAACCCGCTTGTTCTAGAACCAAAATATCTCAGGCATGTGACATCTAACAACCCGTACTGGGCCAACGTGGTGAATATCATTACATTACAACCCACTTTTTGTTCCTAGAGAGGAGGCCTGTGTACCAGTACTTGGAATATTACACGCTGATTATCTCATGAAACTACATATAAACTCATCTTATATCTTACTGTAATTTTGAACACAAGCAGCATATGATAAGTAGGAATAAATGGGAGGGATGCGGGATGTTATAAATGGATGAATGATAACGTGGTATTGTCCGGTTAAGATAAGTAGTTGACAACCTCCTAGGTTGAACTACGAGATGCCATACCCAAAAAAAAAATGATAACGTGACAACTTACAGGCGATAATTAAAAAGAGGAAAAACACTTTGTTAAATCTGAACAATGTCAGGTAGAAGTAATGCAAGTCTTACAGGTCTTTTTCCTCCTATCTTTAAGTGAAGTACCGTAGTAAGTATGAACATCATAATATCACTCATGAGGTTTATATTTATTTGAATAGGTATGGGTTGCCGTGGTATTCTGGTGCTTGCAGCGTCCGGTCTGACTCATAATCTCACGAAGATGATCCGGATATTGAAGCCTCTTCGCATACCGTTGATTGTTATCCAACTGTTTCTTGGATAGGGAAAGGTCAGTTGTTTTATAAAGACTGTTCCTTTATAAAACAAATTGACCTTTCCCTATCTATACTACATACTTAATATTATAACTGTGAAAGTAACTCTGTTTGTAAATCCGAAAAGGAGATGGATTATATCCTGGGCAAGGACATGGCCTATCTTTTTTTCTATCATACATATTTATATCAAAACTTCCACACGAGTCGCGGGCAACAGCGATAATTGAATGCTGTTACTAATAATTTAATGCAGCAACTTAACTTAACTAAACAAGTTTGGTGTTGTCAAAATCAACAATTAAGAGATCACTGATAGACCATTCTGACACTATTGAATAGCAGACTCGGGGCCCAGCTCGTTGCAAGAATTCCATGGGTAATTGTTGATTTTGACAACACCAAACTTGTCAAAATCAACAATTATGAGATCACTGATAGACGATTCTGACACTATTGAATAGCAGACTCGGGGCCCTGGTTTATTGAACTTGGACGCACTTCACAGTCATCATCTTCCTGCCCTTATCCCATTCTATTTGGGGTCGGCGCAACACGTTTTCTTCTTCCATTCTTCCCTGTTACACGTCAAGGTGGCATTTATTCCTTTCTCATTCATATCATTCCTCACACAATCCATCCATCTTTTCTTTGGCCTTCCTCTCCCTCTCCATCCATCAATATTTATATCCATCACTTTTTTAGTCACATGCGTTTCATCCCTCCTCATTACATGACCATACCAAGATAAACGACTTCCTTTCAATTTTTCTGTAACAGGTGCTACTTTCAAACTTCCTCTAATATACTCATTCCTCACTTTATCCATTCTTGTCACTCCGCACATCCATCTCAACATTCTCATCTCCGCTACATGCAATCGTTTTTCATCCATCTTTTTCAAAGCCCAGCACTCTGATCCATACAGTACGACAGGTCTAATCACGGACTTGTATATTTTCCCCTTTAACTTGAGGGGCATCCGTGGGTCGCAAGTTGTTCCAGTGACCTGTCGCCATTTCATCCATCCTGAGTTGATCCGTTGCGTTACGTCCCGGTCTACATCACCATCCCCTTGGACAAGCGACCCGAGGTACCGGAAGTTGGAGCAGATCGGTATGGGAGTTCCGGCAAGAGTTATAGGCACTGGACTAGAGAGACCGCCGAAATCGCAAAACAGGTATTCAGTTTTGGTTCTGCTCAATTTCAGGCCAACACTCTCCAGTCTTTGCCACCACACCTCCAATCTGCTCTGGACCTCTGGGCCGCTCTCGGCAACCAGCACAATGTCATCGGCAAACAGCATACACCAGGGTGCCTCTTCCTGGATATCTGACGTGAGAGCGTCTATTATCATCAGGAAGAGGTAAGGGCTGAGGGCCGACCCTTGGTGCAAGCCGACAGCCACATTGAAGCTGCCGGTAGTGCCCGCTGTAGACCGTACTTGCGTACTGCATCGACTGTACATCGCACGAATCAACTGCACATACTGGACGCACTTCACAGTAAAACAATGAATGTTAGGATGTAGTTTTGAAGCATATTTTTTTATTTTTTTGGTTTAACAATTATCATTTTTTGTACGATTTCAATTTATCAGACCGACAACCTAGGTAACGTAGGAGAATAGTTTGATGGCTAAGACTGGGATGTTTGGAGTGCAATGCAGAAACCCTACATTGTGTCTGACCATTGATGGTCGATGACAAGAGAAAAGAGATTGAGGCAATAAATAATGAAGAACGATACTCAGCGGCGAACTGTACTTGGCTGGAATCTTCAGACTTAATGAAGAAGTCAATAGCTAGGAATTAAGGTGCCTTCCGATAGTCGTGCGAAGACGTGCGGTGATGGAAACCGCAGAACGGTTCGTGACGTAACAAGAAACACGTGCGGCCGAGTTGTTGACCGCGGTGCAAGCACGGGGTGGGAGCGATGGACTCAAGCATATTCATTTTATTTGTCTTAGACTTTAAAAAACTTTCGTGACCTAGAGATTGAAAACCCACACCTTGGAAAACACGTCGAGGTTAACAAGCACCCTGAAGGTAATCTCATAAAAATATGAAAAGCGGTTGTACTTGCATGTTTGTGTAGTTGTAGTAGGTAAGTAGACAAACCATTACACTAGCCGACCCGAATATGGGTACTTGCATTCTAAAACCCAGCAGAGGTTTTATAAACTTCTTGGTGTATTTATCGTCATGTGCGAGCTAAGCAAGCGGCCACGGTCGATGAGTCAAAGCTAACGGAAATGGAAGAAAATTCGTTTTATATTAATTTACTAGCTGACCCACGCAACTTCGTCCGCGTCACATAATATAGCTTATAAAGGTTCGATAAATCGACTATCCAACATATTAAATTGATTTAAATCGTACTCTTAACAAACAAAAAATCTTACCTTTCCTCTTTATAATACCTTTTAGTTTAGATTGGCTTCGATTATATTCTTAAAGTAACAATTACTATAGGTATCTCTTACTATTTAATAAACAGTAACACCTTGTACTTGTAAACATTATGGTGCAGTAAATATTTTGAATTTGAATTTCTCCGGAGCCCCCAGAGGCCAGAATCCCCACGTACATACCTACCGCACCGGATCGAATGACTGCCACGCGCTTAATTATTTTGTCGCCCATATATTTTTTTTACGTCGGCTCAGTCTTACCTAGAGGACGGACGTGCCTCTCGCGATCGCGTGCTCTAGTTAGCAAAGTGCATACGCATCACAACTGTGTGGCCGATCCGTGCGTCATCAGTTCGCTCGGAGTGGTCGCGATGACCCAGATACTGTTTGTGCGAAACATGCTTAATCATCATATCATTTGTTAAGGTGAAGACATCTTTCACCGACATGGCTTCGCAAACGCAGAAAATAACATTAACTACCAATTTGGAACATGAGCTGTTTAAGTATTACAGCGAAGAAAAAGCAAAGCGAGAAGAATTACAATGTCAAGTAATGGAGCTTAAAACCGAAATGGAAAAGCTACGAGAAATTTTGAAACACCAAACTGATCAAGAGAAAAATAAGGCCACTGAAAAGCCCAACGAAGATATTTCACCTAAACCTATCGAATATGAGACGGATGAGGAGGAACTAGCCAGAGAAACGGAGTGGATTAGGATAGAAAATAAAAGAAAAAAACGTAAGTTGAACAGTACGCTGACTCCCCCCTCCCAAAATAATGCTAATAATGAACAAGGGAACATAAATCCCAAAAAAACACCAAAGCCACCCCCAATAAATGTGCAGGGTGTTAAAGATTACCAGTCTTTCTATGACTCAATAGCCAGTACTAAGGGCGACACGTTCACCATAAAAATGATGAACGGGGATAGCGTCAAAATAAATGCAACAAATGAAGATGCCTATAGAGAGATTACGAAGCTACTAACTTCAAATAATTTACTTTGGCACACGTATGAAAACAAACAAACCAGACCGATAAGAGTGATGGCCAAAAAGCTTCATCATACATGCCAGCCAGAAAGAATTGTAGAGTACCTGAAAAACAAGGGCTACAAAATTGAAAATGCTGTAAGCAAATTGAGTTGGAGGAAAAAAGAACCACTCAACATGTTTATGTTGACATTTGAAAAAGATGAAGATATAAACAAAGTTTATGAAATCACTAATATTCTAGGGTGCAAAGTTGAAATCCACCCACTTAGAGCATCTAAGCTAGTTCCTCAGTGCAAAAGATGCCAAGCCTATGGACACACCCAAAAGTACTGTTCGAAAGAACCAAGGTGCGTCAAGTGCACGGGCAAACACCTCACAACAGACTGCGTGAAATCGGCACAAGATAAACCAAAATGTGTCCATTGTGGTGAGCCACATCCAGCTAACTATAGAGGGTGTATAGTAGCAAAGGAGATGCAAGTATTAAAAAGTAAATACACTAAGAAGCAAACTGTATCCCAACCAAAGAAGCATACCGAACCATCAGCTACCAAAGAAGCTAATGTAAAGATGGGAATGACCCACCAACCACCCAAGCCGTCCTCGTACTCTCAAGCAGTCAAAAATAATATGGAGACAAGTTCGGAGTCAAAACTCGACCAAATCTTAAGTCTAATGTCAACATTTGATGAACGGCTTAAAAAACTAGAAATGAGTGCCAAAAAAGCTCCAATTCATCTGCGAAAATGATTAATAACCTCAAGATCATGGCTTGGAATGCTAATGGACTGCTGCAACACCAACATGAGTTACAAGTAGTCCTAGATACAGAAAACGTAGATATATGCTTAATTTCCGAAACACACTTTACACGACAATCATTTGTTAAATTTCAAGGCTACAAGATATATCATGCCCTGCATCCTGATAACTCCGCGAGAGGAGGCAGCGCCGTCATAATAAGAGAAAACATACATCATTATGAACAGACCAAATGTGAAGATCAGGAAATGCAAGTGATCGGTGTAACTATTAAAATGAAAAGATATATGTACGACTCCGTTACTATAGCAGCTATATACATCCCCCCAAAACACGCACTAAAAAAAGAGCAATACAAGATACTCTTAGCGCTACTTGGAAACAGATTTATATTAGGTGGAGACTTCAATGCCAAGAATACCTATTGGGGCTCCAGATTAACTACTACAAAAGGCAGAGAGCTACTAAGTGCCATACAAGAAACCAAATCAGAGGTTCTATCAACTGGAAAACCGACATATTGGCCAACAGACTCAAGAAAAATTCCAGACTTAATTGACTTTTTTATTTATAAAGGAATATCCTCTGACTTTATAAGTGCCGAAGAAGGATTTAATATGAACTCTGATCACTCACCAATAATTTTATACATTAGTGAATATGTCAAACAGAGAGAAGGCAATCCGTTTCTCGTGAACAAGTTCACAGACTGGGAATCCTTTAAAATAGACTTAGAAAATAAAATAGACTTAAATATATTCATAAATGATAAGCACCAACTTGATTTAGAACTAAGCAAATTTATTGTAGATATCCAACAAACTGCATGGGCTAATACACCCGAGAAAAGAAGAACTGTGAAGGTTAACACTTATCCAAAAGAAATAACAGATCTGATCAGAGAAAAAAGAACATTGAGAAAAAAGTGGCAGCGAAACAGGTTTCCCCATGATAAGACACTGTTAAATAGAATAACTAAACAAATTAGGAAGGCAATCAAGAAATTTAGGGACGAAAATTTAAATAGGCATCTTCATCAACTCACTAATGATCGATCGACTGATTATTCACTATGGAAAGCCACAAGGAACCAAAAACAACCTATTCCTCACATACCGCCAATAAAAGAGCTAAATGGACAATGGGCAATAAGTAATGAGCAAAAAGCATCAAGGTTTGCCCAACACTTGGAGGACACTTTTACACAAACCGAGAGCGCTAACCAAGATCTCCACTGGGAACAACTACTACAAGTAGACCAAGAGATAAAACTTGTAACACCAAAAGAAGTATTCAAAGAAATCAGAGATCACATCAGCCCAAAAAAATCCCCTGGCTATGACCTTATCACAGGGGAAATCCTAAAGAATCTACCAAGAAAAGCCTTGGTGAAACTTACTAAGATACTTAATACTTCTTTTAGACTAAAGCATGTTCCAGACCTATGGAAGGTTGCAGAAGTGATCATGATCCCCAAATCAGGGAAACCACCTCAAGATGCATCATCATACAGGCCTATCTCCTTGCTGCCAGTGATGTCAAAGCTTTTCGAGAAACTACTTCTAAAACGACTAAAACCAATTATAGAAAATAGCAACATAATACCAGAATATCAATTTGGATTCAGAGAAAAACATTCAACGATAGATCAGGTGCATAGAATTACAACAGTAATTGAAAAAGCTCTTGAAGATAAGAAAGTATGTACCACTGTATTTTTAGATGTAGCCCAGGCTTTTGACAAAGTCTGGCACAAGGGATTGATTTATAAACTAAGAACTATGTTGCCAAAACAGTTCTCAGATATATTAGAATCATATTTAACTGGTAGAGTCTTTAGAGTAAGGCAAGAAAACGCCTATTCTGAACTAAAAGAAATAAAAGCTGGTGTACCACAAGGAAGTGTTCTAGGCCCGGTCCTGTACCTATTGTACACATGTGATATACCAGAACTAGAAAATGCAACTATCGCTACTTTTGCTGATGATACCGCAATAATGTCCACAGGATCAAGTCACAAGGAAGCTGTGGTAAAAGTACAAACAGCAATAAATCAATTCTATGATTGGACCAAAAAGTGGAAGATAAAGTTGAATGAAACAAAATCCATTCACATTGACTTCACTAACAAGAAATCGGAACACAACCCAGTATACATAAACAACAAAAGTATACCGTACGAAAACACTGCCAAATATCTTGGTATGACCCTAGACGCAAAGCTTCGCTGGAAAGCCCATGTCAAAAAGAAACGAGAAGAATTAGAAATTCGTTACAGAAGCATGAACTGGTTACTAGGAAAGCATTCCGCGTTGTCAGTTTCTAACAAAATCCTGATCTACAAATTAGTCCTTATGCCAGTATGGACCTATGGTATACAACTATGGGGTTGTGCCAAAGAAAGCAATGTAGAAATTATTCAAAAATTCCAGAACAAAGTACTCAAGAACATCGTGAACGCGCCTTGGTATATACGAATTGACGACATCCATCGGGACCTGAATATAGAGTTCGTAAACAGCATAATCCAAAAATATGCAGAAGCTCATGAACATCGGCTTCATCATCATGTTAATGTTGAGGCCATCCAGCTCCTCGATAACACGGACATAGTAAGAAGGCTTAAAAGGACTAAACCTTTTGAGTTAGTGTAGTGTAATGTAGTGTAACATATCTGTGACTTTACCGCGAGTGTAATATACGAGTTATTTATATGGACACAAGAACAAAGTGACTTCACCTTAATAGACGCTAAGTAAACGCAATGGACGTGCTCTTAGATATACTTTTACTTTTAGCAAATTAAGTTACATTAAAATTGCTTATTAGCCTTACTAGGCTAGATTGTAATAAAATAAACAAATTAAAAAAAAAAAAAAAATATATATTTTTACATTGCGATATCTTCTAAGATATTTGTTTAAACTGTATAGAGTAAAGGGCACAAATATTCTATATTAAATTTCCGTGCTAACAAACACATTTATATAAATATAGATTAATACCATATGGGTTAAATAAGCTTCGCAATATATCATTATTTTTAATCAAGCATTTAATTATTAAAAAATGGTTACAGTGAGTCAATCTTAAAAGATAAACATATGCTATCGCGGACTTTTTTTTAGAACTTTTAAAGGGGAACAATTTCTTCATACATAGTATTTACGTAACTTAAACCGTTTTCGCAGCGCACGCAACGGAAGCTCTCAAAAAGGAATATCTTTTCCCGTTTTTGCAACATTTTTCATTTATGCTCCGCTCCTATTGATCGTAGCGTGATGTTATATAGCCTATAGCCTTCCTCGATAAATGGAATATCCAACACTAAAAGAATTTTTAAATTCCAACCAGTAGTTCCAGAGTTTACCCTGTTCAAACAAACAAACAAACAAACAAACAAACAAACAAACAAACTCTTCAGCTTTATAATATTAGTATAGAGTATAGACAAGAACACTTGTAACATATGACGCCACACACCACACCTGACTTACAAAAACACACTGGGAACAGAGACTCAACTTCTGTTGTGTAAGAAAAGTCTTAATAAAAACAAAACGCTATTCTCTTACGTCTTGAATAGTACCAAGATATAAATGGCCGCGGTCCGCGAATCCGTGGCCTTGCTCACGGCCGAGGACTAACAGCGAGTCGATTATCGTCACGAGTACAGACCTATTATAATACTACGTTACGTAAATGCTATAACCACGAGGTTCACCTACCGTACATACCTACTGTAGTTCACCTACCCCTGAGATGAGACACAATCTGTCTTAGGAAGTGCGGTAACGACATCTGTCCCGAATTTATGACATCATCATCAACAAAGTCCTACGCCGCGTCTGTCTGTCTGTTCGCGGTAAACTCAAAAACGCCTACACCGATTTTCATGCGGTATTCACCAATGGATAGAGTGGTTTTCGAGGAACGTTTTAAAATATAATTTGACGCGGGCGAAGCTGTGGGCAGCAGCTAGTGTCATATAAAGAAAAGTTAAGTTTTACGGTCACCTACGGTATACAATCTGTCCGGTTGGTGGGATTACTGTCTCATCGTCATAGGACCAAGAGAGTGACGGAATAGAGAATGCCTGTGTTTGTTCACATCCTTCCACCTTCACGTCTCCTGACCTGGCCGTCGATACCTGACTTTGTTTCTGTCAAATAGAAACTCAGTAGCCAGTGCTTTTAAACCGCAGCCTACAGCATACATAAACCCATGCTTTTTCACATAGGGGTAGGTAGAAACCACAACGTTATATACTACGATACGACGTACCGAGTACATACTACTCTCCTGACCTTTGTGAAGAACCTCACCAATAATGTCAGTTTATGTCATACAAGGCTGATCCCTTCCGGCGTAGAGCAAAGCAATTTGCAATTTGTAGGAAGATAGTCTTCCTCTAGCGTAAAATTTCGAGTCCAAATAAGTACATTCATTAATAAGAGTAATGTCATGTACCTAAATGGCCTACTTATTAGGTCTTCATATTGTATCCACTCAGGGTTTCATCATTATATGGCTGATAATGGGCAGATATAATCATTGCAGTCGCATTGAACTGTCCCTACGTCTGTCTGTCCCATTGTACTCCGAAAACTGCTAAGAGCTAAACACAAAGAACATGAATTATCTTCATTAGCAGACGTCATACACTATGCATCTGACATCTTTACTACAAAATCTCGTAGTTAAGAGATTGCTCATTGTTGCAGAGATGGCGAATTTTTTATGTGATGATCGCTTGCGTGAAAAGGCAAATGCCATGAATTATACCTACTCCTGTGGAATTATACCAGCGTTGGAATAGACTCGCTATTGATACAACCGAGCACAAATCTAGACTCAAAGACATTTAAGAAAAACCCAATGATAATTTGACCGACCAGGATAAATTGAACCTAGGACTTAATGCTCATTAGTCGCTATTGTGGCCACTAGACCAACGAGGTTGCTAGCTACTCATCGCACTCATGACCGCGGCACCATTGATCTGCCTACTGCACTCAGCCACGAGCCCTCCAAATTACGCGTAATTACAACATTAGCGCCCTCGTGCACCACGTCTGTCGGATTATAGCCATTTGAGTGTTTAAACTGATAACGCAACAAATTGTGCAGACGTGAGTCAGCCATGCATTCCTTAAGACTAACCGCCTTCGGGTACTTTGACTATTTTGGGAGCAAACCCCTAGATTAATCACTTTGAGAACATGAGGACATTGTGATGAATATAATATTATAGTTATAAAGTCAATAAGCAAACTAATAAAGTCAAAACGTAAGTGGGAATCCACGCACCGATGTTTGTTGGTTAACCAAAAACTAGCGGTTTAGCCATAGATATAGTTTAACAGTAAAAAAGGATCACAAACTGTCAGTGTACTTGCGTTTTGATGTGTAGGGGATGAACAGTAAACTCCTGCCGTTTCGGCCAACAAGCTTAAAGCTCGATATCGATAGAAGGTAGGGTAAAAGATACGTATGCGTCTTGACAAACCGCTTCAATGACATATCCTTCTATAATCAGTTTAGTGTTCATCATGGAAATAGTCAATTAATATCAATTGATGGAAACTCTCGATCAATAGTGCGGGCAGCCCTGACATCTGCGCGGGCGCCACCCAGTGCGGCAAGGTTGCACGCGATCGTCGCATTCATTAATATTAATATGATGGATTCGTATCAACCCTCCAGGAGCACGTGGGACAATAATCATCATCATCATCAGTTCCTTGGCTACGCTCTCCACAGGACCGGCCCATTGCTTCTCACACACACCAGTTGTTCGTGATCTTTACTGGTGGCTTAGACCATTTCTTCTTAATAAGAACCTCCTAAACTAAAGTCAGTCCAACTTTCGTAATGACCATACATTAAATGTAGGTAAATGTGGAACTATAGGCGAAGAGAGTAAAAACCCCGCTCCCTTAGTTTTAACAAGGAAGTGCGTGTCCTTATGTCTGTGGATACACCTAACCTTCCCTGAAAAAGTATGGTAGAACTACAAGTCACTAATGTAAGAACCAATACTGATAAGGAAAAACAAACGATGGTGCCACCACTGAAGGGTTGCCGTTTGAAATAAGATCATTCTGCTTATCTCAACAATTACTTTACAACAAAAACATTTAAAAAAAACTGTTAACCTTGCTACGGTTCTATTGTATGTTAAATCAGAAGTTTTTGTGCCGGAGACAGCAGTTTTACAGCTCTGCATAACTTAAATAATGAAAACTGGGCGTGAGTATTCCGCGTGTTTGTTTCATTGTCAGTTAATTCTTAGAAGATAAGGTTTCGAGCTATTCAGGCAGCTCTCTTAACATAACTCGAAGCAGATCTCGTAGGAAACGGCAGGATGAGCTGAACAAAACCATCGACCAGTCGTACACACGAGCCGTGGATCTAAGACCTGGGTGTTATGGGAACAAGCCCAGCAGTGGTGTGATGCTTGTTAACAGTATTATTATGATAGGGAAATACGGCACTACTAGACAAGCGAGCAATATCTACATCCACAACCGCATCACCGGGGAGGAATAGGTCTAACGCAACCCTATAATAGTTTAAAACAAGTTTAAAAAATCAATCAATCAAAAATCGTTGTTCATTTTTTATTTCTATAAATACGGCTATTGCATAAACTTACCTACCCTTTTGAATCGTGACAAAGCGAGCCGTGAACTACAGCAACTACAGTAACGAAGCTCGTTAAAGGTTGGAAATGGTGGAAATGTTTTCCGCACTAGTGTTAAATGTTAAACATTTTATCCAAAAAAAATATTTTTGCTTCAAACTTTAAAGTTTCATTACATTTTTCAAGTGTGCTAACTGATTATTTATAGTAAAAATAGAATCTTGCAATTAAATAATGTAATTGTAAAAATAACACTGATTGAAATTCATTATAATTTGTATGTGAGTGTATCTACTGTATTGTAATAAACGTTTCTCTAACTGGCCGTTGTTTTTCTATCACATTTCTCTCAAATTAATCTTGAATTGATTTTAAATTACTTGAAATGAAACTAATTACGAATAATAAAATTTAACTGCTTTGCAATAATCATTGATAACCCAAATGCGTAAATTGCATTGTATACGTTTTTTTTTCTATAAAACATAGCATACAAACATTTAATATAAAGCGCATTACCTAATTTTTACAAGATTTTGTATGAAATTATAACCAATGTTTACGAGTGAGAATTTGAGAAATAACAATACGAGTCTGGAGCCAACTTTAATTCAATAAATCGGCGCAAACAAATATGGGCAATTGTGACGATATAATTCATGAAAAACATTTTTGCGTAATTGAGGTTATAGTCTCGGTATACCCCACTTAAGAATATAAACTGGAATTTTGAGTGCTACATTACATTGAAGGAACCATCTAAATACAAAATATATAATGAAAATACCCCTAGATAAATAATTAAATAAGCATTGACATCCCGCATTAGAGATTAAGACATGGTTACGGGAGTACGGATGGGGAATATTTTGGAATTAAAGATACTTTAAGTCTTTTTGGAGATATGGAGTGTTATAGAAGCCCCCAACGCATAACAGTGAGAACTGTGATTGTAGGCCTGCAGGCATCCTGGTAAAGTTGAACCTAAACTATTCAATACGCACGGAACGTTATTGATTCCTAGCATAATCATTATTTTTGTCGTAATACATTGTAATTTATACAGTATGACTGGACGCACCCAAGGACAACATAGTACCTAATTAATCACTCGAGCCACGTTTCAGGCAACAGAATAACGTAGAAAAACGTGTTTTTATAATTATTATAAAAAATGTTTATAAACATTAGGTTTTCCATCCCTGTTTGAGTGGACTGTATTGAAGCAATACTGATAAAAAATACTGTTTACTATTTTTCCCTGTTTCAGAATACTCCTTTGCCCTGTCGTGGGACCACTATAGGCTGGTACCAACTGTTACTCGTTTCACGAGGGTCCGTAGTCAACCGCAGAGGCTCGTTGAACTCTTTAGTTGGAAAGGGGCACAGACCGACAACTACCCTAAATACGCACTTTGCGTCTGCTGCCAAAGACAATCCCTGTTGGTATAGACTATTGCATAATTTCAACTGGGGTGATGGTCGAGATTGCAAATGTGTCATCTTATCCTAGCTAGAAGTGATTAGGAGGAACACCGTGCGGTCTGTGTTAGTCAGACTCTAACATACACCTCAGCCTCCACCCTCCTAACGGAGGAGGATAATCAATGAGGATTACCGTTACACGTAAAATACGACTATGTCCCAACATAATATTTGATAATATATATACGGAAGCTATGATATTTTTATCAAACCTATAGGTTAAATATTATTATCTTAGAACGCAGTATTCGATAAGGTAGATACCTAAGTATGTGACAAACCAGTTATCAGGTAAATTATTTTATCCACTTTTGTTTAAAAAAAATGTATTTTAAACACGCAGCTGAGGCACTTCAAATGAATTTGCATATTTTTTGTTGGTATCAATTAGTTTTGTATATTAGCAACCATGATTCGTACTTCGCACTGATTATATCATGAACTTTTCTACCTATTGTGGCGGTTTCCTTTTTCACTTTATTCTGAAATTGCTATGCCATGTGGCCAGACTGTCTCCAAAAACAACGAGTCTCCTGTAAAACACTATTTTTGCCGTTCATTTTCATTGTTTTTGGGATTTCAGTAATTGTAATTGTATTTTATTATTGCAAATTATTAAGTTCATTCTTTCGGATGAAAAAATGTCGTAAAGACTTTACCTCCTCCTTTATTATTCCGCCACTGGTATCTTTACTGTCAAGACTAGTCTCTTACTTACGCCCGTGGCACATCAGCAAACCCCTATCCCACACACATTATGATTATGATCGCCAAGTCATGGACACTCAAATAGACAATGAACTCACCTAGCAGTACAGCCAGGAACACAAAACTTTTAAAGTAAAACATTGTTAAACACAACAATATATTTTTTTCCGTGAATCTTCACCGGACACGTCGTCACGCGTCGAATATCGTCCACATTTGATTCTGTACCAATTAGCACCGGTTTTATATTCGTCCGCAGGAAAACTTCTTTGAAATAAAAATTGAAAACTGTTTGTTTGTTTTCACATTTTTTTCCGGTATTACGGAAAGTGTACAGTGTTAGTATAATTTTTACTGATCAAACGTTGTATGTCTATTTGCCAAATTTTAAGGGTTACATTTTTCAGACCACCGTAATTATGTCTGTCGCGTCAATCGCGTGGAGTTTCTGTAATTGACCCAGTGGATCGTAATATCGTGATAAAAATTAGTATTTGTGTGAACGTGGACCATCCATCTTCACAATCTTTACTAAGATAAGATAGAAAGATTTAAATCTTGTGTTAGAAACTTGTTAATTCTGTGAAATCATGTTAATGTAGCGCAGAATGTTGTAAATGATATTCTGTCCACCTCATTTGAATGGCTAAAATAACAATAATAGAAAAAAACTATAAACACCGTCATTGATTATATTTTCGAACCGGTTTTCACGTAAAAACATAAAGACACAAAAACTTCTCTCTAACACTTATTATTTTGTTGTTACGAGTAGGTAGTCGTGAGATACTATCAAGAATTTCTTAGTAAATGTTGCTCGAATCTTTTAAAAATGAGGAATTTATTAACCGACTAAAAGTAAAAGGAGGAGGTAACCCATTTTCAAAATTAGGTTTTATATTCAAAAGAGAATACTCCCGAGGTGGTCCCATTGCCACCAAGTCATAGGATCTGATGATGGGATCCTAGGGAAATCGAGGGCAACCCTCAAATTTTGTAGGCTTTTATTACGTTTTTCATATATTTTCTGCGTCTGATAATCATAATTTCATGTGGATGCACTGATGATGGACTGATGGAAGGTACAACTCCTCAACGGTTAGGAGTTGAAAGAAAATTCTTTCAAAATTATACGCACTTATGGACCGATAGTTGTATTCTTTCAGGCTATTAGGTTGGCCTGATAATAGAAAGGAAATCTCATTAACCGACTTTAAAAAAGGAGGTTCTCTATTCATCGGAATCTTTTTTATGTATGTTACCAATTACGCCTCAACCGATTTGGAAAATTCTTTTTTTGTTGTAAGAGGAGTTTCCATTAAAATTCAATCGAAATCAGTCGACCAGGTTTTGAAAAATCAACAAAAAATTAAAAATTGGTGGCAAAAAAACGAAATGAAAAGTCACAGACATCAGATTTTTCTTCTGAAGTTTATTTTTCACTTTTTGTGTTTTTGAAGTCAGTTTTATTTTTCGTCACAAAGTTCTTTTATTTTTCCAGTTTTATTTTAAATATGAATACAAATATTTGCTTTGCATTTATTTTACATTGATACCAAACCATGTGGTTTTCCTCAACAATTTTTAGATTTTAAAATGCACCGAGGGGATAAACCAGTGTCTTACGACACGGGCGCTTTTTGAGATGCCGGGTGGTGTCGTCAAAGCATCGAAGGAGCTTTGAGTGTTAACTCCAAAGCGTTCGCTCGAGGGAGTTAAAACTAGCATCCTAAGAGCAGCGAGGGATTTAAGCTCGCCAAAGACGAATACACTTTATTCTCGAGGAGCATACGGGGGCGCGGGGCGGGGGGCGGGGGGGGGGGCAATATTGGTAGATTGGGGATATTGCCCCTTCTTCTAATTATTAATGGAACTTTGAGGGAATTAAATGCTTGAAGAAAAATATGATACTAAAACATATGGTAAAGTTTACTTCATCAAGAGACAGTTTACCGCCAAATTAGTATTTTTTAATAATAACTAACGTAGGTACCTACTTATAGTAAGAAAACTGCAGGGTGTCGTGCGTGAACGGGATCACGCAATACGAAGACAGAAACAATTCGATACCAAGTGATACTTTTTGTGTATGAAAATAGTTTTATATCAGGATCTGTTTCTTGCATTACCTGTTTGAAAAATATTATGGGGAAGGAAGTTGCGAGTATTGAATAGATATGGGGAACATTCAGAAACTAGATCTAGCAACCTTGGCGTGTGCTGCGTGTGCACCACTGCAGCCTATCAGCTGGCAAAACGCCTTTTGCTATCTACAATTGAATTGTGAGGCTTTCAAGGTCCGAATAGGTTACTTTATTAGCTCTTGTAGTCTTCTTAAGGTCACCTAGAAAAACTCAAACAATGCCACCAACTCAGAGCTTACCCAAATGATCAAACCACTTCTAAATGCAAACAAAGGGGTAATACGTATCCCGTCGGGGCTGCGGGTTGTTCGAAAGAGATACCGCGGCCTCGACATGAAGGGCTAAGAAGGAACATGGGTGGTTTTTAGTCAGTAGAAGTCTGATACTCCCTTTCGCTCTGCCCAAGAGCGGGAGAGGTTATTCGATGATTTTCCACCCGATGATGATCCTAGTGGCGAATCGAAGGCTCCATAAAGGTACCCGGAAGTCAGTATGGAGCCTGAAGTAGTTTTGTTACGACTTTTTAAGAATAATAACAAAATCTCACAAACTGGTCATCATGATTACTGCAATACTTTCCAAAACTGGTTATTTTTGTATGTTTAAATTATTTTCCTGTTTGTGGGTCAATGTCCCTTGTTCCACCCAAATTCTTGGTGGCTTACATAAACTTAACATGACATCACGCCTATATAAATCCCTGCAGGGTTAAGCAGAGGTACCTAATAGTACATCCATAGGGACGAACCGTTTGCCCTAATGCTGGCACAAATCCAGAGTCGGTGTGTCAGTGCACCTAGAGAAAGAAAAACTTTAGTAGTGAAAATTAGTTTTAGAGTAGAATATAGGATGTCAACATAGAAAACTTTTACAGAATAACTCTGAACTCTTCTAAAGAAGCGATATATAGGGGGGGGGGGGGAAGAAGAATCCAATAAGAACGGACTCAGCAGTACCAATTTTTTTTTTTAAACTTTGCCCCACACTAGGAATTTCTCCTGTATCGTGGGTGCGTTCACAAACATTTAAACTCACATACACAAATACCCAGACCCGGAACAACTATCTGTAGACCATACAAATATTTGTTCCGTGCAGGGATCGAACTGAATGCTATAAAAATATCTTGATCAAATAAATATCTTTTCTTTCTTTCTTTCTATGCTACATCGCAGCAGACCAAGAATAAGATGGAGGAAGGAACTACTCACTTATCGAGAGAACTGGTCAACGATAGCGAGGAAGTGCGTGAAAACTGTAGAGGGAGGCTTTTACTCAGCACTGAGACAATACAAGCTGGATAGAAATAAGCTACACGCTTACAAGATAGATTGGGAAGCTGCCCCTCATTTCCGTCACGTCATCCATATTCCGTTAAACCATTCATTTTAACTGTAAATGATGGCATGCGAACCATGACCTGTGTTGGGAAATTACATATATTTTTATTCCAGTTGTAATTACGATCCCGTTACCTACATGATTACCGAATAATCCGAATATCATACGGGCGAAAACGCAGCCAAAAGTAATGATACTACAAAAATGATTATGTCCACCTATGTCACTTACAACGTTGCTTGGGAGTTGGTTGCGCCACTGTGTGCTACCCTAGGAAGTAGTCGACGTATTGGCCTATTGACATTGACGCCGAATTTGGATAAATTATGTTCGATTTTGTTTGGGTGTAAACAGAGCGCATTTACTTGTGTATTGAGAACAATACCAGTAGCAGGAATAATTAGGAACCATCATAATTTATTAATGCGTTGTAAACGTGGTTCTCCAAAACGACGGCGACGGCACATTATAATATAAATCGATTAGTTTATGTTAGCTACCTAGTTAATTTTTTCTCTTTAAGGAAAATGTTGCAGTTTTTACCTTTCATTTTATTAGGCACGTGGCAGTGTCGTTTTAATTGTGTGGCGAGTACTTTGTAAACCACATACATGTAGCTGTGTATTTATTGATGTTTGTTTATTGTAACAAACTATTTGAATCAAACAATTCGCTTTAATATAATTAGGTATACCTACAACTACTTACATTTAATATATGTAGGTATACCTAAAAACTACTTACATTTAATATATATAGGTATACCTACAACTACTTACATTTAGCACATGCCCTTTTCGGTTCAAGAATGTTTGACAAATAACGAATGACAAATGACCATCTGCATGACATTATAAAAACGAGTCATTTCACAAGCATCTCATTTCGCAAGCATATTAAATTAGTATATAACTAACCATGACATAATACTGATTTCGCTATGTTTTTCTTTGCAAATATTTCAAATGAAAGAAAGAAATAAATAAAAAGCCTTTTTCAACACACTTGCTCATAAAGTGGCTCTAATTTCACCGCAATTAGGCATATAATGACACCTGTAATCAAACTGTGAATTTTTCATTACCATTATTCACAAGTGAGTTATAGGTTTTTTTTTTAATTTTTTGGTTGAGTTGCTCTGTTCTTAAAAAAGTTTCGATACTAAAAAGATTGTGTTCAATACTACAAATAAATTAATGTACCTATTCCTTGCTCATTTCATGCAACTTCGAATTTAAATAGATAATTTCAACCTAGACATACGTTTTTAATAAATAAAACTTTTATTTTCTCTGTAATAAAAAAAACTTTGAATTCCCCATTTTGTACGTGACTGCAACACTATCCGCGGAAAGCCAAAAAAAAAAACTTAATCTTTTAGTCTATAGCCGATCGCCATTGTTAGATGCGCGCTCAGGATAATTTATTAATTTAAATAGGTAATTTCAACTTGTGTATACGTTTTCAATAAATAAAACTTTTGTTTTCTCTGTAATAAAAAATCTTTGAAATCCTCATTTTTTACGTGGCTGAAACACTATCCGCAAAAAGCAAAAAAAAGAAACCTCATCCTTTTAGTCTATGGCCGATCGCCATTGTTAGATGCGTCATTTTAACTGTTGAAAATATGTTAAAAATGATTTTTTTGCGTCATTTTGTGTGTTGTGTTATCAAGTGTGTTGAAAAACGTCGTATGATACACGTGTGTATTGATGATTACCGTCCTCGGCTCTCTTAAGACCCTCACCTAACGGCTCGGGTCTCAAAGGCGCCTCAGCGGTAATCACCTACGTTACACACTTATACCATAATGTACTATTATTTCATGCGTTGAAGAAAAGTTGACATTGTAAATATTAGAAAAAGGTTTAGAAAGGGTTGTTACATTAAGTTTGTTTCCATTTCATCTTAGTTGTTTATTATAACTAATATGAAATAAATGAGTTACTAAAAGATCGATTTTCTCTATCGATTGCAATAGAAAAAAAACAAGTTTAAATATCATTGCAAAAATATCCATTTAACCAAAATGTTCCTTTGTCAAAGCATTGATAAACAGTAAGCAGGTTTAACCTAAATATCATGATTATGTGCAAATTCAGCTAAAGTGCAAGGTCCAATTTCAACAGTTGACGTAGCCCCGGTACGTGAGGCATCAATTTCTGTTTGCAGGGTTTTTAAAACGATTGTAGTTTTGATTTTGAAACTGACCCGTCCGAGTGGTGTGCTCAAAGGTGCAACTCGGTTCGCTCGCTCTTTGTCAAATGTTGTTTATGCTTTGCGCTGTTTTACCAATTTAAATGATTATAAAAATATTAGTTTGTCAAATGATTTCTTTATCAAGAGTAAAACCTAACGTAATTTTAAAATAAAAATAAAAAAAGACTTGTGGCACTCGGAGAGTGCCGCGGTAAAGCTATTGCATAGCATTTTTTATCAACTTATGCAATTATAATTATTTATTTATTTTATTAATGCAGTATTTTTTTTCCTTTGTTTTTTTTTTAATAGCTAACATATTAATAAAAATGAATTAAATTATATAAATCAAATGTAACCTTCGTAGTTCTAACCACTAAGAAAAACTATGACACAAATTAAAAGAAAAAGTAAATGACATCTTGACAACTGACGTAATGTCAGATGAAAATTAAACATTGAAAAATTATAAGATCTAATATTTTATAAAAGATGAGGATGTTTAGTAAAAGTGTAAGTATAAATACTATATTTCCCCAACATTTTGGTTATCTTTATAGCAGTATTATATATAAATTAACAAAACAAAAAATAATACTGCATTTGGTATAATAATAATAAAATGAATGTATATAGAGTACCAACTCATTTTCTTTCACTATTTTTTCGTGACTTTCTTCATTAATAAATGCACTCTGTTTATTCATATTTAAAACACTTTGTACACAAATTATACGAGTACAGATATTCACTGTTGTACATAGATGATAAATACCTATACACCTATATACTTTCTCACAAACAGCTGATTACGGTAGTTTTCCAATACAACCAATGCCACCTAAAGGCGGGTTGCTGAACTAAAGAGACAAGCGTGATATTTCAAAAAGTCATTGTCAAGTGTCAATTCGTTAGGTTTTTATTTTCGTTACGGAATTTCTGGATTCGGTCCCCACGCTCAAGGCCCGCGATAGAAGCTATGCAATAGCTTAATAACGTTAAGTAAGTATTCATTTTTTGTGAAATGATAGGACAGCGCCCTTGTCATATTAGTAGACACTTAAAATACAAGCTTATATATGAGACCAAACATTTATTTTTAGAAAAGGCTCATAGTTCCGGGCCAGATAAAACAAAATAGCTGAAAGTCACGGCCTTCGGCAGCAAGGGCACCAAAAAGAAGCAGAGGAACTCTGTAAACAAACTAAATTCACAGTTTATTTTCCTCTCCTCTCACTGTTTCCTTGCTGCTACTCTATGCAGTAACACCTGTTGAAATGACAGTTCTATTTGCTGATGAGCTAAGCAACTAGTCATGTACCTACAAATCATCGGACACGTCAAACTCATTACGCTGTCTTTGAACCCGCACAAGTCAGGTAGGAAGTGGTTCAGTAATTACTAACGCCATTAACTTGACAATAGAATACGCAATACGTGGACGTGACTCTATTTTGGCAACCAAAAAAAAAGTGTCGTTAAGCCTAATAGAAACTGTGAGTAGAATTACCAACGTTGTTGGTGTATCTTTGGTGCAAATGAGTAAGTAGTCACTAGGCAAGGGTCCACCATACTAGCCCTGGACCGAATCTCAAACTATTCTATAACGTTGCTATTCAATCCTGTATCAGGGTTATCATGAGCTCCCGTCGGGACTGCGGGTTGTCCGAAAGAGATACCGCAGCCTCGACACAAAAGGCTAAGAAGGAACATGGGTGGTTTTTAGTCAGTGAAGTCTGACACTCCCTACCGCTCCGCCCAGAGCGAGAGGAGTCATTTGATGATTTCAGGTAATTAAAGTTGGAAAGTTTTGAATACTCAAATTACGTTGAATTGCTTTCCATTTCGACTGTTTAATTACCAAACAAAAAAAGGTTAATTATATCGTTATCGTAGAGGTAATTAATTACGCTGTGTCACCAAGGACCCGGGCAGAGAAACCTGCGGGCGAGGCCGGTGATAATGATAACAAGTTGACGTCGGAAGTATTGGCTACAGTCGACATACTGCGCCGAGAGCGTCCTCGGTGCGTACTGTGTTATCGCTGACAAGTACCTACGATCTGCAGATGATATGAAATAATCAAGAGATCTCGAGCACTTCTAGGTTTCGGCAACGTGTTTGGGAGAAACCAAATTTATAGACGCGGCTTGAGCTCGTCATAAAACCGAAAAATAAAGTCAATGGCCTCGTTTCGGGTTCGACGTCTCGACGCCCCGTCGGAGTATTCGCTTTGTTACTTGCTCGTACTGTGTTATCGCTGAACTGTTACATGCCGCTTAGGAGTGTTAGTCCTTTTAGAATTTTGATTTCAGTCAGCTGTAAATTAAAATATAAGTGTTTCAACATCAAGAGAGGAATGGAATGATCATCATCACTGTCTGCTGGATCGATATAGCAGCATTGCTTGATCGCTGTCGTTTTAGTATAGTTTTCTATCTGGGAAAATTGGTTTTCTCCATTTCCACCCGTGCAGAGCTCAGTCGCACTGGCACTATTTACATACAACCAAGTTTAGGCAAACTGATTACGGACAAGAATTTTAAAATACTTACCCTCACTAAATAGTCCCTTCTGATGAAATTAAAACGAATTTAAACCTTATTAACAGCACTACAATGAACAAATAGTAGGTAAAGCAATTAATGAATATCTCTGAACATTTGTTTTACTAAATGATAAAGGTCTTTGCCTTGCTCTACATTGTATTATCACTCGGAGATATTGCGATATAATCACAAACACAAGTTAAGGCTACAACAATCCTGTCTGGACTGTTGTACCTCTTGGAACACAAACAAAAAAACGTTTTATTTATGTAATACAGGCCGTCCCGACCTACCTTTATTATTTTTTTTTTTTTTGTGGGAATTCATCAAATGTCTCCTCCCGCTCTGGTCAGAGCGGTAGGGAGTGCTAGACTTCTACTGACTAAAAACCACCCATGTTCCTTCTTAGTCCATTGTGCCGAGGCCGGAGTATCTCTTTCGAACAATCCGCAGCTCCGACGGTAATCTGCCCTACAGGGGATTTGTTACACCTGCTTAAGATTTGAATTTTCAAAAAATCTTCCTTAGTGGATGGCTACAACATAATAAGTATCTGTATGACAATTTTAACCAGTCGTGTTCTGAGGTGTAACTACGTCACTACCACCACTCGTCTGAACAAGACAAGTGTAGTTAAAAAAGGAATGAATAAAGTTAAGAATAAGAAAGCTTGATGCACCGACCCTACTAAACAAAGTGGGACAAAGGTTAGAGATTGAAAGGAATTAATAAATGGCACTACTGACTGAAGTAGAGAAATAATTGCTGGCCAACGTTTGTACGTGAGGGAAGTTAGAAATAGTGGTTAGATAGGATGGAACCACTACAGGGAAATGCTGGTGGACTTGAGAGAAAGCGTCAACCGGCATGGGGCTTCTCCAACTAATAAAACAGCCCGCAGTGATTGCCTAGGCTGTAGGCACTATGTGCGTCATACATCGGTACTTCGGACAATCCGCATGAAACAAGGAAATTACTCTTTTTACCCGACTACGGTGAATCAACAAGGAGGGTTACGTTTTTATTATAATTTGACAAATGCGGTAACGTTAGAATCTGTTTTTTAAATTTCTGTGGTTAAAATCGTCTTGATTGTTCGCTGGTTATAGGTTACAGACGTCACATTAAATAGGTAATGGTGCCATCAAGAGAACATAAAGTCAAGAAGAAACACATCTCAAAAATGTATACACAAACATCTTACCCCAAAGAACAATAATACAAATTGGCGAACGGCTATTTTTTTACGATAAATATTGAAAGGTTTGCAGGTACATAACAATTTCAGGGCTAAGTTTTCAATAGTCGGGTTCTAGACTTTTAGTTTTTGAACTTATTTTTGTATTATGTTTGTTTTTGTTTTGCATCTGTTTCTTTATGTGTGAGCGCTTACAGAGAGTATGGAACTATTGTGCCCGTATTCATCGGGAACGGACGGGAACCTGCCTCAACATTAAGTTATAATATCAAGTAAAGGGTTTGTCTACTGTATTGTTCTTCTATTTCGGGTGGATGTTTAGCAGGAATGTCTAGCAAGAATGCAGTTAATCCTGTAGCTACCGCGTGCAGCATGCATCGCTACTAATTGCTAGATACCTCCCCGACCAGTTAAATCGGTTATAGTTTACGAAGTAACAGCTGTTTGATCACCACCGTTTAAACAGATATTAGAACGTCAGCACTTTGTGAGCTGAGCCTTAATGACGTCATTGTATCACACATTGAGATACGGAATGTGAAACATTTACCGAGACCATTGTCGTAAAATGTACAAGCTACAATAGTTGTAGTAGTAGTAGTTTTTATTCGCTAATATAGACTAGGACAGTGGTACACACAATGACTCTGATGATAGTTCGAAAATACCCGAGTTTCTACGATTGTGGATAGAAAAAGTTAATATGCTCTACAGTTATTGTAGGAATCTATCAGGTCAAATAATTATCTCGATCCTGAACCACTCCAGTTCTCCAATCCCACTGCATCCCACAGTTCGATCCGACGTGATTTAGTGCTACATGTGCTTAAAACTTTTACTAACCGGACATCTTGTTTATTATTTTATCGACAAGGGTTGAAGCCACCGTCTTTGCGGCTCAACGCCTACAACTATGGTTTTGTTACATTACTTGAATGATTAAATCATGTCAGCTAAAGTCCTACGGTTGTATGGGAGGCAGCCTGAATTAGTGTACAGTCATACACAGGGGTGTCCTGAAATCCTTCACACATTCTATAGTTTCTTTGGTCTTTAAGGGGTGATTTTTTGCAAATCCTTTTTCATTTTTCCTCGTTATTTATATGGATTTGGAACATTAATATTCCATCGTCGCATTCAGTTCTCCCGTACTTTGTAATCGTATAAGTGTTGTACGTTACAAACTTACAATACCGCAGGTACAGCTGATTTAAAAAAAAACGCTCCATGTTTCTTGCACCCGATATAAACCCAAATCGTAACCTTGTAGTCATTACCATCATCTGATCAAATATACGTTGTGTGACAATCGAAATATTAAACAGCTATAACCACAAACAGTCGATAGGTACTGCTGATAATAAGACTTCAGTCATTAGTAAATAACCACTTAAAATAAAAAATCATTTATATTGATTATTTAAGAATTATTGGTGTAACTGTACCGTTTGCGAAAAACACAACTAATGTTTATGAAAACTCGCAAAGCGCATGTAAAACTAATTCAAAAATAATTAAATGCAGGCTGGAAGGAGTACAAAAGAGGTTTCTAAATATAGAAGATGCACTAACCTTGAGCCATTTTTTTCTCTGGAGCTGACTTCTCGCCACCCTGGATAGTGAGGAACTGGCTTCTTCCCCACAGAAACCTTGCCTATGCAACTAATTGTATTAGACGTATTATCTGCTGTGCTACATTACCAGGTTATTTTGCTGTCGACTAACTATTTGCTGATCGATAATGAGCTTTATCATATTGTGACAAGATGATAATACTTGTTTATGGATGGGTTGTTACGTGTTGCATCAATTGTGTACTCAGCAATGATCGTCTGAAGAGTTTGTGTGTGTGCACAAGTAAATAAAACGGTCGTTATGAGTTGATATACTTGTATGATAGAGCTGGGGAACTACAAATTTATGAAAATTTCACAATAATGTGGTCATTTTAAGACACGGTTGGCGTTTGCTAAGCGATTGACTGCTGCGTCGCGTGTCGCAGGTCCGATCTCCGCACGGAACAAAGATACTTGTTCCGGGTCTAGGTGTTTGTGTATGTCAGTTTATATGTTTGTAAATGCACCCACGAAACACGAGACAGTACTACAGTTGCTAGCGTCACTGTTAAATTCCCCCCTTTTCTCCACGGGGGTAGTCAGAAACTACAGAACGGTAAACTATGTCCTACGTTAATACATTGTAGCTACTTTTTCCGCTTCGACCACGTTCACACGCGGCTGCAATTGGCACCCACTTACTGTAAAGGCATCATACCATACCTACTGCATATACAAGCTACTAGCTGATGCCCGCGACGTTGCCCATGTGGATGTCGGTCAATTTATATACTAAAACCTTCCTCGAGAACCACTCTATCCATTGGTGAAACAGCATGAATATCGGTGCAGTAGGTTTTGAGTTTATTGCGAACAGACAGATACGGAGGAGGACTAATTACTAATTTATGTAGTGACTAGCGACCCGCCCCGGCTTCGCACGGGTGCAATGCTGATACTAAATTAAATACACTACAGAAAAACTATATAAAAACATAGCGGCCCGCTCCGACTTTGCACGGGCATAAAATATATATGCCTATGTCACTCAATGAAAACATGATTAAAATCGATCCAGTATTTTTGATTCAATCATTACTGCCCTTGGCCTGCACGCATTAAATTTGAAGTAAAACAATTCCTCTTTCCCTATACTTACTATGAAGATTTCCTGCTATCTTTGGAATATCTAAATTCATACAATTTTTATTACATTACACATTTTTACTTATTTACTTTTTACATTTTTAGGTATTTATTTTATTTTTACAACAATTAATATATTACAGGATGTCTTTATACACAACGTTCACAGCTTTCTTGTCATTAGACAATACAAACATGTTTTCTCTTGAGGTTACTCTTGAAAGAGCGACATACAGTTGGCCATGTGAAAAACAGTCAACGCTCAAATCTAAGCCTGCAACGTTGAAGGTTTGACCTTGCGATTTATTAATGGTCATTGCAAAAGATGTCTTTACCGGAAACTGTAAACGTTTAAATTGGAAGGGTAAATCCGATGGTATCAGAGGGATTCGGGGAATCAATACACCGACCGGTACCGCCCGCCGCAAACGCAAATTTTAAATTTGTAATATCTCCGAAAATATTTGTTTAATTTACATGCTGTAAGGAACCATATTGATCTATGTTAATTGCACACTGTATTTAAGGTACTTAATTCGATAAGGATTAATGTCGTATTGCTTAAAATAGCTTCGTAAATAAGCCATTTTTTCACGTAAAAAGTAAACAATAAAAATGGTTAATGTGGGTTATCCCTAAAATATAAACATATACCATCGCGGACTTTTTTGTAGACCTTTTTATGGTGTACAATACTGTAGTACATTAATTTGATCTAAGTCGTAGGGTTTAGGCAGCGTTTTTGCTAAATTGCTAAATAAGCCCAAAAAAATAGGTTAATTTACGACATCACGTTAGAAACCTCTAAAATTAGCAATGTTGCCTTAGTATATGATGCATGTATTATACATATAAACCTTCCTCTTGAATCACTCTATCTATTGGAAAAAACCGCATCAAAATCCGTTGCGTAGTTTTAAAGATTTAAGCGCACATAGGGATATAGGGACAGAAAAGGCGACTTTGTTTTATACTATGTAGTGATAGTGAAGATACAATGACTAGATCATCTGTCACCTATCGATATCCCCTTTTAAACGTGGTCCGCGCAGCATACCTAGAAACAGTAAGCCTAGTGGTGTGATCGAACTGGAAATTCATAGGTTTCCAGTTTGACCACCAATACATCAGTAAGTAGAAGGTTCCCAGGAATAGGTATAATCCTATCCTACTAATATTATAAATGCAAAAGTTTGTGAGGTATGTATGTGTGGATGGATAAATGTTTGTTACTCTTTCACGCAAAAACTACTGAATCGATTTGGATGAAATTTGGCACACAGATAGTTTATAACCTGGATTAACACAGGGTAGTTTTTATCCCGATTTTATCTTCCCGTGGGATAATTTTCGAGTTGTAGCGGGTGAAGCCGCTGGCAACACCTAGTACACAATAAAAATATCATAAGGACGGGTAAAATCAGTATCTTTCGGCTTTGATAAGGGTATTTTTACACCCTTAATAGTCAAACAAATAACATTAACACGTCTGATTGATGGCATAGTGGACACATAAAACATGCCCAATGATTTACTGGCAATGCTCTATGGCATTGTGTACAGCTGACAGATGCAGAAATTAATTAATTTTAGTTAACTCTGTCCGTTTGTTTCGTAGAGATGTAGAGATAACACAATCAGCGTTTAGTGTTCCCACAGCTGCTAGACTCAAGGTTGCTCAAACGTCTTTCGGACGAGAGAGACTGAGTTGTACTCCACCACGTGTGTGAGCCCTGCAGGGGTTGAGGCAGGACTTTATGAAATCCGGCTTCAGTTTCTTCCTTAGTATTGTTCTGCGGATTTCAAAATTATGGCATTTGGTTGAAAATATTTTAGTCCAAGCCATGGTCTTCAAACAGGTTTTGGTTAACATTTCTTCAGCAAACATGCTTCAAAGATCTTTTAATAATCAGTGTACTGCTGTCTTCTAACGGACATAGCCCACACCAAGGAGCACACAACTT
The DNA here is from genome assembly GCA_949774965.1 of Diarsia brunnea. Classification (NCBI taxonomy): domain Eukaryota; kingdom Metazoa; phylum Arthropoda; class Insecta; order Lepidoptera; family Noctuidae; genus Diarsia; species Diarsia brunnea. The sequence goes on from OX458996.1 coordinate 35,667,761, forward strand.
CCAGATCAGACTCTCATCGAAACCACAAACGTAACAGACAGAGACGGTTGTAAAAAATAGTCGTCTTAATTAGACTAACTATTAAGATAAGTAAATGGTAAACTATTATGCTTAGTATTGGGATCACATTGGATCCGGTTGACGTCAAAAGATTTGAATATTGCCCGGATCTGCGGATGTTTGTCCCCATTTCTCAGTACACACTTTTACCTGTGCGGTCATGTCGGTGGAAGGTAGATTGTTCTCTAGGTCAATGGTATTATTAGCTCTACGTCTATATAATTATTTAATCTCGCTTGTAATTTACTTGCAAACAAACCCCAATGTAAAGGGGCTGATATGGACGTGCACACTGTTACCATAATTATATTCAGTTCATGATTCTAGCCAGACTAGTGTAGACATTTTTCATCGTACCGATACCACAAGCTGCTCTATAAATTTTAACCGAGGAAGTATTGCGCTTTTATATGTAACAGCTTAGCTTTCTCATCATGTACACACGGTGTCGCTTCAATGTATAATGTCCAGTATATGGCCTTACTTTGTATAGATTACATTTACAATGAGAGATCCGCTATTAACTGGTAAAGTATAGCTTGATTGGTGGCTGAGCGTACAAAGTGACCTTTAATTTTATGACGGCACGGTTTATCTAAAGCTGTTTTTTTCCTTAAACATTAGAAACATAGATAATACTTATGTGAGTAAAACCGTAAAGGCGTAGGTAAGTTTTGTAGCTATTAGTAACAAAAAGAAAAAAAAACGCATACAACGAATAAAACCTGTGACTATAGTATACGAACTGGCCATTAATAAACTGACGAAACAAACCGGGCGTGTGTCAAAAAATGACAGATTTCGGCCATATTGTATACGACTAGTTTTTGACGTAATCGCTTTGAATTATATTATTTGATGGAAGTGTGTATTTTGTAGGGAGAGGACACTGTGATGAAGGTAATGATTTTATTCCATAAATATCTTTGTTGCGGTGGGTGAAAACACTGGGAACCTACCATCTAAGGTACCATGATTTATTTAATCAAACTATAATATTTCACGCTCGGGTATTGTATATGTACTACACAAACAATTTTCAATCCACCCATTATTTTATAAGTAACGTAGTTCTTGTCATGGAAATGATAGTGGTACGCTGTTCCGTTAACGATAGGACATGACATGTCCTGTGTGCCTTGCTTCTCTGGCCTCTCTCGGCCATGTTTCGGTCACGGCGGTGCTCTGAACGAATACGGTTATTCGAAAACACTGTGCGATAAAACAAACTTCGATCATGTTCCGTATTAGTTCCTCATCTTCAGAAATTATTCTCAAATATGAACAAATTAGCATGTACAGCTTAGCTTTTTCTCAATTCTTTCCTGTGCACGTTCTTCTATTAATTTTTTCACAGGAGTATCAGTCAATATCAAACTATTTCGATAGTTTTCTTATTGTCGAGCAGGACCCAGAAAGGTCTCGTCTCTTCCAAATGTCTCCACTGTTGACGATTCGTCTTGGCTTTTCACTTAGTTGGAATCCTGAAGGACTTTTTACCTGATTTTCAAGTAGGTACCTACATGTAGCCCAGCTCTTGAGATAGAAAGTTGCTGGATATCAACGGTAGCTGTCAAAAGATTCCTGGATTGCAGTTATAGGTCTTCCTCAAAACCTATAACGTTTTAGTTAGATATAAGTGTTGAATTTTCTTTCCTGGAAGAAGTCGGTTTGCCAAAAGCCTCAGAACATCTGCAAGCAATTTACCGGTGATTGAATCCAACAAGTAGGTACCTACGTTGAGCAAGACCTATTGGACCTGGGGGTGCTCCTGTCATCGTATTTTTCTTAATTTTTAATAAAGCTTCTTCTTCGCTTATCTTCCTTTTTTTATATTGCACTAGCTGTTGCCCGCGACTTCGTTCGCGTGGATTTTTTTTTCAAAACTTTGTACACGTATTCTCGGAGGTACCCACCTCCAAGAATACGTGTACAAAGTTTCGTAGTAGTCGCGTGAAAGCGTAACAAAGAAACTTACATTCACATTTATATTGTTAGTAGGGATTATTTGGCCATACAACAGTAATTTTTTGTTAAAGTTTAATTGTCAACGACACACAGCGCGGTCCTTCCTTAGGCGTCCAGTATGTGACGATCTTTGTCCTATCTCCGGATGAATCCGTGCCACGATGGCCTGTCTACTTCCACTTCAGTCAGGCTGTTTTTCTGCAACGTGAGCTATTGAGCGCAGGGTGGTGTTTCTAACGCGGTCCTCCATTGCTTGCTAGTCGTGAGTACGAAATTCTGTTGTCCAGTAAGTGACCAACTTTGTACGCCATAGGTTAGGACAAGTGTGATTGGACATATTTTTATTTACACATGATTCCCGAATCACTAGAGGAGCACATGGTCAAAGGTAACTGCCACTCGGGTCGATCTTTAGGTTAAGCCGCGCTTGCCTAGATTGGTCTGTGGATGGGTGACCCCCCATTACATACCGAGTTTCCTTCGTGCCTCGGAAAGCACGTTAAGCGGTTGGTCCCGGCTGCCATATATAGATCTTTGGGATTCGTTACAGGTAGTCAGTGACCTGAAAGTCTGACAACCAGTCTTACCAAAGGGTATCGTATTACCCAGTATTAACTGGGTTGTGGAGGTCAGATAGGCAGTCGCTTCATGTAAAATACTGGTACTGAACTACATCCGGTTAAACTGGAAGCCGACCCCAACATAGTTGGGGAAAGGCTATGTATATAGACACAGCAATGTAGAATACAAGGGAAGATTGCTTACCGTCAATGTCACGATTGTTATTTTTTTATTAAAACTGAGAGGATTAATACAAAAATATATTAAAGCGCCTACTTATATGCATCTTAGATTTTCGTGAGAACTACCCAATGAATAGTGCACAATTAGTGTGATTTTCCAAAATATCTTGGGGTTTCTCTGGACAGATCATTGACCTTCAGCAAAAACTGCTATAACATCAAGCAGAAGGTGCACACCCGCAACAATCTCTTACGGCGACTAGTCTCTTCAGGGTGGGGTGCTTCGCCTCATGTTTTGCGGACTACAGCGCTGGCGCTATCTTTTTCAGCTGGTGAATTTGCGTGCCCCGTGTGGAGCCGCTCAGCCCATGCAAAGTCGGTGGATACAGCTCTAAACGAAACGTGCCGGATCATCACTGGTTGCCTTAAACCGACCCCGGTACAGATGCTGTACCCACTGGCAGGGATAGCGCCGCCTGAAGTTCGCAGAACAGTGGCAAGTTCTGGCGAAAGAGCCAAAATGGCTTCAGACACACGACACCCATTACACCTAAACAGCCTTGTATTGCAAAGGCTGAAAAGCCGAAACAGCTTTCTGAAGTGTGTCACCCCACTCACTGGCGAGCGGTCTACGGAAAGATTGAAGCTGTGGCAAGGTAGTGCATCCTTACCTTACCCATTTGTTCCACCTGCTGAACATCTCCCACCTGGACAAGAGTGGCCGTGGCTGACCTGGAAGTCTTTAAACAGGCTCCGGACCCAGGTTGGCCGCAGCAAAGAAAACTTGCTGAGGTGGGGACACATAAATGACTCTGCACTGGAGTGTAAATGTGGTGCTATTCCTCAAACAATGGGGCACTTAATATCGTGCCCTGCCTGTCCTGCTAGTTGTTCACTACAGGAACTGATGGACGCTGCCGAAAGCGCCAAACTAGTAGCTCAATTCTGGGCCAACACAATTTAGATTGCCATCGACACGCTAAGAAGAAGTGTGTTCATACGAGTAGTCCCACACTTGACTCCGCCTTGTGCTCTTCGATGTTTAGTGGTTCTCCTATATGTGAACGAGGCACAACTCCTATATGTGAACGAGGCACAACTCCTATATGTGAACGAGGCACTACACAAGGCGAAGGTATATTTATAAGTATATTATATCCATTTATGTAGTTACAGGTTGTTTTGTAAATAGACCGGAAAATAACGCGGACTATTTTCGTAATTGTCATAATTAGGGCGATGATACATCTTCCGTATTGTTATTTAGTTGGTATTTTTGTCTCTTGGTGGGAACTCTGTTTGAAATTACAAGGGCGTCACCCTTGTATCGTATTACCCAGTATTAACTGGGTTGTGGAGGTCAGATAGGCAGTCGCTTCATGTAAAATACTGGTACTGAACTACATCCGGTTAAACTGGAAGCCGACCCCAACCTAGTTGGGGAAAGGCTATGTATATAGACACAGCAATGTATAATACAAGGGAAGATTGCTTACCGTCAATGTCACGATTGTTATTTTTTTATTAAAACTGAGAGGATTAATACAAAAATATATTAAAGCGCCTACTTATATGCATCTTAGAATTTCGTTAGAACTACCCAATGAATAGTGCACAATTAGTGTGTTCATACGAGTAGTCCCACACTTGACTCCGCCTTGTGCTCTTCGATGTTTAGTGGTTCTCCTATATGTGAACGAGGCACAACTCCTATATGTGAACGAGGCACTACACAAGGCGAAGGTATATTTATAAGTATATTATATCCATTTATGTAGTTACAGGTTGTTTTGTAAATAGACCGGAAAATAACGCGGACTATTTTCGTAATTGTCATAATTAGGGCGATGATACATCTTCCGTATTGTTATTTAGTTGATATTTTTGTCTCTTGGTGGGAACTCTGTTTGAAATTACAAGGGTGACGTGTGGTTTCCTTATGCTATACTTTACTGAATCAAAAACACGTCTCAGATAGCCAACACGATCGACCAGCTTTGTCGCGGTCAGAGAATATTTAATTTTTTGTATTCCACTTTCTTCTTCTCAATTTTTTTTTGATGTTTCGAAACATTTCCAATTTGTCTGACAGTCCTCTAATCAAATTGCAATTGGCAGCATATTATGTGCAGCCCTATTACTAGGGATATAAACGTAATAGGCGAATTGTGGATATAAGTACTGAAGTACCTACACCTCCGTTTAGTCCTTTGAGAAAATACAGGCGTGGTGTTATGTTATTATGTATTTCGGTCATGCATCTCCGCACCCATGGCCAGTCATGCAGTGTGCGCGCAACCTGATCGCTCCAGCAGCCATTCACCAGCTAGGTTTCGACCTTCTGATCCTCGTGTCGGTTCCGAAAATACACCCGTTGACATAACGCGCACAGTCGCGCACGTCACCTAGTACGCGCTCGTCTACACCGAACGGTTAAGTTTATCGTTTAAACAATGGGGTATTTCACCAAAAAATCGAATTAGTCCGTCTGTTAGATTATCGAATAATATTGGATAAGTACGTGTTTTTTGTTTTATCAAATTAATAAAAATTGATGAAAATAAAACGCGTCAAAGATCATGAGTGGGGGCTTGTGACGTCACTTTGTTTGTAAAAAAGTACTAACCTTGTGGCGTCACACGACTTGAAAAGACTTTTCGAAGCACTGTATCGTCTTCATCTTTTGTTTACGTGAAAAAAGAAAAGATACGTGTCCATTATTTTTTGGAAATCTATCTGACGGACTACTTAGATTTTTTTGGTTAAATACTCTATTACGTTAAAAACCCTCTTCGATCTAAAATAGGCATATAGGTGTACCAACGACATTGTCTACCGGTCACCAGGTCCAGTGCTAGCTACTGCTGAATCTCAGGTTTGATTGCTAGACCGGGCACAAAGTTAGATCTTTTTCTTGTTTAAGTGCCAGCACGCAGACTGCAGTCACATGTTATTGATGGAAAGTAAATAATTTGATTGCACGGTTTAATTAACTTCCATACTAGCTCATGTTTGCGGCTTCACCGCTGTTAATTAAAGTGTTGTTGCGCAACTGAAATGTTATTAGCACTACGTAATAGGTAGTAAACCTTTTAGTTAAATAAGTGTGTTTAGTAGTAGTATCGTTGTTATTGATGGAAAAGTACTAACAAGTTGTTACATGTAATTAATTATAACAAACAAATATACCTATTCCACTCTTACAGCGAAACTAAACCTATTGCTAGTTTCCGAATCGAGTAGTTAATAAATAATCGGAACTTGCCAACTGTACTTAAGTTCATTACCACTGCTCTCAAAACGGTGAAGGAAAACATCGTAAGGAAACTGGCATGTCCTAAACCAAAAATTCACAGACATAAGACCTCTCCCAACCCGCACTGGCCCCGCGCGGTGGATTATGTCCCAGCAGTGGGCACATTACAGGCTGATTATTTTATGTAGCTATTTGTCGTAGCGACCCATTCTTGCGTCTTACGGCGGCAACTATCAAACTTAAAAGATCGGATCCAAATCTTAGGAGGCTAAGACCCGATCTCTTACTCAAATATCAAATAATTTATTCGCATAATATGGGTAAATAGATGATACATAATGCATTACATAATACAACAAAAAAGATCCTCATATTAACCATTTCTGGTATGCAAAACTTAAAACTGCAAAATTCTGCATCAACCATACATGTTCACAAAACATTGAAATCAGTTGGTAGGGTTGGAGATTAAATTAACGTACTGTACTACGATACGAACATAGTAATCCGTGATTTTTATAAGTAAGTTTCACTGAAAAAACACAAAATCCAGTTGGTCTTAGATGACTTTATTGACAGTAAAATGGACGTTTCAAAATCTTTTTTATGATTATTTATTCGCTAGGTCAAATAAATTAAAGAGTACTTAATTGGATCTTCGTCAGGAAACATTTTAATAACAGGCCAGTTTATATTCGGATATAAAATATCACGTTCTAAAGTGAAGTCAGTACGTGCTTAGTGTACCCAGTTCATCCATGTCTTTGGGAAATCTGCAAAAGCGAGTGCATATCTGACACGGTTGGTTCTGCCACAAGTGGCCACATTTTTGACTCTGAAAAGCACGTTCGAGCTTATGTTACCATCTTCCAAAGTTAGTACCTATTAAGACAATGACAAATTAAGCAACTTTGCCAATGGTCAGTGTCGTGTCAATCAATCCAAGTGATTTAAGTTATTTTGATTTTGAAACAAATTTACCGTCATTTATAAAATAAAAGTTAATTTAACTGCTCGGTCAGTCAGCTCGCTTGGTTCATTGTCCATTTACATGGTAATAGCTTTGATCAATGCATGCATATAACATAAAAATAACTTCCAAATATTCTACTTACGACTGATTTCCTCAAAACTTAATAATAACCCTCTTTTTGGGCTTCCCCGCAGTCGTTTAATAAGTAAGTAGAGGCACTATTTAGCTAAATCTTCTCAAATTAATAAATATGAGACATCGTTGGGAATCCATCCACCGCAACATTGTTTTAACGCTGATCAACATCAACATCGACAGCTCACCGGGAACATTCACCTGTAATGTAACATTCACCTGTAATGTAACATTCACCTGTAATGTAACATTCACCTGTAATGTAACATTCACCTGTAATGTAACATTCACCTGTAATGTAACATTCACCTGTAATGTAACATTCACCTGTAATGTAACATTCACCTGTAATGTAACAGTTCAGATTCGAGGATCACATCAGTTACTGAGGCGCACGGAGCACCACAGTGCTCAACCTGTAATGATACAATTTGTAACAATCACTTTGACACAAAATAGAATTTTTGATTGAATTTTATATTTTTAGCGAATGTTATTTAAGGTGCTTTTTAAAGGCATATTAGATTTTCATCAGGCGCCACGAATCTGGTGGAAACCTGTAGTAAGTCATCGGTTTTGTTCCGCAGGCTACGAAGTTGCCCAAGCAGCGTGTAGCCCACCTAGAGCCAACCCCGAGGTCGTGCGTAGGCCATACGTTCAGCTCCCCGAACCTGCCCGGCGTGCGTAGGAAGTGCAAAGGCAAGCCTCGACCTGAAGATCCCGGCAAACCAGCGCTCGACGGCCACTCTGCTTCGGAGTCACACATAGGGGTAAGTGTATTCGTAGTGTAATAATGTAGTATAAGTATAGTTCGTATGTCGCGTCCCATCGTGTGATTCCACTTAAATCACACTCAATAACATGTATTCCAGGTTATCAATGAGAATGAACCAACGCTGCCCGTTTCACGACTAGACCACCTTCCGGGTCCAAGCGATTGGTGCTCCTTAGTAGACAGTATGGAGTGCAGGACTCAGGCGGCGGATACGAGCCGCAGGTGCGTAAAGCCTCAGAGAGACCCTGGCGACTCGCAGTGGGGGGTGCGGAAACCAGACAGAGCGAAATGCTGCAACGAACAAATTGTACCTAAAGTAAGTCATAATGAAAGTTAGCACATTATTAATAGAAGTGCAAACTAGACAATGTATGACTTTATATTACAAATGAACTTAACAAATATCTCCAATCAATCATGCATGTACAGAAAGAGAACGCACATGGCGCGGCATACACCGCTGCGCTGCGCGAGAACGCATGAAACTTGGCGACTGACCGATCGGAAATAATATAATGCACGAAATTAATATAAAAAGACCCAATTACAAGAATGAAACCGCGGTCACCGTTAGTTCGACTTTGTGTGTCATTATAACTTTTTTAAAGATATAAATGCCGCTTCTTTTCTCTTCATTTAATGATTTTCACGGTGATGCGTTTTTACCCTTGAATTCCATGTCATTGAAAGGAAATAATAACATAATTATTTTTATCTTTTCAGATATCTTTATCGTGTAAGTACATACCCACTCATAACCCACTGGAAAGGTTTAACGTAAGTGCGTAATAAAATTACAATGCAATCACAAAAGATCATCACCCACACAAAGTCTCAAACCTCTGGTTTTGTTTCGGAGGTTCGTCTATAATGTGAAAGCATTTATAATGTTCTCGTAGATTAACTTTGTATAAATAAAATAGATTCTATAATCTCTAGTTGAACATGCCTCTGGCATCAGGATCAGGACCACCTCTTTACTGTGTGTTTAAAACTGTTAATGGATGTCGCTGTTCGCCGAGATACAAGATCCATCCTAGTTCGGCAACAGAGGATTCTGTACTAGAAACTTTACTGTTTGGTAGGTTCACCGGTCGCTGCCGACGTAGATGAGCAATTGGCGCGGCAGATCCGGGAGATCCACCACGACAGCCGCAAGAGCTCGCGCATCATCAGGGACTCCAGGAAGAGGCTTCTTGAGATACAAAAGGTATATCCTTTCTTTCGATGTCCCGTCTTTATCCGGTCTTACTTATTACACTGACTGACACTGATTGTCATGGTATGGGCATGTGATGAGGAGAGATGAATCGCATGTGACTAAATAAGTGATGAATATAAATGTGGATGGATGGAGAGGGAGAGGAAGACCAAAGAAAAGATGGATGGAGTGTGTGAGGAGTGATATGAAGGAAAAAGGAATAAATGATAACGTGACGACTGACAGGGCAGAATGGAAAAAAACGTGTTGCGCTGACCCCAAATTACATGCGATAAGGGGAGGAAGATGATGAGATGATGATTACCGATATTACACGACGAAGTAAGCCTCTCTTTTATCTCGACCTAACGACACAATGGGAGTGCAGAGTTGCAGACAATACAGTGCAGCCAATAAAAATAGGTCAACACTAAAAAGCTTCCCAGTCGGTCAGTTAAGTATTAGTATTAGTTATGTAACCGGGTCAACTTCTAATATTACAGGTAACGGGCGGCTGCCGGCTGTTTTAATAGAATGAGCGTAACTAACGAACTAGCTAAAAGCTTTCCTGAAATAATCCGACAATATTGGCGCGGCCGTAGTGTATTCATATCCCGTGGTCTATTATTTGCAGCCGTCACTGCGCTCCAGAGTTATTCAGCGTTAGGGAAAAGTTCTATTCCATTGTGCTGGGACTATGTAGCTTGATGTAAGAGTTAGCAAAGGGGATAGACCCGATGTGGCATATCAAACTGCCCGCCATTTTGTTTTTTTTTTGAAATCGCGGCCCACGATGAAAGTGGTATGCATGGATAGAGGCAATACCCTCACCTTCTATAACATAGGATTTAATCATATCTGGTCAAGTGTGGGTGTACTATTATTAAGTACACCGCTGCCTAACCTTTTCAGGATTACAGGCGTGATGTCATGTTCATTTATCAAAGCTGAGCCTACAAATGTGCCTAGGGGCTTAGGCACATTTGTAGGCTCCGAGCTAGATGCCCCTTAGGACGCTACTATTGTTGAATTGAATACAGCAAGCTACAATGCATTGCCAGTGGCACCTCCAATTATTGTGCTTCACATTTCAATAGAATATTTAAATTGTGATTGGCGAGTCGCCTACAGCCGGTGGCACAGCAATATTTTACGATAATCGTCATGTTTTCAAAATGATCAATAATTCATGCCCGTTCGGATCCATCCTTTGGTTATAAATATTTCAATGTATTATACGTGGTTCGTGCGAGGTTTATTTCCTGAAACGGAACGTACTACTACCCTTTTTTTTGTGGCGTGGGAAATCATCACATTACCCTTCCCACTCTGGGCAGAGCGAAAGGGAGTATCAGACTTCTACTGACTAAAAACCACCCATGTTCCTTCTTAGCCCTTTGTGTCAAGGCCGCGGTATCTCTTTCGAACAATCCGCAGCTCCGACGGGAACGGAACATACGAACTGAGTATTTGTATGCCTGTGAGACCAGAAATGAAACGTTTGTATCAAACACAAACTATCTTCCCGTCCCTGACACAATATGAACTCCTCGGAGAGTATGCATCTTTGTCTTGTGAACAAATGCGGTAAGCTTATGAACAACTGAGCTAAGCTTATGAACAACTGCGCTAAGCTTATGAAAAACTGCGCTAAGCTTATGAACAACTGCGCTAAACTTGTAAACAACTGCGCTAAGCTTATGAACAACTGCGCTAAGCCCGGTTAAACTGATGGCACAACTTAATGGTTAGCTTAGAAAAGTTTCTGACGAATTGTGACGATTCCAGAAAGCCACATTAACGGAGACAGATGTAAAGGAACTGACCGAGCGCAACGAGCTACTCCTCCGTGAGATGGAGCGCTTCGACCACATGACCAAGAATATTCAGAAGCTTGTGGCGCCAGAGACCTTGAGTCGCAGGGCCTCCCCAACCGCAAGGCGTCTTAAGGAAGAGCCGCAACGGTGCAAGGACTATGTGCACAGCAGTGCCTATGGTAAGGAAAACTCTTTTCTAGGGTAACGTACCCAAAGGGTAAAAACGGGACCCTATTACTAAGACTTCGCTGTCCGTCCGTCTGTCTGTCACCAGGCTGCATCTCAAGAACCGCGATAGCTAGACAGTTGAAATTTACACAAATTATGTATTTCTGCTGCCGCTATAACAACAAATACTAAAAACAAAATAAAATAAATATGTAAGGGGGCTCCCATACAACAAACGCTATTATTATAGATAATGGTATGTACGGAAGCCTTCGTGCGTGAGTCCGACTCGCACTTGACCGGTTTTCTTGTAATTATTGACGGTAGGTACTTCGTTAGTTACTCGGTGCTGCTGGAATCGTATCAGTCAGTGGATGACTAAAGTCCATTTCACGAAAGAAGTCCCGCAGACGCAGCGCTGTATGTCGCGTGACATAATGTTGTTTCACAACTTTTGGCATCGTAAATAAACCTTATAACGCACTAATCCAATAATAAACTCACAAAATATCTATCACAACAAACGCACCTTGATAACATCGACAAACGACAACATGGCCGATCTGTTATATTTAGTTCCACAATTGTCCGCGGGACTTCTTTCGTGAAATGGACTTTACTCCTACATACACACGCTGACGCATTAAGTTGCTACTGCTGGTGATCTGTTTTTGGGTTCGATTCCCAGGTCAGAAAGACCTTTGAAAGATTTTTTATTCAAGTAGTTTTCTCAATAGCAGCCCGGTAGCTGGATTTATTTCCCCTGGTTATTGGTAACAAATTCTCATGGGGGTAGATAGAAACCACAGAACGCCACCTGCTACGATCCTTACATACTCCTTTTGCCTCGTCTACATTCATACATCTGGTCATACACGCACGCCGTTTGCGGCCGGTTGTATGTTTTTTATAAAGGATGTTTTTTAGAGGCGGAGAAATTTAAACCTGTGTTTTTTTTTTAAATTAAAGTACTCAGCCGCTAGGAAAACACCCATTATGTCTGTATAAACTGCCACAAGATAACCTAACGTATCCTAGGCGAGGTGCAATAACCCCATTATAATTATTTGGCTTTTACATCTTTGTGAGCTGACCGAGGCGATCGCCAGCTTGCTCTTCATTAGTATGAAGGGTTTAACTAAATTAGCCTGCATAAAAATGTTTGTCTGAAATAATTAGTTTACACATTTTTGCTCCACGAACAGTTCATTTAAATTCTGTGTTCATGTCTCTCGAAATTTTGGCTTATCTCTCTAACAATTACAATGAAAATCACGCTCCATACTAACTAATTTTCAGCGAAGGTCTGACAAATCATATTATCTTGTATGAAACTCTCGCAACATGCTAATCAACTGTACATCATGTGCTGTTTTTCAGGCGCTTTAGTTAGGTACTGTCTGTTGACATTTTGCGAGGACTGTTTTTAACGAAAAGTTCAGCACAGAGCATATTACATGTCATGATAGTTACATACCTATTGTTTCTGTTCAATTTGTGGGATATTGTTAGTCGCTTCATTTAGGTTGATTGTGACTAAATGGTTGTTGTTCAATTTTATGAATTTATAATTTTGGAAATGAAAAATTGTGTTGAAATCTGTAGCCAAGGTTTGCGTAAGTGTGCTAAAAGAGTAGGGAAAACCCAAAGAAACGATGTAGATACTGTGTAAAAGTTGACATGGCTACTTAACAGAGAAGTTTTTAATTTTATTCTATTTTATTTTATGAAGGTTGGAAGAAGACAACAAAGGGCAGATGATGATGGTTGTTAGACTGAAAGCTTTACAGATTTTTTAAAACAATTTTCTTTTCTAGAACCGCCCCTCTACCATGAGATGAAGATGAGTCACCCCACAGTACTCCTGGCAGGTCCTCAGAACGCCTGCACTCCCGGCCTGGTGGTCTGCGAGCCGCAAGTCCGCAGCAAATCCGTACGTCCTCATCCTTGTCCCAGAAAATAACAAATTATGACGAAAATGTACAAAAATAGCAAAATATACAATTGTAACGAAGCTTGTGTTTCTTTTAAGGAGATTGACCTGACTCGCAAGCTTAGCGAGAGCTACGACATGCAGGAGAGACTCGCCGCCGATAACGCTGATCTAGAAGTCAAGAGGTTCTGCTTTGACCTTGTTGCTACTGCTATTACAATATGACGAGTGCAGGTGACAGGAACTGAGAGTCCAGCTCACAGCAGAGTGCAATTAGCCAAAAAATACTCGAATGGAACGAAGTTAACGTCGGCCGGATTTTTATCTATTAAGCCAGAAGTGTCGAGACAAAAAAAGAAAAAAAAAACATACATTGCCAGTCGCGACTTATTTTTCGTTGAGTTCTTTTGATCGTTTTTAATAACTTGAAATTCGACGAATTTGTATTGTTGGGCAGCGTGTGACCCGATTATATCATCAGTCTATAATGTTCCCACTGCTGGGACACGGCCAACCTCTCAGTGGGCTATAATCCACCACCCGAGTACACCCATTAAACGCCAATCTATATTTATACAAATAAATAAAATTGAAGTGTCTGTTTGTAATTTCGGAATAACAGCTTTTTGCTGAATGCATTATCATCCCTTAACCTAATTCGTTTGGGGTAAGACTAAGCATGAATGCATAAAGTGTAAAAGGGGGTTCTCCCCGTCATGGCGATCATTTATTTTTGTTCTGGATCAAACCTGGGAACCTAATCCTACTAAGTACGTTAAGTTACGGAGACATGGAGGTCAAAGTTTTCACAAGGCTGTTCTCATACTAGTTTTAAGGTTAAAACTTGTAGGTAAGTAGTTTACTATTTTTCAAAAAATCCATCTACCCGCACAATCTTTTGAATGTGTTATTCTGAGTTTTATCGTAAACTGTAATTCTTCACTCTCAAAAAAAAGTCGTTTCGAGCAATACTTTTTGCGTAGGATTACTTACTTTGTTGCACATAACGGTGCGTCCCCATTAGTGCCGCGTGGCTCCGTGAGGCCGAGCCTCGTGAGTGGGGACGTGAGCGAGGTCTGAGCCATGCGGCCTCAGGGCGTTGTAAAAAAAAACAAAAAAGCATGCGAGGCCGAGCCGCGCGGCTCATAATGGGGACGCGCTTTAATGCTTGGTTGGTGGCTTCGTAAAGGCTCCGTTTACACCCTTTCTGTACTTACGTATATTTTTTTTTTTTTTACATCTTTGGCTGTCTGTTTGTTCCGGTTTATCTCCTAAACGACTGAGAAGGCTTAAAGCTGAGAAATAAAAGTTCTAGATTAAAGATTACCAGTTCCGTGAATGAAATAAAAACTAGGTATGCCTCGACACGCCTTTTTTTCGATACGATACCGATACTTTTTATAAAAATATCGGCGATACCGATGCCGATACAGTTACGCTTATTGAAATAAATAATAAAGGTAAAATAATAAAACACAAGTCAGGTTGATTTTTTAAATTATTATAAAAATACAGACAGGTTGATATTAGGTAATAGTTTTAGTAATTAAAATTAAAATTGATAAGATTTTTGTTTAAAAAACAAAGTATTCTTAAGTTTTGCGGAGAAAGGCGATTTCGTAAGTCTGTTTGAATAAGACCTGCGGTGGAAAATAGTCTCTCCCTGATAAAAATCCATCCTTATTAAAAACCCATAAAATTGTTAACAAAATCCGATCTAAGTAGGGAAGTAGTATTTTTAATAAGTTCACGCGGATGAAAATATTATTAACAATAATTTAACCTCCTTTTTCGAATAATTTGTTATCTTAAATATCTTATGAAACTAACACATGGCAGCTGTCAAAAAGTATTTCAAAATTGGAAACTGCAATCAGGATGTCATAACAATCGGTGAAACCAAGTTAATGTCGTACACTATTTTATAAAATCGCAAAACATGAAACTTTAAGCTCCAACAATTTACAAATTCACAAGCTATGGATAAATTAAGGTATGCACTTGCAGGTATATTTTGTACAAGGAGCTGATGACGAAAGATCAGCATCTGGAGACTTGTAGAGTTCAGATTAAGAGGCTGCAAGGAGAACTGAAGCTTATGAACAGAGAGAACAGTTTACTGCATGAGAAACTAGATAAAAATAACCCGGAGGTGAACGTTTCTATTAAAACCTTGTTATTAAAGACACCCACATATCGGTTGGTGTGTTTAAATCCCAATAAGGCTGAGCCTATTGCCATCAACCGGACAAGGATCCAGACTCCTTTCGATCAACACTGATGGGGAATCTAGTTAACTTTACCCGACGACCTAAGAAATCGATCCCAACATCTCATGCTTAGCAGCTTGCTTAGAACATACGACCTTTAATGTGCTCCTAAACGGGCATTATTTTACTGCAATATGTTGACAATGACCGGCAACATTGCCAGTCATACTATGCAATATTGCTGTAATGGCCCGGCCATATAGCCACGCAATGTATTTGGTATGGCTTAGCATTTCACGAGTAGCTGGCAATATTGCCGAACGATCGCTTGACATTCGATAATAATTTACTGAAATTTGCTGTCCCTACTGAAATTCGTTGCTAGGAATGTATAGCCCGTGTAGAAGCAGCTTCAGACAATCTTGGTAGTTGTTCAGGCTTGCATGCAAGAAGGCACACACATGCAGTGTCGGATGTCTACCTTATTGTAGCTGCTGACTAAACTAAATATAGTTTAGTGGTATTAAAGTGATATTCGTTTTGTATTGTGTGCAGGGCGATGCGTGTCTGATGAACAAAAGTTCCAAATGCCAACAAGAAATAGATGAAATTGAAGAAGTAAGCTGAAACAATTTTAGTACCTAGGTACCATGGGCTCCAACAGTGACCTCCAGGCTCAAGGTCTTTTTTTAAGAATGGGAAATCATCAAATCAATCCTCTTCATCTGAGGGGAGCAGACTCTTAGTGACCAATCCCATAAATAATACTCATCCGTGTTCCTCCTAATGCCATTTGCGGTCCAGGGGCCGTATTTTTGAATCAATAGAATTCCAAATCGTGTACGAAATCGCAGAATTCGTATGAGAATCCCTAAAATCGCTATCTATACTAATATTATAAAGAAGTAAAGTTTGTGTGTTTGTATATTTGTTAAATTGTAATGGGTAATCTCGGGATCTACTGAACCGATTTTAAAAATTCTTTTACCGTTCGGAAGCTACACTATCCGCGGGTGACATAGGCTACTTTTTATCCCTGTATTCCCACGGGAACGGGAACTACGCGGGTGAAACCGCGTGACGTCTGCTAGTTTTTGAATATTCATACCCGTGAATTTTGCAACGAGTGGTCCGACCCACTCGTTTTCGATATTCTACCAGTAGAAATGAGAATGACACTGACAAGTGAAGATTTGTTGACAGATACGTTACGTTGACTTTATCTAACCTATAAATCAGTGTTTTCTTTCGTCTTTCGCGATGGTTAGCCTCGAGGAGTATATCCTGACATCAGCGACAGAAAAAAAAATGTAAATACTAGAGAAAAAAATATCGAAATCCCAATGACAGACGTCAGACAATGACATTATAACTTTTTAATTTACGTTCCGTTCCACCGTAACTCATTACCGGTTTTTAAAATCAACGAGTTATGGCTTTCCGGTTTTTATTTTTCTGCGTGAAATGAAAAATGTTATAAGATTCGAGTTTTAGGGCAACACTAATTTCTATTACTTCAAAAATACGTAAAATTTGGAGCAATCGAAATTCATTTCGTATACGTTTTGCTTTCGTGCATGAATTTAAGATTCACTTCGAGTGATTCAAAAATACGGCCCCAGGGCTGCGCTGAATCGGTCGAATAAATTCCGCAACATCGAAGGCCAAGGCCAGGCATCAAGGCCTACGTAAATCGTAAATAAATTAATAATAATAATAATAAGCTGGCAACACCAAAGTCAACAGTTGTCATACATTTTCTTCCTCCGATTTTATTTAATTTATATATACATTCTATTTTATTTTGAACGTTTGGCACCAACCTTTTCAACGTTATTTTAAAATATTACATTAATTTCAATCAGAATTCAATAAAATGAGACGAACTACGAGAAAACACCATAGAAGAAAAATAGATGACATATGTCATCACAAAATAAATTATTTGAAGAAAATTGTTGAAGAATGACGAAAAAATGTTGACAAGATCAGCGACTAGACGCGCACGCCTTCCACCTCCGGACTCGTCGCTCAGCTCCGCCTCGCCGCCGCCGGAACCCAGCCCCACCGTGAGTGCTGTGACACTGGCCGCGGCAGTCGCGTCGAGCTCGAGCGACGAGTATTTCTCTCTGTCCCCGACGCCACCACCTGCTCGTCGACGGAGAGGACGCCGGCCGCCGGACTGCTTGGGACCTAGGGGCCAACCGACCCCGAGCCGGGTCCCCGCTGCCGGTGGTTGTGTGCAGCGCATGAAATGGACTCGAGCTATAAACGAGAACGTCATGCGCGCATACTACGGGTCTACAGAGGGGGGAACTAACCTCACTGCGTACCGTGTTAGGATGCTGTCTCTATTTCAGGAACTTGAACCAACTGTCAGCGTTTCGACCCAACGACTGTCGGATCAGGTGCGCGTCATCCAGCGGAATCACATGTTGGACGACGCCGCGCTTGATAGGCTGCGCTCAGAGGTACTGAGCAACCGTACCATCTTCACTCCATCTCAAACAGTGACGCAAATATCAGCTTTTAATATAATCCCACCGCGTCCTAGTCCTGCTGTTGAAGAGGAAGATGATAGGGTTGCCACGGTAAGTAGCCAGTGCAACGACCGATTGAGGAGCGCACTGGAGGATGCGCTTCGTGAGTATCGATCTGCTTCTACCGAACTTAGGCCCCGATTGCCACGGTTACCCATGCATAAACGAAATAGGGCGTTGGTGTGTGCCCTGGACTCGCAACTCAAGAATATTTTCGAGAGTAGCGAGGACCTCGTTGATACACACTCGATCTTGTACTGTGGGGCTGTTGCGGCATGTCGACTAGCTAATGTTAAATTCCCAAATTGTGACTTAGCTAGTCGACCAAAACCAGCCGTACCGGCCTGGCAGCGCAGGATCGAGCGTCGTATTGACGGGGCCAGGGTACTCATTGGCAAACTTTACTGCTTCAGGGAGGGCAATACACGACCACGTGTGATGCGTTTTGTGAGGCGGGCATTCTTGGGGACTGAAATCAACCCTCAAGATTACATGTCCCGTGTCACGGAGCGCATCGACTTCCTGAAGCAGAAGGTTTATGCATGGGCCAGCCGTATTCGGCGGTATAGGCGGCGGGTGGATCGGTACTCACAGAATCGCATGTTCCAGAGCGATGAGAGGTGGGTATACCGAGCTTGGGAGCGACCCGAGCAAAATATGGCAGACGTGTGTCGCCCGGATGATGCTGCCACGAGTTCATTCTGGCGCAGCATCTGGTCGGTACCCGTCTGTCATACTGAGGCTGACTGGTTGCGTGATGTCGAGCGAGTGTGTGAACCTATTCCAGAAATGGAAGCAATATTAATAACACCACAAGATATAGCCAGTGCAGTTCGTCCGTTACCGAACTGGAAGTCACCTGGTCCGGACGGACTGCACAATTTCTGGCTCAAATGGCTCAGTAGTTCACACACTTGCCTGGCATCTCAATTCCAGTCATCCTTAGAATCTGCGTCGCTACCGCAGTTTTTAACCACAGGCGTTACCCACCTGCTCCATAAGTCGGGTAGTCCCGCGGAACCCAAGAATTATAGGCCGATCACGTGTTTGTCGACGGTCTATAAACTTCTTACATCCATTTTGAGAGCGAAAATTAATAAACACATTGAAAAAAACTCTATTATGTCTGCCTCTCAGAATGGATGCAGGAACGGGTCCCGCGGTACCAAGGAGCTACTCCTCATCGACATGGCCATTAGTCAACAGGTTCGTCGAGCCCGCAAGGATCTGTCGACATGCTGGATAGACTATAAGAAGGCCTACGACTCGGTGCCACATACATGGCTCATGAAGGTGCTGGAGTTGTACAAGATAAACGCAACTCTACGCGCCTTCCTTGAGTCGTGTATGGGGCAATGGAAGACTGTCCTTCGATATCCAGGATGTCGACAGATTCAGGGGAACGATGAACCTGTATGGATTAAACGGGGAATATTCCAGGGCGACAGTCTGAGCCCGCTTTGGTTCTGCCTAGCCCTGAATCCTCTTAGCACATTGCTGGAGGATTCAGGTCTGGGCTACCGGTTGAGGAGAGATGGTCAGGTCATATCTCACCTTCTTTACATGGATGATCTGAAACTCTTTGCCCCCAACAAATTGCGTCTGATGGAGCTACTGAAACTAACTGAATCTTTTAGTAGCGCCATCAGGATGGAATTTGGTGTGGACAAATGTGCAGTCATGTATGTAAAGAGAGGGGAGATTATGGAATCCGAAAGTATTCAGCTATCGGATTCCATACACCTCAGATCCCTTTCCTCATCCGAAAGCTATAAATATTTGGGTATGTCGGAAGCGTTAGGTATTAACGTAGCTGACATGAAGCAATCGTTGAAGGGGCGCTTCTTCGGACGCCTAAAGAAGGTTTTAAATAGCCTTCTTTCAGGTGGCAACAAGGTGCGTGCCTTCAACGGTTGGGTCATGCCGGTTTTAATTTACTCTTTCGGCATACTCAAATGGACTCAGACTGAACTCGACGCCTTGGATAGGAGAGTCCGTACATTGCTGACCGCAAATCGGATGCATCACCCACGATCATCGGTGATGAGACTGTACATCCCGCGGAAGTGTGGGGGTCGAGGCTTTTTAAACGCGAAAACCCTCCACAACCGCGAGGTGTGCAGTCTCAGAGAATATTTTTTAAAAGCCGACGTGGGTGTGCACCGAGATGTGGTCGCAGTGGACAAGGGACTCACCCCGCTGTCCATGGCTAACGAGAACTGGCGCAAACCTGTGGTGCTTACTACTGATGACCGCAGGAAAGTATGGCAAAGCAAGGAGCTTCACGGGCGCTTTTATCGGGCACTTCACGGGCCCGATGTAGATTTTCTAGCGTCCGTGTCGTGGCTACGTTTCGGCGACCTCTTTGGGGAAACTGAAGGTTTTGTCTGTGCAATTATGGACGAAGTTATGTTGACGAACAATTACCGGAAATATATTATGAAGGATGGGACGGTTGACGTGTGTCGGGCATACCACCGTCCGGGTGAGTCCATCAGACATATTATTTCTGGTTGTTCTCGTCTGGCTAACGGCGAGTACTTGCACAGGCACAATCAAGTAGCCAGGATTATTCACCAGCAACTTGCTTTGAAATATAAACTTGTGGAATCTGAGGTACCGTACTACAGGTATGTGCCCGACCCGGTTCTCGAAAAAGGTCATGTTACGTTGTACTGGGATCAGTCTATCATCACTGATAGGACTATTATTGCCAATAAGCCTGACATAGTGGTGATAGACCGATCAGCGCGCCGCGTAATGATAATCGATGTCACCATTCCACATGACGAGAACCTCGTGAAAGCTGAAAAAGAAAAACAAATAAAATATTTGGACTTAGCACACGAGGTTGTCGATATGTGGCATGTGGACTCGGCTATCATTGTGCCGATAGTCGTAACGGCCAATGGTCTTATAGCCAAGAGTCTGGACGACCACCTGTCCAAACTCTCGCTTGGCGGTTGGATCAAGAGCCTGATTCAGAAGGCAGTACTCCTCGATACGGCTCGCATTGTGAGGAGGTTCCTGTCTCTGGGGCCCTAACCACCGGTAGCTTGGACCCTGCTCCCGTCACCGGTGGACGACTATTTTTTATATTTTTAAATGTTTTTTTTATAAGTTTTGTATGAAATATTTAAAAATGTAAATTATATGTAATAAAATAAATAAAGGAAAAAATAATAATAATCGTAAATTGTCGGGACTGCGGGTTGTTCGCAGATACCGCGGCCTCGACATGAAGGGCGAAGAAGGAACATGGGTGGTTTTTAGTCAGTAGAAGTCTGACACTCCCTTTCGCTCTGCCCAAGAGCGGGAGGGGTTATTTGATGATTTCCCACCCCCCCCAAAAAAAAAGGCCTACGTAAATATAAACTGAATACTTAATAAGAAATCCGTTAAAATAAAGAAGAACATCGATTGCTGTGACAAACCTTGGTGAACACACCCATGAAACAAAATTAATGATCGCTAATAATTTGAAACATTGTTTTTTCAGAACGAAAAATCGCTCGATGCTGTTCAAGCCGAAGAACTTATAAACAAATTAGAGAATTATAAGACTTCCACACAAGAATTAGTACGTATCACCTCACCTGTTGTGGGGTTCTGTCTTACTGGCCGCAGCCGACAGCGAGTTGGCTAGCTATCGACTGTTTCTGTGTTAAAGAGACGTCGAAAGATTGTAGGTCTCCGGTCCCCAAAAGAGATACTTAAATGAATCGTTGATTGCTAGCCCCACAGGCGAGTACACTGAACCAAGTCGTTTTTGTAAAGTTGCCCCCACACTAGGATTTCTTTCTGTAACGTGCGTACAAACATTGAAACTCACATACACAGATTTTCAATGTTTGTACGCACCTACGTCACAGGAAAAATTCCCAGTGTGAGTGGGTGATCCAACCAAACGCGGAATAAACTTCCTGTATAAAAATATTTATTTCGTGCGGGGAACGAACCCGCGACACGCAGCGTAGTAGTCAATCGCTCAGCCGTTGCGCTAAACGTGCTGTCAAAACACGACAGCTCGACTCGGTCCTCGTTTATCGCGGCTGCGGATCAGGTGCCTAAAGGACACTGGTGTGGACACCTCCTGACTAATTTAAAACAATGTTTGTTCTGTCTCAGGAAAAGCAACTAGTTGTTTTGGAACAAGAGGTCCGTCACGTCAAGATGGACGTGCAACAAGTGGTGGGTTTTGGGGTGAACGCGTGCCCCGCGTCAGCCGGCGCCGCCGCTAACATCTGCTTCGGACCACCGGTAGCTTTGCGTATACTATACAGTGTTTTTTTAGTTCTAAGTTGTAGCTTGGAATAGTGTATTTGCCAAAAAAGTCTAATTAGACCTTCAGATAGATTTCCCAAAAATATTATATATTTTTTCACTTTTCACGTAAAGAAAAAATGCAGACGAACAGTGCTTCGAAAAGTCGTGTGACGTCACAGTTTGATAATTTTTCTATAATAATAATCTTTGACACGTTTTGCTCTCGCCAATTTTTATTAGTTTGATTATAAACACATGTCCAATATTTTTCGATAAATCTAACAGAACGGACTAAACAAAATCTTCTTTTTTGTCAAGAAACAGCCCTATTGTTACTAGACTGATAAATATGATAGTTTGACTGTCACATTTTTTTATTCTAGCTGCTAAACCTACGCTTTTTTAATCCGCTTTAGGCCGGGATTTAAACTAATGGATTTGTGTTTGTCCGCGAATGTGGTAGTTTTTATTTTTGCGATTTTGTTTTATTCCTATTTTATTGTATTACTTTTTTATCTGTTCTGTGAAACAATATTGAGACAGTCTGTACAGACTCTGGTAATCAACCCAAGAGCCAGATTGATATCAGATGAGGGCCAGGCGTAAGTACGGTATACGGTCTGGTTGGTTTTTAACATAGCATCACGCCTTTAGTTCCAGAAGAGTTAGGCAAAGGTGTACCTATCTTAAAGTACATCGACATTTCGCCATTTATGTTTCATCATCATCATCATCAGCCGTAAGACGTCCACTGCTGGACAAAGGCCTCCCCCATAGAACGCCATAACGAACGGCAACCTGCTGTTTGCATCCACCGGTTGCCCGCGACTCTCACGATGTCGTCGGGCCACCTAGTGGGATGCCTACCAACGCTTATTTATGTTCAAATCCCATATAATAGGGGGCGAGCCTTTTAAATAAAATAAATAAATTAATTTTATTCAGGTAAGGTTCCATTTGTCAATAACAATGAAAACATTAATAAAATATAAAAAAAACATGATAAAAATAAGTTGCATTTTGAATAGAATAGATTTTGCAATCAATCGGGCACAGATCCAGAGTCCGTGTCTGCTTCTGACAAATTCCTGATGAGGAACACCCACCCAGGACCTCAGCAGTAGCGCTTGCGACTGCTACTGCAACGAGACATTCAAGTGGATTTTAATCACCTGACAAAATGACTGGTGATGACTGACCTTGACATGTTGCAACGATGACCTGATACAGGTCATGGGATGCTGCTGCTTGCCTACGTTCTACATTACAAGTCCTTCACCTCACTGAGTACTAATTGTAATACAATGAAGACCGTGAAGATGTGTGCTACATATTTGCTTTCTGTTTTTAGCCAGGACCACCGGTGCCGCCTCTGGCGAGAGCTGTAAGTATCTGTTATGAAATGTTCGCGTGTTTTATATTATATAGCTAGCCCATACCGTACACGTACCACTGCGAAGACCTCCTTCCATTCTTTCCAACGGTCGCAATTCGTGCAACTTCTTTCCAATTCTCATGGAAGAAATCCAGTTCGTGTTATCATTTGATACTGTAGTTGTTGCCAGCGGCTTCGCTCGCTACAACTCGAAAATTATCCCATGGGAAGATAAAATCGGGATAAAAAATATTGTATGTGTTCATCCAGGTTATAAACTATCTGTGTACCAAATTTTATCCAAATCCGTTTTGTAGTTCTTGCGTGAAAGAGTAACAAACATCCATCCATCCATCCATCCATCCATCCATACATACAACCTCACAAACCTTCGCATTTATAATGTTAGTAGGATGATCTTTGTTCGTTTGTGAGGAGCTTGTGGCTTAATAATAACTGCCATTCGGATCGATCTTTAGGTCAAGCTTTGCTTACCTAGGTTGGATCGTGGATTGGTGACCACCCATCATGCCGAGTTTCCTCCGTGCCTCGGAAAGCACGTTAAGCCGTTGGTTCCGGCTGCCACATATTGACCTTTGGTGGTCCTTACATGTATTTAGTCAGTGGCCAGAAAATCTGACAACCAGTCTTTCCAAAGGGTATTGTATAACGTAGTGCTAACTGGGTTGTAGAGGTCAGACAGGCAGTCGCTTCATATAAAATACTAGTAAGCAGATGATGATCTTTGTGTGTTTGTTTCCAGTGTGGTGTGTGTCCACCATGCCCAGCGCCTTGCTCATCCACAGCTCCGCCGGTAAGAACGCTGTAACAAGTTATCAAAACGCCAAAGCACTTTGCTTTATCTATCTTTTACCCCAGCCTTTAGCACCGAGACAAGTGACAATTACTTTAAAGGCATTTCACGTTTATTTTTTAGTTTTTCAGGGTTTATATAAAATGTTTGGTTGCTTATCAGTACAGTCCCATACTTTCTTTGTATTTTTTAGGGTTTCGTACCTCAAAAGGAAAAAAACGGAAGCCGTATAGGATCACTCGTGTGTCTGTATGTCTGTCTATCCGACCATCCCCCCCCCCTTATCTCTGAAACTACTGAGCCTAAAATTTTGAAAAAATTATAGAAGTTAGTTCAACACTTATAGATTACAGGAAAACCTAGGTATAAGAAATCTATGGTGCTAAAATAACATGAAAAATCTATCAATATCTACTACAATGGCACGGAACCCTTCATGTGCAAGTCCGACTTGCACTTGGCCTGTTTTTGATCGCTGTTCGATTGTCATTATGTTTTCGCCCCTCTGTTTATGTTTTAGTAGTTGTGCCAACATGTTACATGCTTATTCAATGTCAATGTTTATTCCCACAGACTCCTGCTGAGAGAGAAGTAGTAAAACTAAGCTTTCAGCTGAAACAGACGGAAGAAAACTTTAAGCAGAAAGTGGCAGAGGTATGGCACAAGTGTCAAACTGCTCTAACTTCTCTAGATGTGCTGGAAACTAAGCTCACATTCCACAAACTACTACATCCCCCAGTCATGTCCTAGTAAATACCTTAAATGGGTTTATATTATCCTATATTATGAATAAAAACGATTTGCAAAGCACGGCAAGTTCTAGTGCTATTTTTACAAAAGCCTTTGAAATTTTCATATTGCATTTGAAATGACCATCAAATTTTTCCAAGTACAGGCAGGAAATAAGATCCTCATTGCACTGGCAAACTTTATTAGAAAACATTAATCGTTTTTGGCTAGTGTCGTAGAGCAAAATGTAACTCGGAAGCTTTACCAACAGGTAACTAGTGCATTCAACCGTTCATGTGCGCCTCTGTTTTGAAGAGCAGTGCTCACAGTTCCAGCAGTTTTCCGTGTCAATAGTTCGAGCTGTTATTATAAGCTTTTTTATAATATTATTCTCGAGATCTCCGCTGTAATGTTAAGCACAGTGGAGATACGCAGTTGTAGCTCAATATTCTGTTATATCAAGCTAAAAAATATCCTAAGATAATTAAGAATCTTACCTACTGCGCAGTGTGCTGTGCTCCGGGCAGACTTAGTGAAGAAGAAGGAAGAGTTAGAGAAGGAAAGATGTCAGCACCGAGAGGTTCAGAACAAGCTGCGAGAGTTGGAGATGAGGTTCGAAGGGCTCACGAACCACACCAACATGCTGCTCGGGACCAAGGAGCAGGCCCTCGAAACAGAGACCAGCGTGAGGGCTTTGAAGCAGTGCTACAGGGAGGCCCGGGAGGAAATAGACGAACTGAGGACGGTGATGAAAGAACAGAATGAACAACTTCAGGATTACAGAGTCAAGGTAGGAGATCGAACTTGTCAAACAATTATTCTTGTTACTTTTTTTTTTGTCTGGATGACGCACAATGGTTGCTATGGCAAATGAAGTGTTTTTTTTTTAATTTAAAGGTCCTCTAATTCTCACACGCCTCTAAACCACACCGTTTTGCAGTATAAAAATGTTTGAATTACTTGTACTGGTATACCTTCACCTGAAACTAAGTCTTTTTGCTTGTAAAATCTTGGTTAATGTCGACTACCTAGCTCAACGTGAATTAATTCCTCAGTACCTGCAAGCACAACAACTCGTCGAAGAGCAGCGTCGCCAAATGGATATGATGGACATGGACAACAGTCGAATCAGCGAACAAATCAATCTTGAGATACAGAAAGTCAAGGTCAGTGTTGAAAGTGGAATTAACTATGATACTATGATGATAGATGAAAAATCCAGACCAATTTTATTCGCAGATTCGCAGCACTGGCTACTTTTGCGCTGGCTCGATGACAAGCCACACGTTGATCTACTTTTTATTTATCTACCTTCCATGAATGCGATCCATAACATTTTGCATTTATGAAAATTTCATTAGCGCCGCAGTTAATTATCAAAAAGTTTCAGCCTCCGTTGCGTTGAGACTGAGAGTTAACTTTTCGCAACTTTGTATTAATTTTACAATACCAGCATGTTTCTGTTTAAGTCGTGGATCAGAAGTGTGACGCGCGCGACAAGTTACTTAGAACTTTGCAAAATGTGCTTTAGTAATAAGCAGTTACTTTGAATTAATTTATCGTTGGTGAAAAGGAAACAAATTGACGGAGTATGACATGTGTAACGGGCAGCAATACAATGCGTTCGTCTATTTTACTATTCATTTATGGTATTTTGCCACGAAAATATTAAAAGGTCCTCGAAATATCTTACTGTAGTAACCGGTTGTAATCCTTTTTTTTTTTTTGGGGGGTGGGAAATCATCAAATAACCCCTCCCGCTCTTGGGCAGAGCGAGAGGGAGTGTCAGACTTCTACTGACTAAAAACCACCTGTAGTGTATACGAGTATCTATTTAATAGATATGTAAACACTGTCTCACAACCACAAGTGGTCAGGGGAGCTGTCACTAATGACATCTGTCAGTTACATGATGGCGGGAAGTGAAGTGATCCTGGACTAAGGCTTGGTGGTCTGGTGTGAGCCTGTGATACTTAGTTAATTGTAAAATCAACCGATTAGGTCGGTTACTAGTGGATACTACAAGTGGCGACGAGGATAAAGGTCTGAAATGTACATATTAATACTAGCTGCTAGCTGTTTTCACTTGGTGAAAGTTTGCAAGGAACTGTCAACAATGTGAAAAAACAATAGTAAGTACAGTTATTTGACTATACTTGATACTAATTTATTAATGATTACTGTATGCCAAACGTACTGGCATTAAGTATTTTAAGGTGAAGGAAGAGTTCTGTTATTGTTTTATCATTCTACATAATTGTTGTACAATGGGTTACTGTTACACTATTTGAAGAGATAGATCACACAGTAATAAATGAATTCTGTGATGCATGGCGTCTAGACATTCAATATCATGAAGAACCTACATTAATATGTCAACATGTTACATGTGTACAACACATTCATTAGTACTTACTGAACATCAAACTAGATAAGTACTAGGTTGTCACTACAATATATACAAGTTGATGACAAATGACAACAACAAACAACGACAATGGCAAGTTGTTGATGTTGTTGATTTAATTCATAACACATTTCTTTATTGGTTTTAAACTCCACTTAACTGTTATCAGCAGACTGCTAGCAATAGGTTTAATTCCTATAGCTGTGAACATGTTGACTTACTAGAAAGATCTTGTATTGAATCATCAAAGCAGCTTAAAAAAAATAAAAGATTCTATTTCCTGTAGTGACTAATAATAACTTTGATTGTATGAAGTACTTATAAGTGAAGTATGAAGTACTTAAGTACTATTTTTGAAATGTCTATTATTTGACATGTCGCCCCAGACAGTTCTATGCAGTTATGGGATAACCAACAGTTGTTGAAGAATAAGCTTCAAGTAATTTTGATTGATTTTGAGTATTCTGATTTTGATGATCCCTTCTCCTAAACAATATGAGTAATAACTTAATTTCATTTAAAAATACCTAGGTAATTGATATGTGCTTTCATTAGAAAAATAAACATTGTGTACATTGTGTGTGTTTTACATACAAGAAAAATTAGGTATGTAGATATCTAAACCTAAAGAGCAATGGAAAGAAGCATGTTGAACACAGGCTTAGTCACAGAATCCGGAATTTAAAAATAAGAAGGAAGACAAAAGTAACGGGTATAATAACTCGTAGAACATCTAAAATGGAGTTGGACAGGACTTATGCTATGTTGCAAAATAAATAAATGGAGTATACAAGTAACCTTATGGTATCCAAAAGCAGACATCAGAAAACAAGGGTGTGCAAAAAAAAAAAAAAAAAAAACAAGATGGAGTGACGATATCAGTCTAACCTAACCGTAGGACCATACTAGACCAGAGTTGCAGAAGACTGAGTTCAATGGAGATAGCTGGAGAAGGCCAAAGCCAAGAGGCACGCCGAACTGAGAGAGATATTATAAGAAAAGAAAAAACACCCAAATTGAAAGTAGTTCGGAATTAAAAGGCTTTATTATTGTTATGTAGATACCTGATGTGTCGAATGAAATGACAAGTATAAAGAAGTATATAAGGAAGACACAAGCTGTGGCGACCCCAAATAAATTGGGATAAGGGCAGGAGAATGTTGACACTGTGACTCATTGGTCGCAGGCATGGCAGCTTGTTCTGCGGTCCTGCTTTTGATTCCCAGGTTGAGGAGAGCTTGTTGGGTTTAACTCAGTAAAAGCCAAGGGGTCGGAATTATTGTATGGTTGATGGAATAAGGTTGTCCCGTAATGCAAGCTTGATGTTATGTAGGGTTATGTTATTATTATGCAAGAATAATAATAATAGAATAATAACATGTGCAATGTAAAGTGAACATAAAAAAAAAAAAAAAAAAAAAAAAAAAAAATATCAGCCAATGACTGAGGGGCAAGTCTCTTCTCGTACAGAAAAAGAAGAAGAAAATGAAGTGCTTAAATTAAAGTAAAAAAATAAAGGTAGTTAAGCACTGGTTAACAAAGGAGCACCTTGTGGCTTGATAGAGCTGCCGTTCGATTTGATTGGATTGAACTGTGTGTTGCCTAGATCGATTCGTGTATGGGTGGCCACCCATTGCATGCAGACTTTCCTCAATGCCTCGGAGGATATGTGGCAGTGTAGGTGGTCAGTAATGGTCAGTGGCCTGAGAATCTGACAGCCGGTTTTGCCGAGGGGTGTCGTGCTACCGGGTGCTGACTGAGTTGTGGAGGTTGGATGGGCGGTGGCTCCATGTGGAGTGCAGGTGTCCGGCTGCATCCAGTTGGACTGGAGGCCAGTCAACATGGTTGGGGAAGGCAGATAATGATAACATTATAGCTGTTTGACAAAATTATAGTTTTGAATTGGAATAACTTGAAATAATTCATAAATAAATATAGTAACACAAGTTCTGAGTAGGAAACCGTAATGGTGGTTGTGTAATGGTTTAACTTAAATATGAAGCCAATGTATAAATGTCGACATCGAGTCGTATTCGGTATGCCAGTGCCATCTGGTGGCGTTCGATGGAGTCATTGGTGCGCGCGCCAGTGGGTCGGCACGTCACTTCTCTGTGGAAGGGCGCGGCGGTGCGTGCGACCGGTGAAACATCGCGTGTTCTGAAATTCGTACCTACAGAGTTATACGTGCCTACTGTGTTTCTACTATCGTCTTATTGTTTGAGTGTATCGGTGTACGAGACTGGTTTCTTCATCCAACACTGGGCCCACCGGAGTCAAAATCAAAATCAAGATGTTTTATTTCGCGTAGGCCTGCATGGGCGCTTGTGGGAGTTCGACAAAAGAGCCCACAGTTAACCAACGATTAGTGCTAAAAAAATATCCCTTCCCGATATAATATAATATGTGTTCTGGTAATTACAAATCAAAGGTAAATAATTTGTTTAAAAAAAAAAAGATAATATGCAGCAACAACACATATATGTATGTTTAGTTAAACATAGAAGATTATTTTGTATAAATATATGTGTCTCAGATATTATGTTAAATTTTGTAAGAGCGGTGATGGCCTCGCCCGACTTAGGTCGTGGGTTCGAAACCAGGCAGGTATTTTGTGTTCATTCACTCATCACCAGGGAACGCTCTTAAAACGGTGAAGGAAAACACTGTAAGGAAACCGGCATGTCTTGGAAGCACGACTTCTAAGGCATGTGACATTTACCATCGCACTATTTACGCGTGGTAAGATAGCAACCATTAAATTGGCTGGCGAATATCCATTAAATTGGCTTTTAAGAAGCAATCAAATTGGATAGAGCAACCTTTAAGTTGGCTCACAATAATCCATTAAATTGGCTGATGAACAGCAATTAAATTGGATGGAGCAACCATTAGGTTGGCTCATGAAATCCATTAAATTGGATAGAGCAACCGGTGAGTTGGCTCATGATAATCCATTAAATTGGATGGAGCAACAGTTGAGTTGGCTCATGAAATCCATTAAATTGGATGGAGCAACCGGTGAGTTGGCTCATGATAATCCATTAAATTGGATGGAGCAACAGTTGAGTTGGCTCATGATAATCCATTAAATTGGATGGAGCAACTGTTAAGTTGGCTCGTGATAATCCATTAAATTGGATGAAGCAACCGTTGAGTTGGCTCATGAAATTGGATGGTATCCATTAAATTGGCTGATGAGAAGCAATTCAATTGGATGAAGCAACTGTTAAATTGGCTCATGATAATCCATGAAATTGAATGGAGCAGCCGTTAAGCTGGCTCAAGAATGGTAAATATCCATTAAATTGGTCGTTGAGCATCCGTTAAATTGGAAGAAATGGGCGTCCATTAAATTAGAAGTATTAGGCATCTATGAAATAGGACGCTAGACATTCACCAAATGAGATATACTTGTATGTTGACTGCCATTAAATTCAATGTGCACGATATTAAAATGACTAATCATGTGAGCCTAGAAGAAAGAAAAAAAAAAAAATTAGATACCTGACGAATTCGGAAACTATGTCAAAAGTAACAAAGAAAGTTGAACAAATAAAACTTGTACAGAACCAAATAAAACTTTTGAAGTCTGGGGCAGTAAAACTCTTGTT
Source organism: Diarsia brunnea (assembly GCA_949774965.1). Taxonomy (NCBI): domain Eukaryota; kingdom Metazoa; phylum Arthropoda; class Insecta; order Lepidoptera; family Noctuidae; genus Diarsia; species Diarsia brunnea. Next base: position 35,698,742 of record OX458996.1, read on the forward strand.
CATTGGTTGCCAAGAAAGTTTTGGAATATATATAATGATAAACGTTGTAAAGGAACCTAAAGAAAGAAATAAAAAGAAATGTAGTTGAGAAACTTTTTGGATAAGAACAAGGACACAAAGTTACAACTAGGAGTATTGAAATTAAGCAACAGTGTCAATCTTATCTAGGTTGGAACCCAAACGAAGACTAGCTTAGGAAATTGGATTTTTAGACAGTACGCAAGTCATCGCTGATGCCAAGCTAGTTTGGGTACTACAACAAACTGAGTTTAATTCAAATATTTTATTGGAGAACATTATATAGAGAGATAAAAAGAACACATTTCAAGAATAGTAATAAAAATCATAATGAATAAATAAATTGTAAAAATAGTTCTCTACATCAGATTATGTACGAAGGTATAGCCAGTAATAGAAAGAGAGAAGCCTTGGTCTTCTCGGGGTCATCGATAATTTAAACTTAAATAAAAAACACTTAAACCACAAAGTTTTTGGAAAAGTTCTCTCTAAATATCTAAAGTGTTTAAATTCAACCCCATGATCGGTTACGGGGCAGGCATCATGAGAACTTATCTTTAGATGTCATTAGAAAAAAAAAAACAATGAAAAGGAAAGGAATATGGAAATAGGAAGACGAGATCATGTAGACCCCCAGAGGTTAGAATAGACGATGAAGTTCATAGGAATAGTCTAATAACCTATTAAGTATTAACTTTAATCCTACTCCACACTTAATGGAGGCTACTGGAGGAGATGTTCAAATGGAGTAACTAAAGAAAGAAAAAGTATTTATTGGTCTCACACAGGACAAGAAACGAACTGAACAAAATGATTGAACTGAACGAACTGGGTAAAACCTGATAAGGTACATTGTACATTTAGAACTGGTAGGTCAGTGGCAGTCGGTCTAAGATGACAAGGTAGATCGGATAACAAAAACATGCAAGTATGGTTGAACATTTTAAATTCTTTAGTTGTTGAATTTGCTTGATTACTGAATGTAATTGTGTGTATATTTGGGTAAAGCATTTTGATCAAAACAAATATAATAAGAAAGGGATGTAGTGTATACGAGTATCTATTTAATAGATATGTAAACACTGTCTCACAACCACAAGTGGTCAGGGGAGCTGTCACTAATGACATCTGTCAGTTACATGATGGCGGGAAGTGAAGTGATCCTGGACTAAGGCTTGGTGGTCTGGTGTGAGCCTGTGATACTTAGTTAATTGTAAAATCAACCGATTAGGTCGGTTACTAGTGGATACTACACCACCCATGTTCCTTCTTCGCCCTTCATGTCGAGGCCTCGGTATCCCTTGCGGACATCCCGAAGCCTCGACTGGCGTCGGCCCTTGTGGGCCCCTTCCGTGTTGCTGACATCTCTTTGAGGCGCGCGTGGAACACGAACGCGCCGTCGACACGGCCTGTCGTCGTCATTAGACGGACGGACGGCGAGCTTACCCATCACTCACCGTCCACAGGCCCGCGTCTACGGTGGCCGGAAGCCATCACGTGGCCCCCGACGCCCGGATCGCCTCCCGCGGCGGCTGGGACGAGAGGTTCTCTCCCTCTCACGTTCCGCCACCTCCTTCGCTAGCATCACTGCTTCGCAGAAGGAGGCGACGGCGTCCCATTCCTCCTCGCCCCGGACCATGGCTTGCACCAGGGCCGGACGCGAGAGGTCGCCGCCGCCGATCGCCGCTACGAGAACACGGCGGGGCTCTGCCCAAGCGGGACACACCTCCACGGTGTGCTCCACCGTGTCCTCCGGCCGATCCTCACAATGGTGACAACCGGGCGTTTCCTCCCGCCTGATTCGGTGCAGGTACCTCCCGAAACAACCGTGTCCGGTGAGTACCTGCGTCAGACGGAAGGTGAGGGCGCCGTGGCGCCTCTCCAGCCACTCCTCAAAGAGGGGACTTTGGGACCGGTTGTAATCCTGCAGTATTGTTCAATGGCTGTCATGAAAAGTTCGCTAATAGCGTTAAGTGCGCCCATTGTGTCATCCACTCATTATACAAAATTCATATATTTAATTCTTTTTATTTGTAAGTTGTCTATAGCCTACCCCAGAGTAACTGTGTTCAAGTCCATTTCCAATGGAGAAGTAACTACCTACCTGATATATGGCACATACCACTTAAGGAGTATTTATTCTGTCCATATACCTTCAGATAAAGTTCCAAGAGAAGCTGCAAGAGCTGGCACCAATCCCGGACCTGCTGAAGGCGACGCAGATGCGACTGAAGGACGCGCAGCAGACACAGGCTCTGGCCGAGCACAACGCTGAGCAGCTCGCCAGGGAACTCAACTGTGCGAGGGAGAAGGTAACAGCTAACGTGTCTCTAGGTAGTACCCTACCTTCGGGTGGAGTTTTTTAATTACACAAAAAATGCGTAAGGTAAAGGCGCGGCGCAGGCATCTTGCCGCTTCAAAACATTTCAATACAAAATGTAGGTAGGCGACACGATGTGAATTATACTCAAGCGGCGTGGCGCAGGCACGTCGTTTCATCAAATGTTCCGCGTTGCTTGCAGTCCGACGCGCCTTCACCTTACGCCTTTTCTGTGTGTTTCGGGCCTTAGGGGGATGAATAGTACTTTACGACCTATTCTCATACCTACTGAATATCACAAAGTTTAAAAAAAAAATCGGTCAGGCCGTTTCTAAGGAGTAGGCAACTAACACTGTGACACGAGAATTTTATATACAGGGTGTAAATCAACCCATCACACAGCCGTAAACCAAGCATTCTGTACATCAAACCCCTACACAAAATTTTTAGCTGGGAAACGACTTTTTTTTTTGGGTCAAAAATCACATTTTGCGGTAAAACTTAATGTAACACTGTTAAAACAGTGTGCTAGTGTAACCTTTGAATAGTAAACGCGTCATGGAAGTAATTTAAGTAAAGTTAAAACCTGAAAAACTAGTATTTACAAAAACAGCTGTGAAAAATTTGGAACTTTGACCCCCAATATCTCCGTAACTAGGAGGTTCCCAGGTATGGTCTAGAACAAAAAATATATCGCAGTAGTGGGAAGAACAAGTGCCCTTCGTTTGCGTTAAGGATACTTTTACACCCTATATAGAGATAATAATTATGTAGATTTAGATGTAGTAATTTTAGAGACCTGCGTGGAAAGTCTATTGAAAAAAGTAAGAAGTGTGACAATATATTTTTACCTATTAAATCGCAAAGTATTAGTTTGCATTTATGCATTTCTGTTTGTTAAAAACCAACATTTTGTCTGAAGGAACAGAAATAGAGAAGTAACAGAGATTAACGTCGAACCAATATTTCCCGAATCAATTACGTCTTTGTAAACTTGGTGGCTAAGCTAATCTCAAACATATATTGGTTCCCGCAGGTGCACATACTACTGCACAACGCCACAAAGCCGGCGGAGAAGGTAGAGAAGTCGCAGGATGACAAGCAGCAGCAAATGTTGCTACAGAGGATATCGCAGCTGACTGAGAACAACACTGCCCTCAAGGCAGACATCGAGCGCCTCAAGTGAGTACACGGACCAAGGGAACAGATGACCCTCTAACTCCCGTATAATGCATTTCTTTTCTGCCTTGAAGTACGATTTAATAATACAGCTATCAGAAGTGGTCGCTGCAGAACAAACAGGTTAATTATAATGGCACTAACATTGAGTGTGTTTAAATGCGAATGAGTAGTCTATAGCTACGTGTCTGTAGGGTAATCTACGGTTTATAGAAGTGTTGTCAATTGCATTTGCATTTCTAGTTTGAACAAGGTGTGTTGATGCACGCTATGTCTAGCAAAATTACTAAATTGGAGCTTGTCGATTTTTCTACTAGGTTCACACTTTTCTGTCCCACTTTCCGCTTCCCTGCAGTTTTCAGAAGTTTCTCGCTCAGAACTCAATGACTTGATTAATCTCCTTTCTCTTCGCAGGGCGAACGTGATCCACATGGAGGAGTCAGTGTTGGCCAATGAGAAGCGGCTGCACGAGAAGATGCACGAGTGCGCGCAGCTCGGCGGAGAGCTGGACCGCGCCCGCGACGAGGCGGCGCGTGCGCTGCAGCGAGCCAACGAGCGCACTGATACCATCCGCAAGTGAGTAGCACACTACACCATTACATCGCTTGGTTAGGCAGACGAGTACCCAATAGTATACATAATTATAATAAGGCCGATTCTTAAGAATCTGAAGAATCGAAAATCCTGGTGGGATTCTCGAAATAGTGCCAGTTCTAGCCTAGCTGAAGGAACTGGTTCTCGAGTTTGCTAATACCATAGGCAGGTGTCGAAACAACACGCTTTTACTTGTAATGGGTTCTGAATACTTAGTGTTGATGCATAGCCCATTCACAGCGGATTCCCAATGTTCTTTCTGCAACGACTTGCTTATTGTTAGGACTGAATGAACCAGGCGACAGAGTTGTCTAGTACCTATATATTGATAGGAGAAAAGTGGTCACCTTTAGATTACGATTGGACATTTGTTTTTAATTTATTGCAGATGTATGCAGACCACTGTCGCAGAGTTGGAACGACAGCTAGCTGCCTGCAGAGCTCAGGTGAAGACCTCGGAGAAAAATCGCGACGCAGTAAGTATTTTGTTTTGACCATGTGCACAAGCAGGCTTTGGAGGAGAAATCAGTACAACCAAGTTTCGCAAAATGTGAACTATACTTGATGACTTAGACAAACGTATTAAAAGTAGACGAAATATAAAAAGGTACTACAGTAAAGAAGATGTCTAAATGCCATGTTACATGCATACCATCAATAATTTAGTAAAGTGGTCACTAATAATATTACCTTTTATTTTTCTGCCACAGTTACAATGTCGCATGCAGTGCCAGATCAAACGCCTGAATGACAACTTTGAGCAAGCGCAGCTTCGCATTATGGGTCTCCAAGGACAAGTGGACACCCTCAGGAGAACTGCCTCCAGCACCACTGGCGAAGGAGGAGACGGTGACGATGTGGAGTGCACCTGTAAAAGCTTCTTTGATGTATAATCCTTAAGGACACAGAAGAAAGATCCAAATTTTTTAAATCGGTTCGCTGATCTTTATAATATTATTCTGTTGTCTTGTCAAGATAACTCTTACTGCGTTTAAGGGAGTCTCATTTTGCGAAGCGATAAAAGAAATGCGTTATACGACGTCCCTTTCTAGGTTTTAAAATGCAGAAGTGTGTTCAAGATTCTGCTGGCTGGATGTTTTTTTGAGTAACTGCGTATGCTTAACTAGTCCCAATAATAATTGTCTGTCAGTGATACAAGGGTTTGTAAGAAGCAGACACATGTCAATGAGGAGAAGCCCCCATCAGTGCAGTCCTCGTGTTTATCCAGTTTACGTTAGCTACGTTGAGGTGAACGTCTGTTGGACTTTCGCGTGGACTTTCTCAAGTTCATTGTGCCGCTCGCCACGACTGACAAGATTAAAAAAGGATCAAAAGAAGAGCAACCAACCTTTCTTGTACTACAACAAGTCTGTTTTGGCAAAGACTGCTTACGTCGAGTGTTATAAAAATGGCAATTGCTAAAGTTTGCACTGCTTGTGTTCAATATTTTGCTGCAGCTGTTGCTCTCGCGTAGATATTAGTTATAATAAAAACCCGTTCTGTTCCAAAATTTAATCGTAAAATATTCATGAAATAAAAAATTGACAAAGTTCTTTTGGCTTTTATTTTAAACATTCTTAACATTACAATCATTTTTGTGAAGTTATAACAACTAAACGTGGTAAATAAATATATTGTATATTTGGAGGTAACTACAACAATAATAATTCTTAACTTTTCCTCAGAAATACACATCTTGTATTAATTAAAACCAAACTTGTCAAACCCACATAAATTATGTTCACACAGTATACCATACCATCCGCATAAAGTCAAAATAAAAAAAAGTGATCGAGACAAAAAAAAGTAACTAAGTTAACGACTTCCATAACCAAGCTAGATACCGTCGCCGTGGGCATAGACATGTGGTGATCACTTCTAAAGCGTCTCAGCAGGAACGATTTAGCAGAAACAACCCAGTAGAAACGGCGTACTGGGAACGGATCAGTAGGAACTAACAGCAGGAACAAATCGGTAGGATTGCCATCAATTTTTCGTGTCCTTACGTCAAACCAACACATTCGAGACCTTTCTACTATCGTCGTCGCTGTTAGGATGGCAAGGGACTGGGCCCTTAGAATGTTAAAATCATCAAATCAATCTGCTTTTGAAGAGTCGTTGGTTTTTCTATCAGCATCGGGTTCTGGGTTCCCCCGAACAACGTGCACGTTGCCGGCGGTTGAGAAGCACGAGCGCAGCGCCTCCTGCGCCAGGTGCGTGTCCCGGTGCGGCGGCCGTGCTATCTCGTGGTACAGGTCGATGGCTCCGCACATCACGGTGATCGCTTCTTCTATTCGCTCCTCATCCATCAGCTTAGCACCTTCCTATAAGAAGTGAAAAATGCACATGTACAGAGTGGCCCGTAGACGCCGTTTTAACGTTCTTTTGTTTTAAACTCATTTGATAAACTTTCTAAGATAATCTATAATAATTAATCGGACCGATTTACTGAAAATATTGATTGTGTTTCCGCTACGCACCTGGTACTGCTTGACACATCGGTTGACAGTCTCCATGTTGATCTTGACGAGCTCTCGGGCGATAGGCGTCGAGCACTTTGCGCAGCGGTTGGGTAGGCACTGCAGGTTCGCACGGAACTTGCCCGCACAGGCAATGTTTGGGCATCTGGGAAGAAAATATATTATACATTACATACTGTAGGTATAATACCTACACTCATCTATTAACTATGACATGAGATGCTATTTACGTGAGACCAGTCGCGTTGATTCACGTTCGGGCACTTATGAAACGTTCCGAAAGTTAGATTCACGATTTGAAATTCTATGGTTATTCAGTCACTATAGTTTAAGTCACGCTTCGACGTAAAGGTAATGTAAAAATGATAGATAAGTTTTCAGCTGACCCATGAAACCATGGGTTCTAAATTAGGCCTTGACAGCTGTTTTACTGATCAGAATCACATCATGTTCCAAGAAATCAGGACATAACCTCCGAGCCTTTCAAACCTGCTTTACCTGATGTACGGCGGGGTATCGCCACTCATAGCCTTCAAGGTGGCCCAGTCCTCCTTGCAGGCCACGCAGTCACATCGGAACCAGTAGCGCGAAGCCAGGGACCTCTGGCGCTCCTTGAGTGCCCTCATCATGAAGTGGGGGCCGTAGTTCTCAGCCACCATCTCGCCCGGGGCTAAGGGCCGCGTCGCGCGGAGCACGATGTTGCGACCCTCGAAGTATCTGGAGAAACGAAGATAATACGGTTTCAGTTTATGCTGTGTCTTTTTACACTAGTGAGGAAGGGAAGGCATTTCGCGAGTTACCATTATTTTGTATCTTGATGATTTTCATATTAATAAGTAGACAAGAGTCATCTTACGCCGAGATGCTCTGTATTAGCCTATTCCAGCTCGTTTAGTTCTAGTATAATGTGTCAATTACGTCAGTTCACTGCAAGGCGTTAGATTAAAAAAAAAAAAGTCTCCCCACTCTAGGAATTTCTCCTGTGTCGTGGGTGCGGTCACAAACATTTAAACTCACATACATAAACACACCCAGACCCGAAACAACTATCTATAGGCCATACAGTATGTATTTTCTTTTAATTCTCAACCGTTGAGGAGTTGAACCTTCCATCATCATCAGCAAATTCACATGATATTATGATGGTCAGACGCAAATACTTAAACAACTTTAGAAAATATATGAGAAACATCATATACATATTATGTGCCTACGATTTCCCTGGGATCCCATCATCAGATCCTGATTTGGTGACAATGGGACCACCTCGCGAGTATACATTTTCGAATACAAAAATAATTTAGAAAATCGGTTCGTTAATGACGGAGATATGCGATAAGAAACATACAAAAAAAAAACATACAGACGAATTGAGAACCTCCTCCTTTTTGGGAAGTCGGTTCTAAATCAAAGGGAACAAAACAAAGCAGCCAAATCAGTTCGATGTTAAACTAGGATTAGTGTAAGGATCACCTCGCCACGCCGGGGTAGCAGTCGTGGTTAAAGAGCGCGCCGATGGGGAAGATGCCCACAGCGATGTACACCAGCTTGGAACCGCTGACGACGTGGACCCCGCGCACCGTCTCGTACATCTCGTGCGCGTTGAACTGCAGCAGCATCAGGTTCCGCAGGAGCAGCTCCACGATGGACTGCTGAGCTGGTAAAGTACAACAAGAGCATAACATCGCACTTGTCCTTGTCGGAGGATTAGGGAGAGGTGACCCACATTCCATCACTTAGTTACGTTATAAATCATGACTGCTGCGAGAAATTCCTGGTGGAAAACCGCTTGCTTGCCCGGATAATCAGACTAACCTCAGGCTAGCTAGCTATTGCGTCAAAGTGATTATCATAAAGTTACATCAATTTTAGAGCAATTCAGGTCACTTAATCTTCGTATTCCATAAAGTTTAGGGTCTACGACGTTGAGTCGGGGATCTAGATTTTAATTGATTGTTAGTTGGAGCTATGCGACTAATAAAATTGAACCTTGCACAAATGATCTGATTCTCACCACGTAGCTCCAATTATTCATTCGGCCTTCTGTATCAGTATTGTATTTATTTTAGTTCACTCACCTTTTTCCACATCTTCTTGCTTGCATGTTTTAAAGAAACCTGCTTTCTTTAGGCATTCCGTGAGGAATAACGCCATAACTATCCGCTTCAAGTAATCATCTCCTTTCCTCTCTTCTGAGTGAGTACATAGCGCGTATATTTGAGCTGCCCTTAACTCTAACTTCTCCTCTATTTTGTCCTCAGCTTTCCCTTCTTCCTCTTCTTCTTTAAAGTTCTTTTCTGTGAAACTCTTGATTCCCTTTTTGGATCTGTTGAGTCTTTCCTTTCTGCTTTTTATTTTGGATTTCTTCGCAACTCCCTCAATGTCATTGAGAACTCCTCCTTCCACGGTTTTTACTTCATTGCTGATGTGTTTGGCGTGTATTGATAAGCTGGTGTCGAGACCGGCCTGTGTGACCATACGTAACGCTATGTGGCTCAGTACTGACATGCCAGACCCTGGGAATACAGACACAGAAGTGTCAGTAACGGATACTACCATAGGATACTACCCACTTGCATAGACCACGCATGTCAGTCTTGGTGAACTATTGTAATGGGAAACATAATTACTAGAACGTGCGTTATTATTATTTTACAGTTAGCAGGAATTTCCTCACCTATAAAAAGATCTAAGTACTGGCATTCAAAAGTATGATACGTAGAAACGGCCACGTCCCGGCACGTAATGCTACAGAAGGCGACTCCGGAGCACTTGGGGCACCAGACAGGGGCTTCATTGTCACTGCTGTCCAGCCTGGAACATGGGGAAATGTTCGATATCTGGCGGACATGTCGGCTAAGGGTGCTTGCATTAAGATACAGGTTCCCAGTACGAACAGTAAGAACGGATTTGTTTCATTCCCTTCGGCACTTAAATGACGCAAAGGACAGAGTCCAGGTCACTGCGGACTGGTCGGACAAGATGGGCCAAATAATTCAACACCTTCTTTTTTTTTTGGGGGGGGGGAAATCATCAAATAACCCCTCCCGCTCTTGGGCAGAGCGAAAGGGAGTGTCAGACTTCTAATGACTAAAAACCACCCATGTTCCTTCTTAGCCCTTCATGTCGAGGCCGCGGTATCTCTTGCGAACAACTCGCAGCCCCTACGGGCGTCAGCCCTTGCGGGCCCCTTCCATGTTGCTGACATCTCTTTGAGGCGCGCGTGGAACACGAACGCGCCGTCGACACGGTCTGTCGTCGTCATAAGACGGACGGACGGCGAGCTAGCCCATAATTCAACACCTTCAAACGAGATTGCACATAACGAAACAGATCCAGAAACACAGTTAAAATAGGCCAAAAGACCTACATCTTCATGCAAGCACCCTATGACATTGGGGAAGTATCTTACCTTTTGAAACAATGCAAGCAGTGCGTACCATAAAAGTCGGCGACCAGGCAAGCGGCGTAGGGGGGGTCTACCAGCAGCACGTCGCCAGTCTTGATAGGCGCGCGCGCAACCGCGAACCGACCCTGACCAGAACAAACAAGCGTCACAGCCACACCGCGGGGATGCTACACTAGGGAACATTCTAGGAGCGTCTATGTACAAATATTCTTAGGTCATCATATCATACCGATGTTCGTGATTACCGTAACCGAAACAGGCTTTTTACAGGCAGTCAATTTGTAATCAACAAAGTATTTACAAGTTTCGAGACTATCATTTTTTGATAGTTTTAGAGGCTGTAATAAAAAAAATGGTACGAGTATCACATTACCTCCAATACTTTACGTACGGTGAACCTACTTTAGAAACAGTCCGACAACTGAAGCACGTGAACAGGCAGCACCATAACGATCTATAATTTATAAAATGTACCTTGGTCTCTTCTTCAGCAATTTTCACTAACTTGGAGATTGAAGGCATGTTTTGTTTTGCTCCGCCTGTAAGCGCTATCCCTGTAAAGAACAAGAAATGGGAATGCATTACATTTATATAACTTCTAGTTTCGAAAATAGGGACTTATCTAGGGAATTAAAACAAACTTACACAAAATCCGTTAAGTGGGTAAGACAGACTGATTGCGTGTGATAATTTTTGACAAGAAAATTAATAATAATAGCATTTGTAGGAAACTTGTGGTTTCCTGTTACCCAACGAAACAAAAATATACGAGTACATGTCGAATACAGTCATTAATACGGCCAAAAACTGAATAGCAAGCGCGTCATGGTGACATCAGGCGACCAACTAAGATGTCTATCACACCTAGGTGCTTCTACAGAGTCATGATGTTTTGAGCTCGCAGCGAGAACGACAAGCTTGTGTCTTATCGCAACGGAATTGAGACGTCCTGGAATTGTACCCGAGTCATTGTGCCCCGTTCTATGGTGTTAAATAATAATTTGACGGCACGGTTGGCGCAGTGGCTGAGCGATTGGACTGCTGCGCTGCGTGTCGTGGGTTCGATCCCCGCATGAAATGCACCCACGATACAGGAAGAATTCCTAGTGCGGGGCAACGCTTTCTTTAAAAAAAAAGAATAATTAGTCTAGCTACAGAAATGTAATTTAAAATCTAGAAAGATAATTTAAGCTCTATAAATTACGGAAGTCTCAATTAACATTGTAAATTTAAATAATTTGTAAGTTAAACAAAAACAGTGTATCGCACTCATAGTGTGTTCATTGCACAAAACCACTTTCTGCCCATACGATGTACAAATCCTGACAGTCTGACATTCATAATATCCTCCTCTGACTTTTCATTTAATACGAAACTAAAGTACAATACAAATATTTCCCAGTCGGCCGGTGTGTCCGAGCTGTCAACACTTCCGAGCGGGCCCGCGGGCCGCGCCACTGCACCGCTAGCCGGCAGCCGGGGCCGGCCCCAGGGCTGGCGGGAGGTGCCAACCACCGGCATGCCACTAGCCCCCCTGAGCTATATTATGTCACCACATCATGTCAGTTCGTACAACGCACTGAGCAGGACAATCGTGGGTAGCGTATTTATCTCACGTGGTAAGCTCACGAGTAAACGTATTAAATCGACTGGATTCATTTAATATTATTTCATGCTGTGATAATTAACACTAAAACGATGAAAACCAATGTTTACTTTATACTATACTGCCTCGATCTTCAAAAAGCGACAAAATAGCTAATCACCGCCACCGGTTCAAACAGCAAGATATCTGCGAAGCACCTTGGACTGTGCTAGTACAACATTACTACTTTGTAAAAACTCTGTTTCAGTGCTACAATGAATAATTGGCGCTTGCATAACATAAGAGACGGGCGTTATAAGGATAGTATGTGAAAGTATTTATGAAATAGTTTTGATATCAAAAGATGGTAGATTTGTGCCCATTTTGGCCACACGGCACGAGATATTATTTGTCCCTCATATACGCGCCTAAACGTTTATTTCGTGAAAAGTGGTGTAATCTGAAACGGCTAAGCCAGAGCGTAGTGCAGTTAAAAGTTGGAGGATTGCAACGTAAAGCTAGCCAAGACCTTCAAAAGCCACAGTTTAGCAACCGAGTGCGTCCCCATCCGCGGAGGATGTCCCGCGTCATGACCGTGTTGTGTAAAACTTATCCCGCGCCGCATTACACTCAGAAGCGAAGTGTTTGCACTAAAATGTTTAGAATGCTTTTGCGTATATTTTGATAACATTCCAATTTACTCTGCTCTGTCATTAACTTTAACTTATCAGACAAACAAGGCACTTGAAAGCTTTGAGTTGAATTGCATTTCACAGCGTCATTGTACTTTTAAACATACGCTCTCTTGTGTTTATTCTGTGTTTTCAGACGGACAAATGATTCTGGTTTTATTTTTTACATTTGAAATGTTTTTTTATGAGGAGGACGAATCGCATGTGACTAAAATGTTGATGGTTAGAGAGGGAGATGAAGACCAAAGAAACGATGGATGGAATGTGTGAGGAATATGAAAGAAAATGGAGTAAATGATAGCGTGACGCTTGACAGATGAGAATAGAAGAAAATCTGTGTTGCGCCGACCCCGAGTGACATGGGACAAGGGCAGGAAGATGATGATGATGAAACGTTTTTTTATGTTTTCCTCATTGCTCAGGTATTCACAAGCGGTTCTCCTAAGTATGAGCTCGAATGCGTCGATGAGTACGAATCTTAGGTTGGACATTGTTATTCCACTTTTCCATCAGGAAATTCTCACACAAGTATTAAAAAGTGTATTCCTCTGCCTCAACTTTTGAGGACAGGCTAGAGTTAAATATTGTGTTATATCCATCACCCATCTCAGAACCTTTGCGAAGTGTACAAATTCACCATGTACCCACTCACCAGGCTTCTCAACGTTCGTTTTGGGCTGTATCGTGTAGTCCAGGGTTTCTATATCTTCCGCCAGCTTTGTCTTGGCGGTCTCGTCGGAGCCCAGCAGTCTGCCAGCCAGCTCGTACGACACCTTGGCGCGACTCGGTTCACCGGCACCTAGACAAACAACGAGCATTGAAATTTCAGGACTTACGACATCATTAGTACCAAGAGGAGTGGAGTTTTGCAAGATATTCTTTTTAGAAATGTAAGCTTCGCAACGGGTAACTTCTCACTAACGATGTTCATTCTTCCTTAATCGCATAGATAGTGCTATAGTACTTTTTTACTAGATATTGTTGTAGATACACGATTACCACGGGCGGATGTTTCCTTGCTTCGGTGTACCATGCATCCAAATTGAATTACTTAGGTAATTTAATTTGACCTTGTGAAACTCGCGAAACGTCAGGGGAGGCGGGGGTATTGGTATTAAAGGGGTTTGAGCTTTTTTTGTATGGAAGCTGGCATATCGACACAGCCCACGATGAAATTGGTACCTACGTACCTATGGGTAGAGGACTGCTAGACAAACAAAACATGTCATGTAACACGGTACCCCAATGTGTCACGTTATCGAGATATTTGAAGGTAAAGATCGATATCACTACAATGACCACATAAAAAATAGACCTTTTACGTGTATATAGGCGTTGATTATGTTTATTGAAAGAGAGTAGGTACATTACATACTACAAGGAGCACGAGAAAGCTATTCTTTGACATAACACAGCGTTTCATTGCGATGCGGAGCGATTTTCTCGTGTGCATAATAACAATCAACCTGGGAACGATTATTTGGGTACAATTTAGCGCCTATACACGAGTGTGATACGTGACTTAGAAAAGTGTGACACCTAATATCACGTCCCCGTAAGTTTATGAATTCTAAACACTTAACCACGAAGGCACGCAACCTCGAAGAACTGAACAACGAATGCACGCTACCTCGACAAACGTAACGCCGTAGCCGTATTGAGATGTCAAATAACTAACCCTCAAAAAGACATCGTAAAATACTTGTTGAAAAATAGCGGAGCGTAACTATTCCAAGTAGGACGTGGTTCACGAATGCACCCACAACTAATTCAGTTTCAAACTCAACACACAAAAGTGGAATGTCCGCGGTGGTCGTTGAATCGCGGAGAATTTTAACACTGCTATTCAGAAAAAAAACATCACGGGACATCGTTATCTGAATGTCGTGGTCATGTAGACCAATGTGAATTTTTTTTATCGTATTTGCCATGAAATAACTAACAGGCGCTCAGGACGACAGACTTTAAACTCAAACTTTTACACGGTTCCTTTTATAAGGAAGATTCTTGAAAGTTCTGCTCCTAACAAGCAAGATAGTTATTAGATGTGCAGATATGAAAATCCATCTTAAGCAAAACTTTACAAGTTAGTTTATGCGCAACTTCAAGACCTACGCAAATACTTTACTTTAAATAACACATTCATGGGTACAACATTACATGTAGGCTGTATTCCCGGTAACACCCACGTTTCTCCAGTTTTGTCGATGTGGAGCCATGTACCTAAATATACTTTGACGTAACTGTGGAAATACAGGGTGTAAACCAACCCTTTACGAAGCCGTCAACCTAGCATTATGCATCAAACTAAGTCCCCTACGCAAACATGTTTGCTGGGTAGACCTATTTACAAAAACAGCTGTGAAAAATTTGAAACTTTGACCCCCAATATCTCCGTAAATACGTGGTGGTATACGGTATGGTCTAGAATAAAAAAATGATCGCAGTGACGGGGAGAACAAATGCCCCATCGGCTTTTTACATCCTTTATGTATGAATTGTTTTCGGTCAGTGGCTGTCAGGATTTCGATGAATTTTGGCATACAGATAGATAGAGGATGCCCTGGGTAAGGACAAAGAATGGATACATATTTATCCTTATAATACTTTCCGTGGGATGATGTTCAGACTACAAACGGGCGAAGCTACGGGAAAAAACACGTCCTTAAGTAAATCTTAGATTTATATTTATGATTCAGATTTATCTTCAACCCTTTCATCCTTTGTACAGCAGCTTCGTTAAAACGCGGCACATTGAGGAGTAGCCTCTGGAAGTAATTCGATATCCATCAACAATCTCTGACTTTGTCGGCTGCCCACTATCCAGAGACACATGAAGGAGGAAAGGGTTTATTTCTATCTTACCTCTGTAATACTCTGTATGTGTCTCCAACATTGCAAATTTTTTGAACCACTTATCTTTTTCGCAAAAAAGAGGTGTTTTGTTCTTATTAAATGAATGTTTTAAATGAATATTATATAAGTTAACATTATAATATTACCTCTGCCTGAATATCATCACCGCGCCGGGAGTAAGTCCTTATGTTGAAAATATAAAACACGGAGTAAAAATATCCAAGTATACAAGTGCAGTTGCAGTTGCAGTTTACAAGTAACCATACATCAGAAGTTAAAATTTAATTTACACTTGAACCATTGTGTATTGGCTCGTGCTACGAAGGTACCACGCTTACCTTGGGCAGTCCGGTCAATCCGTGGATGGGCGACCATCTTTGGATACCAAGTCTCCTCCATAGCATGTTAAGCCATTGGACCCGGTTGTCATTGGAAGATATTTGCAGCAGCGTGTATATTCACCTCCATCCGATTAGATAGCCTCATATCACTGACCTCGATAGCAATGTCCCATCCTCCAATAATACTCGGCCCTCATCTTAGCTGGCAGGCGTTCCCTCAGCGCCAGTTTCAAGTCTTCCAGAGCAGCCTTAGGTCTGTCACAGCGCAGCAGGATCTCTGAACGAAGCCACAGGGCCAGCGCGAGGGAGATTCCACCTTCAGATACGGCGTCGTCGCCACCTGGGAATAGAGTACATAGTCAATAAATATAGAACTACCACTACCTCATACTCGAAATACAAGTCGACAAAAAACCGGACAACAAGTTTTGATAATGTGATAAATCTTAACTGTACCTATCCGTTATCAGCAAAGTCTCGTCTAGGCAAAGTGATAATTATATCTCCCAAGTATTGTATTTACAGTCGTAGGACGTGCTGTGAAAAGGCCTCCATTCATCATGCGAATTAGGGGTGGCAAGTTCTTGATTCGACAGGTACACTTTTTTAAATGGGTTTGGTGAATGTCAAATGTCTTCGAATATTTGGTTCTAGGACAATACGGGTTTTCTCCCGATGTTTCGATTTTAGTTTTGATTTTATATTTATAATAACTTGGGGCCGGGGATCTCCACTCCTCAAGTTGTCCCGAGGCCTCCAGACCTCTTAATCCGGCACCGAGCTTTACCTACTACTTTGCACTTCTAATAAAGAAACAGAACAGACCGAAAAGATGAGTAGAAATCAATCGTGTTATTTATTAAGTCTTCTTAACAGCGAACTAATTAAGAACAGATTAGCGGCATGCCCGCGCTGGCTGGCTTTAAAGTAATAAAGTAGTACAACGGTAACCAATAAGGTTATGGTGCCATTATTCATCTGATCTATTTAAGTCGCCGCTCAGAATCCTTTGTGGCGCAGTCTCTTCGTGCCCTAATTACTGAACCCCCAGCGGATGAAACGCATCACTATTCTGCTCCATGTTTTCTATTATTTTTAAATTTTTATTTGGATAAGCTACTGACTGGCGTTTTTGGGTTCTACATAATATAACAACAGGCCTATAATTCTTGAAGGGTTAAAAAAACCTAATCGAAAAACTCACGACACTTTTCAGACCTGGGGATCTAACACAGGCTTTCTAGCCTAGCAGTCACGTTTGAGATCACTCATTGACGAAGCAGTCTTGTTTTGAGCTATTTATTTACGTTTAAAATGTGCTCAGTAACTGAAATATACCTTTTATTTTACAAAGGAACGAATGAAAACAATAAATGTCTTAACATTTCGGGGGTTCCAGTTAACAAGAGAATGTGCAACAGATTTATTTTGGTACTTCACAGTCAAAAAACTTGAGCGTTTTCTAAACACATTTAATTTTTTTACTACACACTAGAGGTTCAAGATAATTTTAAAAACAGTCTGTATCTAGAATAGGCCGACAGCTGCTTACAATGGGGGAGGGGGGAGGCTTCGGTTTCCACGCCGTCTCGCGTCGCCTCTCTAAGACAGCTTATTAAAAAAACTTGCTTCATTAGTCTTTGCACATTTTGCAGCTTTACATTTAAAGCTAGACAATTCACATTTAACGTGCTCGTGACAAACCTTTCTCTGGTCAATAACTTGTATAGTAAACCGTTAATTTTTTAGTAAGTTAATCTTTAAGCTAGACACAGGATCTGTATAGATGACAATGAGACAAGTATTTAACTGTAGAATTGGTACGGTTTTAGTAGTTTAAGAAAAAAAATAGAAGAAAGATGCACTACAGGTTTCCAAGCTGGTCAAGTCTTAGATTCAGACGTACACCTCCCACAAAATATTATGTTAAAACATAATTAAAAAATATCGCTGCGCCTGGCTAGTTCCATAATAAATGTGATTTCTCCGGAAATATTAAAATTATTAATGCGTGTGGAAACAGTTGTTCAACAAAGATTTTATGAACACATCGATAATGTTTCCACTTAGTAGTTCCATTATTCATTTAATTATTGATAAAACCTCCTGAAAAGGAAAGTAGAAACCAACAGACGCACAAAATGTTTTAATATACAACGAAAATACACTTTCAAAGTTTCAACTAAGAACATGCTCGCTTAAAAACAGGAACAAACTATGATGTACCTACCTAGCAGAAATAAAATAGACTATGCAAAGAAATAGGTCACCATCCTTAAAAACAAACAATTAAATAACCAAGGTTATAGCACCAACAAACTGAAGTGAATCATTAAAATATATAAACACAAATTCAAGATAAAACCAGAAACTATTGGAGAAGAATTTCCAATACTCAAAGGAGTCATTGAAACGAGGCATGCACAGCGAACTGAACTTCAAATATAGACGAAGAGAGCACTAAAGATTTGAAGAAAATAACTAAACTGAGTGTTTCTACGATGAAATTGGGCTGGTCTTATGGTCCGTAATAAAAACATAAAGTGACCAATAATGGGACAGCTCGTGCCTGATGGGTTAGAGGCACAAATACGCTTCGCACTGGTGCCAGGCAGATATTAATGTGATGTTAGTGTGGAGTCAAACATCTTTTCCTTAAAAGTAGCTCTCAAAAGTGCGACTTATAACTGGTCATATGAAAAGCACTCAACGTTCAAATCTAAGCCTTTCGCGCTGCACTCGCTGGCCGCTAAGTGCCAACCGGGACAGACGTAAATCCTGAACTACTGACGGCCGTTCTGTCCCCGCATTTTAAATCTCGCATCTTTTATTAAAATGTTCATTTTTACTGAAATGCTGTAAAGGGCAATTTTGATCTACATTAAATGCACAACATTTCTAACGTATTGAATGGGATAAACAATAAAACTGTATTTTCTAAAATCACTTTGTAAATAACCCATTATTTTTTTGTAAAATGTGAAAGGTAGTTTGAAATATCTACAGTAAAGTAAGCGTACAGACAGCGACTTTGTTTTAATTAATTTTTGATTTTGAATCTTTGATTTAATTTATCAGTAAATAAAGGCTTTATTTATTTTATATATTGTCGCCTGGCATCAGTAGGAAGCTCATCGTTACCTGACACGTATTACCGGAACAGGCTCCATAACCCATAACCACTAATTTCTCTAGAAGCCGGATGATCATAATGAAAACATACAGAAGAACAACAAACAATTATGTAAGAGGTACGAACAACTCCCGTTGTTTTTCCTAAAACTTTGAACTTCTTCAAAGTTCCCGAGCCGTTCAATATTGAGGGAAGGTAAACATTTTGATTTATAACGGAAACGTGAATGTTTGTTATCAGATGGCTGAGCAAGAAAATCAATCAAATTAACTTTTTGTTTCACTTTCCTATAAATAAATTGAACCCAGGGACAATTTAATTCGAGCCGGGGTCGTATCGTGTCGCATCCGCCGCTACAAATACAATTTTCAGCGTTTAACACGACTGACTTTTGTTATAATATACCTATTATACCTTCCTCCTCAACTCTGCGAGATTTTTCTAGAAGTTAATGTTAACTGGTATACGGGATGATAATATTCAAGTACAAGTAACGTTTGTAGCGGTCGCTCGTTGATGTAATACAAGCTCTTCGCAGTTTTCAGAAGAGAAGAGGTATCCTATTACCCAGTAAGTCAGCTGCATTCGTCGACAGAAATGAAAGCCAGCCTAGATCATTATTTTATTTTCTCAATAAAACATACTCATAATATGTGTATTGTGAATGTGAGGACCATGTGGATATTTTTTTTGTTATTTCCTTTGGTTTAAATTAAACGATTGTCTGGCAGTTTGAGTACACAAGTCAACTAACAAATGCTTGCAATGACTGAACTTGTCCACTCAAATCTGTGTGGTTCTTTCTTCAAAAGACCGTCTCAGACACTTATATTTATATCATGCATATTGACGGAGCTATCACCATTTATATCATGCATATTGATGGAGCTATCACCATTTATATCATGCATATTGTCGGAGCTATCACCATTTTTGCGGACGAAGTACTAGTATCAAATAAAGCTAATATTCTTTTGAATAAACTGTAATGAAATGGCCTGTTTTTGATGTCCATTCAGAGCTAAACACATTGTGTTACTCTTATTGTTTTAAAACGAAACTTTTGTATTTTCTTATGAATATCATTCTGGCTAACAAATAAATAAGTCTACTACTGTCTCGATGATGTTGTGGTCGCAATCGTGACTACGAGAGCCCTAGGTTCGATTTCGTGCAAAGTGGTGGGTATTGGATTTTCTATGAAGAATTTCTCATTAGCAGCTTGGGATGTTGGGCGTTTGTCAGACCTTAGGTCCTGCACCTGATGTCTCTGCGGTCGTGACGGAACTACACATCATGGGACTATGATATACAAAAGAGCTGCTCTCTTTTGTTTGTTGTGTCTGCCCACACATTTGCTCCGCTTACTAATATTTTGCGTCGATGGCTAGTCTTTGATAACATTGCTACATTTACGTTTCGAAAACAGTCACGAGAACTGTCATGTTTTTTAATTATAAATGTGCATTATTATTACCCTTACCAGTCATAGGTGCTCTCAGCACAGCCTGGCTGGCGAGTGCTAGAGCCTTGTCCAGGTCGCCATCGTCCAGCGCCTTCTGCGCGGCGAGGCGGCGGTCGCGAGACACTCCCGCATCCTTGCCTCGGTGCAGAGGCTGTATCCTGGACAGCACTTCGCCGAGCGCGTCCATCACCTGCAAGGGTATCGGAATAAAGTTACACTAGGTACTCGTTGATTGTTAAGTGAGTTGTATTCAGAGGGAGTACCGTCACTTCGTAATTTGGTTTTTAGGGTTCCGTATCTCAAACGGAACCCTTATAGGATCACTCGTGTGCCTGTCTGTCCGACCATTCCCCCCCCCTTTTATCTCCGAAACTATTGAGCCTAATATTCTGAAAAAAAATACAGAAATTAGTTCAACACGTATAGATTACAGGAAAACTTATAAGAAATCATAGTACGGAACCCTTCATGTGCAAGTTCGACTTGCTCTTGGCCAGTTTTTAAAAACTTAAAATAACCAAATTATGAACCTAAAGATATACGACGACCCACTGACCGATAATATAGTTTCAACACTGTGACACCCCTCTACAATAAGTAACCTCCCTCTTTCATACAAAGTAAAAATAAAAATGGAGTACCTACATCTGGCGATGCAGTTTTCATGAGCGAGTTCATTATTACAAATCCTTGTTTTTTATCTCGCGTAGTAAAAGAAGGGGTTATGAAAATGCCGCTTTTCTAACCCTACATTGAAAATATATCCTTAAACACCCGATAACGCTGAAAATCAAATGTTTTGAATAGGCAGATAGTGTTTACGGTTAGTAGTAGTACAGAGGTGGTTAAAACTCAGTATTGCCGCGACAATAGGGTCAAGAGCAGTGACTCCAAAGCTTCAGATCCACCTAGCCCCTCGGCCACGAGCTACACGGAGACGCATAAGCGACACGCGTTTGTAACAGCGACTGCATGGCGACTGCACGGCGAGGTAACAAATGAAGCTAAGAGCTTTTGCGACGCGACGCGACTGTGGCCACTCGGAGGAGACAAACTGATTGCCGCAATCAACGGGTCATAATCTAACTTTGACGCAAGTCGCATGGACGGGACATAATGCCTTCCTGGATAGACTAGACAAGGTTTTGTGTCTGACTCTTTTAAATGGCAAAGGAAACATGTGATAAATAAATAAAATTTACCCATACGCGTCAATGTCCGTACTCCCGTAGCAATAACGCGTATGGGTACATTTTGGTTGTATTTTTGGTATTGAGACAGTCGATGTCAGATCTTCCTTTGTTTTGCTTTTGTAAAGAAGCTAATGGCTTAGCTTTGTTACCGTTGATGTTGATAGTTTTCTCTTGTACTGTCTATCGTGTCACTGTCTACCTATTGTTTGTCGAAGACTTAAGATGTCAATCTAGTATATTTTCTGATAGATTTTCTATGAAATGTTATTGGATTTTTAGATGTTTTGTAATATGATCTAGCCATGTAAGTAGTACCGTAAAACAGGGTGAATATACCGTGTGTTAGGTGAAACAAGGTAATTATTGAAGGACGGTATTCAGTATTTGATTCTCGTCCCAAATAATTATGTAAAAAAACTGTAACCTTAATTTGTGACGTATTGTGTCATGGCCCCGCGGCCCCGCACGCTCTCCAGATCTCAGTTTATTAGATGTTTCTTTTTCGCCATTGTCCTACGCCAGTTTTAACATATGAAGGGGAAATGGATAAACGTAAGGGTTGCGAGACTTTACCGAAATATTTGGTATGGTTGTCTGTTATTTATTAGTGTTTTTTTTGTTCATATTTTATTAGTATCATGTAAGCATACCCTATTGCGGGTTTCAATATGTCTTTCGTTTAAACTAACATACCTACTGCATAGAAACGCAGGGGTGATCCACACTTTGAGAGGATTTTGTCGCCGTATCTTAATTATAAAGTCAAATTAAGCGAATAAAATGGAGTACTTGTTAGTAACCTATAAAATTAATTCAATGTTAAAATCCCTTTCAAACTTTTATCTGTATGTAGCCCTGCGTTTCTATTCACCCCTTTTTACCTGGTATTATAAAATTATATTTTGTTTGTAGTCTCTCTAGATTGTGAAAGAACTAGGAACAAAGAACTATATACCAACCTAAACTGCGACCGATTGTGTCAGGACTCAATGTTTATATCGAAAAAATCCACGGGATTAAAACCTTACCAGCCTTACGGTTGAAATACAAAATATGCATACATTTCAACCATTACATTTATAATGCATTACTACGTGTTATGCTAATTTGGAAATTTACATCAACACACATTGTTTTTAGTATTTTAAATAATTAGTTGAATGGTTTGTCTCATTCGTATTACCTTTATGAGCCCAGCAATACATGGGGTGGCGACCCTGGCTAAGATTTTACAATAGGACGAAACATAGACTTAGTAGTTGTGTGGAAATTCAAACTTAATGATATAACTGATAACTTGTAGAGCACACAAACGTTAATAAAACACTACTCACAAAATTATCCTCAGTGGTCAGCTGCGTTCAGAAAAAACAACACAATATCTTAGAAACAATCATTTGTGAAGTTTTCCAAGCGTGTTTGGAGCACAAGAAAAATCTTTTTCCCTAGTGTACCTCGGTCAGGACATTTTATTTTTCTATTCAATACCTGGTTCATTTGAAGCCATTATTTGCGACGTGAAGTGCATCGTCGAGTAGTTGAGTGCTTCCATTTGTAGCGTAACTGTTGCTTGGTTCTCTGCTAGTTTTGTTTTGTTTTAATATTACACTCGCGGGTAAAAAATACGGGTCAGTACGAAAAACTAAAATTAAGTACTATTGAAATAATAGAGGTAATGTTTGAAACTGTATGCATATATCGTCGTATCCTACGAATAAGGGGGTAACTGCAAAACAGCTACTTTTCAGGAGACACAAAATAGTAAAGTAGAAGAAAGTCACAAACGTAATTAGGGCATCGTCTCTTCTATAGATACGCAAAATAGACATTCCATAGAACACGGCCCCAATCACCATTAGGGTATTTTCTATGTACGCAATATGGAAAATTTTGACTCTCACAATTAAAATTTTAGTACAAATCCAAGTCAAGGTTTAAAATATTTTGATTTACGTAGTTGCTTAAAAAATCTCCGTTTCCGCCGACAAGTGGCCGAAGGGCGAGTGCTACTTCACTACTTACTACGAAAGGGGGCGCGAGGGCGATTGGGGCTTTATTCTTCGTTGAAAACGAAGTGCTTCAAATTGTGACTTTTGAGAAAACCCAATTATTTCATGACCTGTACCGTTTGTAATTGTTTTGTTGAACTGGTTACATGTAGTATGATGAGCAGAATGTAATTATGCAATAAACGATAAATCCCTTATGTTCGTTACGCCCTTATTCGTAGGATACGACGATATGCACTTCCCTATCATGTTTTGGACCATCTGCATATATCGGGGCAAATTAAGGCTGCTCTCTCGAAAAAGCTTAAAAACAGCGTGCAGATGAAGCAGCTTTTCACCGGCACTTACAGAGAAATTACATCTGAGTAAAATTGTTAGTATTCTACATGATATGACACGTAATTTGGTTTAACCATAATTTTTCTATCGGTATCACATAATAAGAAAAAAAATCCACAAAATCACCTCCAAATCGTTGATTTAAACCATTTTACTCCTTCATTTTTTAACAAAACAAATTAAAAAAAATATCTACTGCTTTGCAATACAAAGGAAAATAATTTGGTTTTGTTACTTTTTAAAAACATGTATTATTTTAATTATAATAAATTAAAAATGCGTCCGTTTAAAGTCCGTGTCTACGACCGAGAGGGGTAGTTAGCTATGCACAAGGTCATTGGCGTGAATACAAGCCTTAAGTTTAAAGAGCCGCCGCCTTACGGTCCAGTTGCTTATGTCGTCTCTATGGGTCTTCTGAAGTTGATTTATTGCTCCCATTGTCGTGTGGTATTTCGTAGCTTGATCGTAACAATAAATCGATCCTCACGAGTAGTAATTTAATCGACAATTTCTGGTCTTCTTATGTTCTGCCCACTTTAAAAAACTAGCCGCGTATTGTAAGTGACATGGCTATTGTTCTACTTGTACTATGCTAACATCAGTTTACTTCTGACAGTGACAATACGTGTACATTCTTCTGGTGTTAGCGATATGTTAGTAATGCCCTAATGATGGTGAAAACTGCTTTTGTCATTTTGATTTGACAGATTGAAAACAAAAGTGAGAATGTAATTTATTTCCTAAATCGAGATTCTTAAAGTTTACATTTTTGACTACTTTCTAGATAGTTTAAGGTTTTATTTCATACGATATTAAAATTCGATTTAATTTGCAAGTTACAGGTTTGTTTTTCTATTGTTTGTTATTCGTTCGTTAGTTAGATGTGAAATCCCTGTATCTTTATGTATTGCTGTGCGACTAGAGGTTTACACAAGAGGGACACTGTTTACTTATGACGAGGGTTGCTTTCATATAGGCACATTAGCAATTAAAGATTGAAAAGAAAATAATGAACACGCAAGAGCTTGTTGCTAAGTAATAACAACCAACGTCAACGCGTGCCGAACTTTGTCCGTGGATGAGTCATCCATTATTCGTTATGCCGTCACGACTGCGTATCGTGATGAAAGAACAGCCCGGTTCTCACTTGTAGCTATTTGACAGTTTACGTCTGACAACCAGTCCCAAGCAAACGGCATCGTGTCATGGGTGGTGGTTAGTTAGGCAGTGGCTCCATGTAAAACATTGATATTCAGGTGCAGTCAGTTAGACTGATTCCGTACTTGTCATGATAAAACTAGGCAGACGAGTAGCATCTGTTATATCTTTGATAATAAAGTAGTGGGTACACACATTAAAAGATAGGCAAAATAATGAGGATCAAAACAATAACGTATACGGCCAACACAAGCATCACACACTGCTCATCTCACCGTCTTATTCTCCATCACAGCAGCCACTTTCTTCCCCTCCTCGATTGCCTCGAACTTGGTCAGCCAGCCATCCTCCTCGGCCATGGACACCAGCTCCTCGCCCAGGCCCTTGAAGAAACCCTTGGAGTTTGAGCATAGCGTGACGTTGCTGCAGGCGGCCGCGTACCCAGGGTCGGTCTCCTCGTAGATGCGAGGCATTTTGGACCCTGGAATTGGGGACATAAGGCTTCATTTATTGGTGTTATCAAGGTCATATACGCATTAATTGTGTAACAAATAAATAAATGCGTAAGAGTGGTTAGTACAGTACATTCGCTTTACCACGCCATAAAACGAACCAGTAGTAGGTGTATAGTTTCTACCCTGAAGAAGTATCAATTTCCTGAAAGTATTAAGCAGGTATCCATAGGGACGACCCACAGTTACGACGAATACAGTATACATACGAATTGGTGCTCAATGCAGAAACAATAGATAGGTACTACTGGGGAAGAAAGACGAAATAAAATACACATTCGACAGCGACCGTCTAATATTAGCCGCTATGAACCCACTGACAAAATGCCAGCGAGGATCTCAGCAAATACTAGACTACGCACATACATTACAACCAATCTACTACACTTGCATTCTGATTCCCATGTGATACATATTTTAGCACTTCAATTTGATTGAAGCTTATCAAGTTATCACAGAACCGAGTGGGACAATCATACTAGCATAAATCCCTTTTAGGGATATTGGTTTTTCATTGTACCATACTACATTTTAGATAAATGTATGTGGTCACTTGCGAATAATGTCATGCTTGCTAACCGTTTAGGATGTACGTTGTCTGACAGATAGTTAATTCATTTACTTAAGCAGATGATGAGGGCAATCATCTCCATGTGAGGGTGGTTATCAATTACCTCTATTATCTTCTATATGCTTAAATCCAACAGTGGTTCATGATAACAGAAATAATACAGATACTTATGTATGTAATAACATTGTTTCAAATTACAATGAAGCTATAAATCTTCTTCATTGCGAAAACCTAACAAAATTAGTTTCCTAGTGCTAACGACGACATTCCGGAACAAATTATTATTATTTTGGATTCGTTCCAACTACTTCTTTATTGACACTTGCTTATTAAATTGTAGTCTCCATGATTGCACAGATTTACATAAATTGTGAAAATAAAATCGAAATAATATTCTAGTCCCTATTCAACACACACAAAAGTACAGGTTGACACATATTCTGAAGTATGAGTTTCAGAAGCAAAGTACCCGTAACGTACACTATAACATTACGAGTGGTCCATCCAGCCGAGAGTAATTAAAACGTCCGCTCTGCTCGAATCTAGAGATAGTAGCACAATTAACAATTTGTTAAAATATCATGCTACTAGGAAGTGCTGCTTCAACGAAAGAATACATTGGATAACACAGTCAGCAGTAAGTATATCTGACGGCACACGATGTACCTTAAATTACTACGAAATAAAAGTGATGGTGCTGTGAACATTACACTTGATTAAATCGAAATGAATCTGTTCGCTTCGTCGCCAACAATAGATATCTGAACACACAATTATTGTGATTGCAATCAATCAGTGAAGTACTATGATATGCCATGGCATGGGTTTTAGATCTACGTAGTTATTTCTAGAGCCAGCTGTTATAAACATGCTGAAGCTGTTCTGAGTCGCTAACCACGTGGTATGGGTGGTAGAATGCCCGAACGACGATGGATGTCTAAGCTAAAATGTATCGGATTGCTGCTGAAGAGCTTATTACATATACTATATTATATATTATTATATATACTGTTCAAAGTGGCTGCAGAAGTAGAAAACGATTTGGAACCGAGTGCCACTTGTCAAACTTTCAGGATCAGCGTGAGACAAGATGTGTGGACAATGTATGGACGTGACTAAAATAAAGAGTAAACTGTACAGGTTTCACCCTAGTTTCTGAGATAGAAGTGCCCCCGTACCTAAGTTTATGTAAAATAATTTGATTTTTGAGCTTTTCGAGTATAATTTGGGAAAAATGAATTTCTGCGTCTTCGCGTGTCGATCTCTGTAGTGAACAATCAACAGGACACGCAGGACATGATATCACTCACACGAATACCCACATTACTTCGAGAACTCGGAAGAATTATAAAGGAGTATTCGTTTGTAACATAACCGGAAATTGTAGATGTTAGCTTATGTGTAATTGAATTATGTCGATTGAAATAGAAAATTACATGTAGTTTAGGTACCTACTAACTACTACCACTGCGCACTGGTGCCACATGAATAGATTTATCTACTCGTGTGCTCGTGCCAGTTTCACTGTTCCTAAAACTAAGATTATGGTACATCGTACTCTGCAGTTTTAAACTGTTATTTAATTATTGTTCCAGCATCGCTACAGGATTGTTTGGTTCAAGCGGTCACTGAAATAGTTGCATGAGGACTGGCGTGAAGTGCGTGCGGTCTACACAAGCTACAGACACGGCCACCAACATGTTTACACTTTCGCGTGGTGATGACAACAACGCAATTTACAAGTTTGAGATAAGACTTCATGTAAAATAATGCCACAAACACTTTTTTATGTATTTTTTTGCAAAACCGGAAATTCCATTCTGTAGAGTAAAGGAAATCACATGAAAATTGCGTAATTGTATACACATCGATTTTTGTGATAGTACCGTTGCAGTTCAATGTATGGGGCTTCATTGGTTTGCGATAGGTAATAATTGTCTCTAGTTGCCAACGCAATACATATATCAAAATAATACACGACAAATTACAGATTGGAGTCCAAAGAATGTGCCATGGATTTTCTTGCCGGTTCTTCTCCACAGAGTGGCCAAGTGCCCATGTAGGTCTATGTGTAATAAAATATTTTAATTTCGAATGTCATCTCTAACAGAAGATGTGATGATTGAATTTCGGCATACACATGAAAGTCTGCCAATCAAATGTGGCTGGTTGTTATCACATCATCATACGACATTTTTGTAAAATTCAATGGGTTATTAATAATTAGTGTTTATTCTAACACAGTTAAAGTTATCTTGGAATATCTAAGAAGGTAGGTAGTGTCGTTTCAAATTACAACCTTGTGAATACTTACCAACTATGTATTTTAATAAGCAGTAAACTAATCCTAATATTTAAAATCTAACAATCACGGTCAAAACATTTTTCTAATAAATTAAATGAACTTCGCATCTGTGCATCTCTATAAACACATGAAGGAAGATAGGAATTAAAGAAACACATGAAAAAATACTAAAAATTCGCAACGTACGAAAAAATAAATAAATTACTGATTATTGCTTAGTTTATTACGAAAATAATATTAATTATTTGTTACCTTATTTTGTTTACTAGATATAACGAGCAGCGCGCGCGCAGAGCCGATGCGCGCGAAACGTGGCTAAAATTACATGTGCGTGAAACACTATCGAGTATAGTTCTATTTTAGAATAGCTCGTCGGCAGCGCCGCCTGGCGGGGGCAAGCGGAGTGCCGCCGTAAACTTCAGGCGATTACTATCGATCGTTAAAAAATGTGATTGAAAGCGTTTCTTCTTTGTTTTTATTGCTTTTATGTCGGTTCCTGTTTTAGTGGTCGGTTTTGATTCATAAAAATAACGGGTTTTAAATTTTTCCCGAGTGCCATTTTAAACACATTCTGTAGATTTCGAATATTGATATGTCAGTATTATTTCTTGTGAACCGAACCATAAATGAAATAAACTTACAGACAAAATGAAGAGAAATATTTTCTCACGTCATGTTGCAAGTTTTCAGCGAAGAGATTTTCCAATCTGACGTGTGAGGGCAGCAGGACTAACAGCTACAACGAAATAAACTTACTTTCAGGAACAGAAAAGCTCACAGCCTGAAAATGAAGACAAATATTTTATGAATGTCAGTAAGGTTTTCAGAAACTAGAAAATGCAGCCGGACCTAATGGACCTCTAGAGATCTATAAACGTATCAGTTCTTGATATTACTATAGCATTAGTCTTAATAAAAACTTAGTACTTACCGTGTGACCTAGTGCTCCACACTAGGTGACACGCAGTGACAGATGACCAATCTATCTATGATTAATGATATCTTCATGGTCAGGTGCGGCACGGTTTCGCGGTCCCTTACGAGTCTTTGTTGAAATACTGATATACTTCATGTGTCTTCTTCATATTGATGGCACCGTCCGACAGTTTTTCTAACTTTGTTGGTTATAACTATGCGCCAAGAGGTCAGTAGGTTGCTGCATGAACGAATGTAATGTGTAATGTAATTAAGTACCTATGCATTGTGTTTTATAGCAGTGAATTGAGAACATTGAGTTTAAGAGGAGTACTGAATTTGATAACAACTACTTACAGCCGGCTCTCCGGCTACTACTAAGCATGGTGCTAAGTTTGATTCCCAGGGCTGGCAGTCTTATTGGAATTTCTCAGTAGCAGGAGCAGCTCGGAGTCAGGATTTGTTTACTGTTGATGGCAATAGGCACATACCTATGAAATGCCATAATTATGAAAAAGCTAGTAGTTCAATATTTGATATATATTTACGTTTAACTGTTTCGATACCGGTTTTGCACACCATATTATTATACACATCAGATCTGCCACTAACACCTGGAGTTACTATTATTGCTACACTTCCTCGAAAACTAGTTCTTATTGCAATATATAAGCTTATCCAGTCATGTAATATGTTATTGTTTAACTTTTGTGGTAAAAATCTGTAGAGTGTTGATGTTTTGTGTGAGACATTTTGGTATAATACCCGTAGATGAGAGTTCAACGGGGACTATATGAACATTTATTATTATATATTTATTAAAATATTATTATTATTACTATGATTAGGTTCGACATGCAACGTATCAAAATTAAAAGTCATTTATTCAAACTAGGCTGATAATCAGCACTTTTCGAACGTCAAAATTTACTTTACTTATTTACAAGTGACAGTCCCCCAAAACTCCCACCTTTCGACACTTCC
Source organism: Diarsia brunnea (assembly GCA_949774965.1). Taxonomy (NCBI): domain Eukaryota; kingdom Metazoa; phylum Arthropoda; class Insecta; order Lepidoptera; family Noctuidae; genus Diarsia; species Diarsia brunnea. The sequence goes on from OX458996.1 coordinate 35,728,800, forward strand.
TAGTGTTTTAACTGGAAAGAAGAAGTGCCGGAACAAACGTACTTCACACGCGAGCGCTTTTTTTATTTTCCCGCAACCAAGGGCGGGAAAGAAAATTGCCAGAGATAACTATACCTTATACTACGCCCAAATCGATTAAAACAGGAAATTTAAAATAAAACACTACTGACTCTAAAGACGATGGTGTTTATTTTTTATTTCGTCATTTTGCTTTGCGTCTTAACAGCATAATAGTACATTTTGATACAAGTGCGGAAAGTTTGTTATTGTATTCGAGGCGGATTGAACACCCGAGCCGTATGCCGAGGGTGTTCATGGGGTCGAGAAATGCAATAACAAATTTCCACGTGTATCAAACGACGTTTTTCAATACAATTTAAGTATTTTTGTCATCAATTTTTAGGAGACTATGATTTAATTAGCTTTTTTTCCGCGGTTTGATTTCGCCAGATTGAAGAAGTAGCAAAGGTATGAAACCGCTAAACAACCTCATAAGATAAATATAAAATTCAAATATTTTTTAATTAAGAACACATATAAATGTTTATAGTATTATTTTTACAAACACAATTTAGTTTAAAAAAATATTTTCAATACACTTCCTCGAAAACTAACTCTTATTTTTTGTTTAGTACATCTATTTAGTACACGCACGCCGGATGCGAGTACTACACACCCGTCCTATATTATATTTATTTCAGAAAAAATACAAGCACTTTGTATGAAAATAGCAACATATTTAAAATATTATTTCCTAGTAATGTACGGCGTATCAGAAATATCGAAGTATTTTTACCAGATATTCACTCGGGTAGTATCGAATACAGAGATCTTTACAGGTATAAACCTCAAAGTTCTACGCTGTCTGGGGATTATGCGGCTAAAGCCCATTCCTCTGCACCCACGAGCCTTGTCCTGATAACTTAAGCCTTACAAATGTTTCACAAGAGCAACGCGCATAGTAGCATCTTGTTGCTTCAATTTTTTTGCTAGGCGATTTACTTAATTATACAAACATGCAATAACAGGTAGTTCGTAACCTGGGTTAGGACATAGAATTTTTTTTTCTGGTAGTAGGACGATATACATGTGGGAAAGGTCACAAAGCCAGGCAAAGGCTACAGCCAAGGGTTAGTTACCGTTTGAGCGAGTCACTTTGGTTGTACACGTCACAACAGATTTGACTGGGTTTCAGTTCTTCTTGTTCGTGTCATCAGAACAGTTTCAATGTTGTTACCGTTCGCCACTTCGTAATTATCTGATGCATGTTTTTCGATTCAGTTTATCTAGCTTGATTATACAACAACAAATGAAAGTTCGAAAAGAAAAGGTACTTTTCTGTTTTTATCCGCAACACGAAGGTGGCTACCATTTTTCTGACAAGAGCTACGTTCTGCTGTTACTTATTACGTAGCTTAGGTTGTCTGGGGCAAATGTGTGCGCTTTACTGTGATGGGTATAAAGCTGCCTTGGTTGGTTGAAAATGTGTTTATAATTGTAAAACCAACAGCGGCGGTAGTTTTGTGGCCACTTTGGTACTGTGGTTTCATCTTGGGAGTTGCTAATGCTATCGCGATCAACTGTTTGGTTAGAGCAGTAAAATGTTTGTTATTTGTATAATTTTACAGGACCGGCTAAATAACTAAATATATATATAATTCTAACGTGTATGTGTAATTTTTTTTTTTTTTTGATTATTTTAATATTATGTTTGTGTTGTATGTCATTTTAATTCTTGTGTCATGTATGGACTGTGTCTGAAATAAATAAGTAGATGAATTAGCAAATTGATCACATAAATGAGGAAAATGACGTCAGGAAAGTTTTGAGTATGAATGTGGATGAGTATGAGAGTAGAGAAACACCTTAGAAACGATGGATGGATTGTGTACAGGACGAAATTGCAAAAACTAAGGTGTGCTGAGATAACGAGTAACAGAGAAGTATGGAACAAGAATACATGGCGCGGAATCAATGAATTTGGATAAGGCAAGAGAACGATGATCACATTGTTAACCTACTTATTTATTAAATCTTTTTTTCCAAAACTTACAGGTAGGCAGACTATATTAGTTTCGGTTACGTACACACAAGATAGAACATATGAAAACATCGTAACAAAACGTAGATTGCAAAGGCAAACCCTATACCAAAAGATTTTTTTGCCAGTAGGCCTGAGAAAAAAAATGAAAAATGAAATTTAGGTAGTAGTAATAATAATATAATAATATATTTATTAAAAATTAGAATTGGCACAAATGAATACAATTTAAATCTTAGAAATAATGTAGGTGTAACAAAATTCGATGCCTGTACTAGGTTAGACCTGTATCACAGGCGGCATGGTTCTACCAATTACTATTTGGACAAAATAGATTTCTTAACAACAATATAGCAAAAAAGAAATAAATTTGTATAAGTTAATATATTATAATATATTAACTTCACGCTAATGTAAGATATGAACAAAAATAATTAAAGTCTGAGCATGTAAATAAAAGGAAAAACAATTTGTAGCACATACTTTAAAATACTAATATTATGATTGTCAGCAGTAGGTAATAAACAAGTTAACAAGTATTGCAAAAATAATATCGTCAAGACATTGTTGCTGCGGGCGACAATTTGCTTAGACAGCGAAAATCAACGGAATTCAGGCCAAGAGCCCGTGCCCTCATAATCGACGGAGTTAATATACCTATCTGTGTTCCGCTATTTTTCTAGCAGGGCATTTAGCATCTCCCGTTTTGTGGTCACTGAGCTTTTTGAAGTGGGAGCAAGTCGCGCATTTTTGAGTGTCTGCTTTCTGCGTGCACTCGGACATCATAATGACCTGCTTCACCGCAGTGACCACATGTAGAATTTACTTCCCTGCAAGATTTGGCTGCATGCCCATACTGCTGGCATTTGTAACACCTCGTTACTAACGAAAAGTCCCCAACAGGACAAGATGTCCAATTTATAAAAATCCTTGATTGTTGTATTAACATTTTTCGTAAATTGGCCGCAACTTCAATAACGTAGTTACAGGTCGCAGCCTCTGTACCTTTTACACCAGTTCTTTAGTTTCCTCACTTGTTTTCAATTTATCATTCGGATAAATTAATGGCTACAGAACTTAAGTTATTTGGTCTTACTAACTGGTTAGACCCCCTTTTTACCATGTCGGCAAAAGAAGCATTTCCCGCAGAGCTAGATTCGTAGTAGTGTGTGAGTACAGGAAGAGAATAACATGTAAAGTATGAATGTCTTAAAGTATACATTAACGTATAATATAATATACCTGTATATAAATAACGCAAAAATTTAAAAGCATGGACGGAGAAGGAATAAGTATAATTTTATTAGTTTTAGAAGGTTGGAACTTTAGGTGTGACTACATGATGCATTGCAAGGGCGAGTTAAGAAGGGTAAGACGGGCCCAATCTTAAGTAAAACAATAAAACGCCTAAGATGTTTCCCACTTTTAAAATGAGTTTCTGTAACTAAACAAAAACCATCCTTATAATCAGGCCAAGACCAATCCACCGTTTCACATGAGTCAGCACTTCAACCAGCTCGTGCCTCGATTGTAGTCCTCCAAGACTCCTAGCCAAATGGAAACAGGATAGGTAGTTGCCTATATACAACTTCTTATAAGTACGTACTATGTATTTAAAATTAGCTTCCGCCGGTTTTCTTATAATAAGACCTGATTCGACATTATTATTCTTGATTATTAATTCCACCACTGCGATAATTCGCCACTGCGATAATTTTTTTGTTCTGGACTATACCTGGGAACCTCCTAGTTACGGAGATATTGGGGGTAAAAGTTCCAAATTTTTGACAGATGTTTTTGTAAATACTAGTTTTTCAGGTTGTAACTTTACTTAAATTACCTCCGTGACCCGTTTACTATTCAAAGCATCCACTAGCACAATGTTTTAAGAGTGCTACATTGAGTTTTACCCAATTTATTTAATTTTTGACCCAAAAAAAAGTCGTTTCCCCGCAAAAAAAATTGTGTAGGGGTACTTAGTTGATGTACAGAATGCTTGGTTGACGGCTGTGTGGTGGGTTGATACCCTGTATAGCACGCCTAGCCTAAGGTCTCCACCGCCATGCCGCCATACCGCCATGCCGCCTATTGTGCAAGCAACAGTCACGAGACAACTTTTTGCAGTTTCGTCGTATGTATGCTAATTGAGAGGCAGCGGCGCTGGCTACTGTTGTACCGCTTGCTACTGCCACGTATCAATGTAGTGCAGGTCACTTTGGAAGCGAAACCATACTCTTATCATCAGGTTGTAATGTTTCCGCTACTGGTCACAATATGTCTCCTCCCAGGTCTCCCGTCAGCGGGTGAATGTTTCACCACACGAGGTGTAGTGCGGTCAATGTCATGTGCGCACCAACTGATACCTGTCCTGATGATTGTGGTAAGGTGGTATAGGTATGTAATTGTAAACTTGCGGAGAATTAACACCCTTTTTCGCTACAGAGCGGAATAACTATGAAGGGCTTTGCGGCCGACAGTGACACCTAGCGAATGTAAGTAGAGGAAGACCAAAGAAACGATGGATGGACTGTGTTAAGAATGATATGGTAAGAAAGGTGGTGTCTCATGAGATGACGAGTAACAGAGAACTATGGAAGAAGACTTGCTGCAGACTCAAAATGAATTGGGATAAGGGAAAGAGAATGATGATGATGATGAATATTTCATTGTCTACCGCTGTGGGTAGATTGAGTGCCTGTTTTAGAATAAATGTTTTAATTTTTAAATCGAAAAGGGCGCATATTCTGCCATCGAAGTTAGAACTTGGAGCCAACCCAAGAGTGGGTTGACCCACTCTTGGGTTGGCTGTGTATGATGGCAATAATTAAATCATATATTTACAGGTACTTTTATCATGTTATATTAAAAAAAATATTAGGGAATAAATATAAAATTAAAAATCTTACAAGACAGAAACCAACCGTGCGGAGATGACCGACGACACATAATATATATTATTCGAAGTGGACGATATATTTCTCACCTGTCATTACCGAACATAATGATTCCGGCGGTGTGCGGAGCGTCACTTTAACGGCACGCTGCGTAAGCGATGACGCGCCGCTTATCAGCGGTTATCACCCCGCGAGCCTCGCGGCCTGCGCTGCGTCCAGTCGCGCGTCCACGCTTGTCGCAAGCGCACGCCTCCCCGCGCCTCCCGCGCCTCCCCGCGCATGCCGCGCGCCGCGCACCAGCTCCCGTGCCCACACTACACCCGTAAGTGTCAAACCTTCACCACTTCGCCCTCACCCCCGCGACCTTCGCACCACTACATCTTCCAACTTAGACTAGCGTAAACCTCTGGTGCTCAGTTATCTGATTACTCTTCATTGTTTGTAGACGAGTGCTCGTCGTGACCGCACTGTTACTTCACATTTTTGGAGAAAATTGGATTTTTCTTAAATGTACACGTGAGTTACTGGAAACGCACCAAGGCCGCATCATCCTAAAGCAAATTTGTCGGTCTTAGTGTATCAGGAGGGATATTGTTATCGCGTTAGATGCTCTGCTGATGGCCGGGTGCTATCATGTGCCGTGGATTCCGTTGTTGCTCGTCACAGTCTCGTAGATGTGGGTACTAGTTGTGCCAGAGCATGGGGCTGTGTGTATACGGGTGTCACCGCATAACTGAAAGTGATCACTGAAATGATGATGGAGTCGTTTGTTTGCGGTGATGTCATGGGACGGGGCTGCAGCCAATCAAGTGAGACTGAGGGCACGTTGAGGGAACATTTCCGCGAGCTTGGTTTCCAGTGGCAAGAATCTTCGTGAGTGAGATAATGTGAGAGTGCCATACGACGAGCCTTTGTAAACAAAGTGTTAAGTGTTTGCTAGTTACCTAGACGTAGGTAGTTGCTAGTCGACGCCGACGCTGAGACGATTCTCACGCTTACGGAAATCTTATTATATTTGTTTTACATAACTGTTGTCTTTACGCTAATACTGTAATGGGCGGTTAGTATCTCGTTTAAAATCTTATTTGAGGTGAGTTTCGCAGGGAGTGTCGGAGTTGACTGAGGTCGGTTGTTCCGGACTGTTGTTATTGTGCTATTAGCGATAGTTATAGTCTATTGTGTTGGCTCTTCATTAGTTTGTAGTGCCATGTCGTGAGTGTCACTACATCGTTGAAAAGGTTTCTATGAATACGATGCGGTCGGCGCATGAGTGCTTGCTCGGTAACTCAGTACAGTTGCACAACAGGCGATGAAAATGATTGAATTTACTGTTACTGAAGAAAATTACATTCTAGGAATCGACTAATTATATTCTCACATGTACTATAAATAAATACTTCTGTAACTATGAATATTGAATAGTGATATAAAATTATATTTATAGTCCTTCAACTAAAGAGCCTTCTTTACATTTACATATAAATGTAAACAAACAAACAGATTGGAACCAGTGTTACATGTAACTGTGAGACGGCGCGTGCGACGGGGACAAAACCGCGGCACGCGGGTGGCAGGGAGGAGGGGGGGGGCAAGGTCCATTCTTTTACGATTCGTTCACTAGAAACAGCTGTTTTTGTTCAACAATTAAAAGGTTATGATCAATAATTAACCGAAACATTGTTCAGTTTTAGATTTTACAACCTGATAATGTTTTTTACAAATGTTTCTCACCATTAACGTTACGAGATTTAGCATTCCTTGCTGCGATTTGTAGTAAGTATTCGAAAATACCATCAGCGTCGACTATTTGTGCTGTGAAAATGTTACCTCATCTTTAGGAATTTAAAGCCAAGCTATCATTAGGACAGAATTGCTAGATTATGGGAAGCCTTTGGAGACTTAATCCACGCTTAGTCATGCTCCTCTGCTATGTTCACGGCATTATTCTATTGGAAGCAAGTCTGTAGTATTAACATACTGTCAGCAGTTAGATAAAACTCAATCCGGTTGACACCTGAAGACAAGCAGCGAGGTCCCGTATACCACCCACATTCATCATTTTTACTACTCCAGTTAGGTTCTCATAGAAAAACATTTTGCCCTACCTGAAATCGAACCCCGGACTTAGCAGTAGTTTGCGACCTCTATTTTTTTTTGTTTCGGGGTGAAAAATCCTTAGATATCCTCCACCTGGAGGATGGCGGAGGCGGAGGAGGGCGGCCGGAGGGGTCTATCTGACTCTAACTGAATAAAAACCAACCCTGGGAACACCCGGTTGGTTTTTATGTGGTACCGGGGGGTGCAAGTGTGGAAAGGCAACAGCCTTGCACCCCCCGGTGCAATCATAGGAACTAGAGCGCCTTCCACGGTCCCCACGCCACTTGCGACCTTTACATCAAGTTTATTATTAGTAATGAAACCCCTGAAGGACTCAACGTAATCTTGTATTATCACCTGGAAACTACCTGAAGTCGGCGTTGGCGGTTCCTCCTTTCAACCCAGGCTGTTGGAAGTGAACTTAGGGATGGTGGCTTATAGACATGGAAGATGTGTTGCGCTACAAGGGCATAATCAACAGCAACGTTCCCACAGCTGGGACACAGGCCTGCTCTCTCTCAACGGCAGTGATATCCCACATCTATTTAGAAACACATACATATAACTAATACTTACGTTTGTTTAAGTACCATAGTATGATGCTTGTCTAATCAGTATCCATCTTTATTAGGATTAGGATGAGCCCAAATGGGCGGAATGTGATTATGGATCTCTGATGGACATCTTCCTGCTATCTGATAACTAGAATAAGCTTAGTGATGGTGTATGAGACCCACACCGGTATTTGGCCCTCAACAACTATAAGACATTTTAGTGATCACAAGCCCGGCTGTTGAGAATGAGGTGTCAGGTTCGAAAGCCCGGGTTTTTTCAAACATTTCTCGGTAGCAGTCGCAAGGTTTCAAATCGTGCCTGGGTGATGGCCATAGTCTCGTCCTCTATTTCATGGGACTTAAATATAACTGGCGAAATGCGGGTGTCCAATTAGGTATATCCCTGCCTAACCCTGCGGGGATTACAGGTGTGGTATGTAAGGGCCTTTTATGAGGTAGATAACATCGCTGCAGAGCAATACTTCGTTACGAACCAAACTCGTTCCATCATTCCAGGCGGGTCAATTTGGCTTGTACCGAAAGTCCTGACCGTTTATAGCAAAACACAGAATTGTGAGCGGCGGGACCCTGCAGTCACTGGACCGCAGCGTCCCGCCATCACTACGTTGTGGTCAGCGCGTCAAGTTCTTGTGTTCCACACGTCTCGCAGTAGCTGACATCTCAGTGATCATCATCTTCCTGTCCTTGTGCCAGTACTTACCCTTAACTGACTTCCATAAAGGAAGAGGTTCTCAATTCGTTTGCATGTTTTTATTCGCATAACTCCGTCATTTACCTATGAATCGATTGGGTTATATTTTTGTAGTTCTACTGAAATGGTATTTCATATATTAATGGCAGCGATTTGGAGGGCAATTTGACTAATCTGTGTTGGTATTTCATACTAAGTAAGTCTGCTATTAATTATGTCCCTGAAGTTAATGAACTACAGCATGTCCGTGGCTTCGCCCGTGTGGATGTCGGTAAATATCCCACGGGAACGTACTACCGGGTTTCAAAGTACCCTATGTGAAACAATGTCTTCTCACACTGCTTACTATAGTATCCAAGGTGTGGTGCGTGGATTGATATATGATTGCTGCAGGATAACAAATCATAAAATCTGACAATGGTAACGGAATACCACAACACCTACTTGAATGTCAAATGAGATTTTTTTAGTCCGGAGAATAGTCCCACCACATAATTTTAGCGTCGAGTAATGAAACGTATATTGTTTTCTTCCTTATAATCTTTAGATTTCATTGGTAATATTAGCCAAGCGTTGTCTAACGAAATATCGAGAAATACGCTAATAATAATCGAAATAAACAGAAATAATCTTAAAAACTCTCAGTTTCCGTATATTCTCCGTATCCTATTTTAAGGAGGAGTTTTCAAGGGCACGCAGAAAGGCCAAAAGGCTTGTAACATCAATTTTATGGGTTAGATTTAAAATTCCCTTCTGGAATGATTTTTCAAAAATTCAAAACTTTTATGATTCGAACTATAAATCTGGTTTCCTATTTATACTTTTATGCCCACAGGGGTTTATTTCCCAAAACCACCGAAACAACCGATTGGTCCCATAGCAATTTCATCAAATTTGAATTTGAATAACTAAAAATGGTAAAATAAAAAACTTTGTTTTTAATCCTCAAAACCATTGATAAATCCTTATGCTGCTCACAAACAACTTATTTAACTTCCATTTATAATAATGTCAGTGCGAATGGCTTGTCATCATTTATCTCGATTTTCAAGATAGTGTATCAGTACTCAGTGTAATGCCAGTCAAATCGGTTTCCTACAAGTGTTTGATTATCTTGAGCTATCGTCAGCTAGTATCTGTACTGAACGGTGATCCTATCTGAACATGAGTTTATACAACTTATTTGTTTCTTCTCTAGTTTGTTGACAGACCGACTTACTTCCGTATGGTGAGTTGGCTTTTTGGTCAAAAGTTGTGAACATCCGGCAGTTTGTGGTGTCACATCGTTGACCCTCATTACCCACGGTACCTGGGCTACTGAACGGCAGATAGCTCACTGGACTCATCTGCCTCCTACTCGTAGAGTCGCCAGAGGTGTCGTATAACCCGTATAGCATAATTATGATGCTCGACGTATTACCGCGGTAAATGTTCCAGTTTCCCTGGAGAGAGAGGTACCTCACGCGACGTATGCCTCCTTACAATTTCAGGACTTGAGGTTTTTGCCTTGATTGAGTTCGTTTCTGTCCCCGGAGATTCTCCGCCATGCGATATTAATATGTTCAGTGGACCTTGACATAGCATTTTTGGCTTTTGCAACCTTTTTACTAACTTTGACAGTCATCATATCAATATGAGTATTATGTTATGAAGCGACTGCTGAGACCCTCAAGCAATAACAGCAGTAGCAGTAAGGTGCGTTGGGGTAATACCGGATGGATTTTCGAATAGTTGCAAAGGTGTTGCAAAAACATTTTTTTCTCTATTTTGGTACACACGATGTGCTTGAAAAATAGTGAAAGTTGTTAATGTTGAAACATAGTTTCAATTTAAATCAAATTTATTTATAAACACTCAATACTTTCTGCTTTGTAAGCCTGTAAAATCAGAACACAATTTTTTTTAGTGTAATGACGATTTGGCCATGAAGGGGTAAGTTCGGACATTAATTTAAAACTATTTCCGCGTCTAGCGGTGGATATGTCAAGAACCATACCATTTCTGTAACAACTTTGTGAATACCGTATCCTATACGAATAAATGTCTTTGTCTTTGTCTTTGTCTTCTATCGCTAGGAGCACAAGGTGTAAGAAAGGATTTTGTTCGATCTTTCCTGCTCTTCAACGTGACGTCGAAAAAATCTAGCTAATACTACAAACATAGATGTACCAAACAAATCCTTTTTTTTGGCTTAAACTGTCCGATCTTACCTCAAATATATGTACCAAATTTGGAAGATATTACGATTCTCAAAGTTTGGTTTTATCCACAAGCATAATACCAAATAAAGCATAATTATGTTAAAGCGTTATTATTAGTATAAAATTGGAATACTGTACGGTTGACAGAGAGATGACGGGAGGAGGTGACTGGAACAAAATTATGTTTTTTTAGTAACCTGGAATCTTTTAATAATTAAACGAATGTGCAAGACGGTTAAAAATATTATTTTTTAATTTAAAGTGCAGAAATCACAAACAAATAATGTAAAATATATGAAATTAACATTCTTCAATTTAAAATAAATTTAAATAAACAACCATATCAAAGTATTGATTGTTTACAACGGTCTATAAAAAACACCAAAACATGGTTGTCAATGGTCATAATATCAATAACAGCGGCTGCATAGGTGATCTCCTTATTGTTTATTTGCTGCGTGGCTAATTGCAGCGCTTCTTTTGTATATGAAGTGGCCTGCGACATAATTTGGGCATCGTGGCATCTGCAAGTTAATTGTTGATATAATAAGTACCTAGGTACCTATCTTAAATGAGGCCAGGCACAAAACCCCGAATATCTCAGTAACAGTTACATAAGTTAGTTTAAGTAGAAGCTTACATTTAAGCATATTGAAACGATTAGGACCTTTTTTTTTTTTTTTTATTTGGGTGGTGGGAAATCATCAAATAACCCCTCCCGCTCTTGGGCAGAGCGAAAGGGAGTGTCAGACTTCTACTGACTAAAAACCACCCATGTTCCTTCTTCGCCCTTCATGTCGAGGCCGCGGTATCTGCGAACAACCCGCAGCCCCGACAGGAAACGATTAGGATCTCAATTAAGTATTTAAAATAAAAATCATGTGTAATAAAAGTTTGACAATCACTACCAATTTCGATACGGGTTAAGGATCGGATATTTTTGTCCGATCTTCACTCGATAGGGGAAACACCGGATTTTAGCCTACACACATGGTAGACATTTCTGGATTAGTTTTATCGGGTTGTAACCGCTTAAAACTAATATATGTATATAAATATATAAATATAGGCAAAAAAAAATACCAAAATAATCTATACTTTTGCTAAAATATGCTAATACAAATGAAGGTGAAAGACCGGATAGACAAGTATTTTGTAAAACTTACCTTATTTTCTTTATCGGCACGTAATACACGTCCATGCTGCCGGAGCGACTAGCAGTCACTGCTAGGCGAGCGAGGCGGAACACAATGATGTGGCGCGCAATGTGGCTAGCATTAAAAATATAGCCAAATAAGTGAGAAATTTGATTCCTACGTTGTTACCCCAGCGCCGATCTTACCCCAACGCACCTTACAGTTTTTATTCGTAAAGGGTCGATTTCACGAACACTAGGTGCCATCTAAATGAATGGATTTCAGCACTGACGGCTTTATTTTCAACAGTTTATAGCATTGTTAAATTATTGCATATTGCATAGTGTCATCATGATCTTTCTCTCCTTGTACCATGTTACTTGGGATCGGCCCACGCGTTATGTTCTTCCATGCTCCTTTGTCAAACGTCACACGATCAATTACCTATTTTTCTTTCATTTATCATGTCTCACTCAATTTATTCATCAATTCTCTGGTTTTCCTCTCCCTCTTCATCCACTAACATCTATCCTCCTCCAAGGCAGTCGATTCCTTTTCACTTTGACTGTTACTGGCGCGACTTATAAACTTCCTCTAATAGGTATGTCTCTTTCCTTACCATATCCATTCTTGTCACACCACACGTCCACCTGCATATTCTCATCTCTTCTACATGTACTTAATCTTTAATCATCCATCTACTTCACAGCCCAGCTTTCGATCCATACAGCATGACAGGTCTAATTGTCAAAGTATTGTATACTAAGGGTGGGTTGCACCATATTACTATAACGATAACCAAACCGTAACAAGCCATAAAAGCATTAAAAAAGTATAATTTGATGGCTTGTTACGGTTTGGTTATCGTTATAGTAATATGGTGCAACCCACCCTTAGAGTAAGTTTTCATAATGAGAACACGGTTAATCCAAAAGTATTTCCAGTACTTACTTGCTTCAAAGTTGACATTACGTTTGCCCTCGTAAAAGTTTATTTCGTTATTTGGTTGAATGTTACAATAAGTGTAACAATCGGCTAGCGATGCCCAAATCCGTATTGTTATCGATTGAGTGTCAATGTCACGCGACGGGTAATAGGCTTACCTGCCAGCCGTCAGCCGGTAGCCGTCAGCCGACAACCGACAACCGCTCACCGCGCTGATGGTGTTGTAATCGTAACGTAGCGGTCGCCGGTCGTGACGGTCACTGGCCAATTTCTCACTTATCCACTAAAAATACTGTTCCTGCTTTAATGTTGGGTTGCAGTACGAGAGTTACCATGTCGTAAAATTCTTTGTGAAAACGTTGAACATTTTCAGTTAATGTTGCCCTTTTTTAGCCATATTTTTTGTAAATTTCATTATGTAATGACAGCTCCAGGTGGAAGGTAACCCTTTGTGATGGCCCAAATATTAATGGTCACCCGTCGCATTGTCTTATAGAGCCCATGCACAGAGGACTCATTAAAACGCACTTTTTATTTAATTATCCAATTTTAACTTAATACTTCGCAGTCATAAAGCCCGGTTCTTTCCACCAGAAAATATCACAGGACAAAAATACATGTCAAATTGTCAATAATATTTATTTTTGTACGAAGGACAACCTGCCACTTTGAGCATACTTAGGTAGATTCAACATGTACATAACAGTTATGTGCAAGTACCTACATCATTAATTAACTATCAAAATTTTCCTGTTAACCACATTTCTTACAATCTGACTAGGTTATCCAAATGTACATTTTTGTCATCTTTGTCCGGTTTTAGGGGATATAACCTTCGACATTGATTTTGTAATTTGAAATCATACACCTGATACTTTTATGAAAACGACTAATAAATTACTAGCCTATCATTTTGATAATACATATTTTCTGAAGGATCGCTGTTCCGAACTCTGACAGTGAGTGTTCTCTTATATACCAGCCAGTACACATCTTATACCATTTTGATCTAACCTCTACAGAAAATCAACGAACATTGATATATTATCTAGTTATCACTCACAAAAATAATTATGTTCATAATCATTAACCTATTCTAGGTACATCCAGTCCGACTATAACACGAGTAAAACACAAGATAGTTAATGTCTCAGTACATCTTACATAACACTAGTACCTAACGCATTCGTACAGGAAACACTAAGTAACATTATTACCTGGCGTATTTATTTATGACAGAGATTTACATTATGCGAGTATCATCAACACAACTACCTATTAAACCATTATAATCAACAACTGAATGCCACTTCTCTGACACGTTGATTGAACCAGTATATCCTGCCGTGTTTGAATGCAGTCTCGTTTGCCACGTGCCTAATTTAACGTAATTACTGCCTCCAATGGGATGCTCATGAGAAAGAATGACAAACAAATTTGTGTGTGGTAACCGTGACTTGCTATTGGTCGAGAGTGACGTATTCGGTGATTAGCCAATCAGTGGTTTGCTAAGTACACGGCAGTTTAAGTTTTTGGCGGGACTTTTTAAATGCATTTTGTTTTAAACTTACGCAACGTTTAAGCAAGTTTACTAATGACTTGTGATTATATTGTCTGGTCTACAACGACCATGGAGTATTCAGTATACTTGACTGCACGTATCATCACAGTTAGGAGTTCGTTAAACATGAAGTCTGCAGTCCCCCCTGGACTGCAGGTTTGTCCTGCAAAACTGCTGCAGTCTGCATCAATAACTCAGGTTACCACTCCCCCGTCGAGACTGCGGGTTGTTCGAAAGAGATACCGCGGCCACGGTACAAGGGCTAAGAAGGAACATGGGTGGTTTTTAGTCAGTAGAAGTCTGACTCTCGTTGGCGTGTCAGACTTCTACGACTGAAGATCACTACTCTGAAGGAGTCGTTTGATGATTACCCACCTCCAATAAAAAAATAAGTTTACTTGCTCCTGACGATTTATAAAGTTTTCAAAGCATCCTTGTGATTCTTCGTTAAATAACATCGGCTGTCATTTGTTTTTTGTTAAAATATTTGTGGAATGGGAACTTCATGGTTTTATCACAACACGAACTATTCCCTTGCAGTTAGTAGGTACCAATACTAGTAAAGGAGAACATTTCAATACACTGCATGTCTGATGTGCACCATCTACACTTACATTCAGTTATAAAATTAGCAAATGACGAATTTATACGTTTGCTCCTCGATGGTGTTACTTAGCAGAAATGAACAGAAAGTCAGCGCACTTATAGGTAACCGTCCGATAAATTACAAATTATGATTAATTTATTATGTATACTAATCATTAAAGTAAGACTATACTAAATATTATAAACTAAACTAACCTAAAAACAAACTAACTATAAAAGGGCATTAAAAAACTCCTCCTCAACGTTGTCAGCAGGTAAAGTACCCAAGAGACTGGCAGCGTTGCCGCGTTGTATGGCAACACTAAGCCTCTGGGCAAAGAAAAAGCCAGCCCTTGGGTCAGAGGAAGCGTCAACAAGGCGTTTAGAAATTTCCTTAATAAGGCTGTGGGCACTAGAACCCCAAACGGCTCGAAAATATAGTTTCCACAAAGCGGCGTAAATATAGTTATTTACGCCGCTTGAGGTTCT
This sequence comes from Diarsia brunnea, assembly GCA_949774965.1. Taxonomy (NCBI): domain Eukaryota; kingdom Metazoa; phylum Arthropoda; class Insecta; order Lepidoptera; family Noctuidae; genus Diarsia; species Diarsia brunnea. The sequence goes on from OX458996.1 coordinate 35,744,015, forward strand.
CTGCAGCCGCAGCGGCAGCGCCAGCACAACACGAAGAGCATTTGAAACATACCCGGAATTTGGGATACAAATCATGCATTGAATAACTAAAGTTGACGATAACATTTCGCCAGAATTTAAAAGGGATTTTTTTTGCTGCATTTTTTCCCAACTACTGGGAACTGGGATCTATCTGCCACATTATTATTTAGGGAACAACTTTTGTACCCCCAGCTTTATTCTTCAATAAACTGTTGCTGGAAGAAGCCATACCTGACGAATGGTGTAACAGTTCGCTGGTGCCCATTTTTAAAAACAAAGGTGATGTGCTGGAGTGCAACAATTATAGAGGAATAAAGCTAATGTCACATAGTATGAAAGCGTGGGAGAAAGTTATTGAAAGGCGACTGAGAGAAGAGAGCGAAATTTCACAGAACCAATTCGGTTTTATGCCTGGTCGGGGAACGACGGATGCCATTTTTGCTATCCGCCAGTTGTGCGAGAAATACAAAAGTGCACATAAAAACTTGCACATGGTGTTCGTCGACCTCGAAAAGGCATACGACCGAGTACCACGTGAGGTTCTGTGGTGGGCCCTTAAGGAGAAAGGTGTGCCTGGGAAGTATGTGCAGTTGATCCGTGCGATGTACAGTCGATGCAGTACGCAAGTACGGTCTACAGCGGGCACTACCGGCAGCTTCAATGTGGCTGTCGGCTTGCACCAAGGGTCGGCCCTCAGCCCTTACCTCTTCCTGATGATAATAGACGCTCTCACGTCAGATATCCAGGAAGAGGCACCCTGGTGTATGCTGTTTGCCGATGACATTGTGCTGGTTGCCGAGAGCGGCCCAGAGGTCCAGAGCAGATTGGAGGTGTGGTGGCAAAGACTGGAGAGTGTTGGCCTGAAATTGAGCAGAACCAAAACTGAACACCTGTTTTGCGATTTCGGCGGTCTCTCTAGTCCTGTGCCTATAACTCTTGCCGAAACTCCCATACCGATCTGCTCCAACTTCCGGTACCTCGGGTCGCTTGTCCAAGGAGATGGTGAAGTAGACCGGGACGTAACGCAACGGATCAACTCAGGATGGATGAAATGGCGACAGGTCACTGGAACAACTTGCGACCCACGGATGCCCCTCAAGTTAAAGGGGAAAATATACAAGTCCGTGATTAGACCTGTCGTACTGTATGGATCAGAGTGCTGGGCTTTGAAAAAGATGGATGAAAAACGATTGCATGTAGCGGAGATGAGAATGTTGAGATGGATGTGCGGAGTGACAAGAATGGATAAAGTGAGGAATGAGTATATTAGAGGAAGTTTGAAAGTAGCACCTGTTACAGAAAAATTGAAAGGAAGTCGTTTATCTTGGTATGGTCATGTAATGAGGAGGGATGAAACGCATGTGACTAAAAAAGTGATGGATATAAATATTGATGGATGGAGAGGGAGAGGAAGGCCAAAGAAAAGATGGATGGATTGTGTGAGGAATGATATGAATGAGAAAGGAATAAATGCCACCTTGACGTGTAACAGGGAAGAATGGAAGAAGAAAACGTGTTGCGCCGACCCCAAATAGAATGGGATAAGGGCAGGAAGATGATGATGAACTTTTGTACCCCCAGGTAATAGCTTGAACTTGTGAAATATTTAGAAGTGTGTTTCTTCTTTTATTTCTTTTTGAAGTCCCCACCTTTTTGAAGACCAGAGAGATATGAAGAAATAGGAAATAGAAAGACCACTTCAGCTTGTTATTTCTTGCGGTTATTCCTGAAGACGGCGTCCAGTGAACCTTCTGTACAATCATATCAAGTGGTGATGTGCTCAAATCTGTAGTCACGCGACGTGAGTTCATTGACCGTTTTCAGAGTAAGTAGCAACTCTTACGCAATGTATGCTATACATTGTTCGTTTTCCATCACTTCCTGATATAGCTGTTGTAGTGAGTACGCAATGGTTGCGTTGATCTAGGTTTTCTGTTAGTCGTGTGCTGTTGACGTATGTAGTGCTTCCATGGGTCGTAACGCTAAAAGTGATCTTGATCCGGCTTTTGTGTTGACTTCTATATCATGTTTTGTAATCATTTCACCTCATTCGGAAGTGTCAGTTAACTGATGTAGTATTCTTCTGTAGTACCCGATATATGCATATTTATATATTTAAGAAAAGAGTCGACTTCCAACTCAACGTGTGGTTTCTGTAGTCTATCGCTCCTCCGGCTTCAGTTTCATGTACGCTTGGCAGACGTTGCCTCATTATCTACAAAACTTGGTTATTGTTATCTTAGTAGCTTTTGTAAAACTTATTAATGGCAAGCTATGGAGAGGTTTGTTCGCGAAAAGATAATAACTAACATAATTATAAGCAAGTAATGACTGACATTGAGTTAATACTACGTCTCACAAACCACGGTAGTCGTACCTAATGATCTCTTGTGTTCTAATCCTAGGAACGATTTTATGATTACCTGTTATTGTGTCTCTAATTTATGTAATTTGTTAGCCTGTTTCGTTAAAGTAAACAAATAAACAAACCGAGCCACTTACTGGTGATATCGAAGGGAGTATCCTTTCCAATAAGATATAACAACTATGAATTTCAGGCCAATTTAAAAAGTTAATTGCCAAAAATATACAAGTGATGAGCTTCCGATAACCTTTGAAGCCGTACAATGGCGTTACTACGGTAGTATGCATATTGTTGGTTCAGCTATCTGCTTGACAGAGCACAATGCTGCAGGAAATCCCCGCATTAGCATGAGAAGGAGGCCTACCTCAACCGTGCTCTTGATTGCCGCGCGGTGTCACAATGTGTTAAAATCTTAAATATTCCTCTACGTTCGGCTTTTCTTCAGTTTGTAGCTGGAATACATCTTTTGTATCGCCGAGTAACATCGTGCATACGCACATGAAGTATCGCGTTAGTTTACAAACAAATCGTTAATTTTCCTGGCTGTTTATTCGACTTCGGTTCATATTGCGGTGTCTCAAAATACGATGTCTTTATCTATGTTTGTTATGATATTAGTATCAAATTGATTATATTTTCCTCATTGACGTTGGTCATACCTGCTATAAGGTTATACGTTCACGATAAATTTTCGTAAAAAAAGGTTATTGAATTATTCCCGTTCAAATACACTCAAGTTGTATAGCATCCATGCCGTCTTGGTACGTTTAGAGGTTTATCTAACTACTCACTTCGAGTCGGGAGATTTTCGTAACAATACTTAACTCTTTTTCCTGTCGTCGGTATTTATCTGTTTAGGTCCATAGTAAAATGTAATATTAATATGATGTTGTACATCAGCCTACTTCTCGGTTCTCGTATTCAAAGACTCAATATTCTGATCATTTCTTGGGTTTAACTGAATGTTACCATCTGAATAGCTTTCCTTTACATTGCTTTACGATTATGGTGGACGTGAAAATGAATAAGAAAACGAGTCTTCCTGTAAATTAAATACAACATCTAAGCCGTCCTTTATCTTTGATCAAGGAACTAACGATACGGTCATTAAACAGTAATTACATCGGAAAATTGCTTCTTTCAAGAAATCTGATCTCTTTCCTTATCTAGCAGATTGTCTTTCCCTTTCCCCCACCGTGCGCCGAGACAAATGACAAGCTATATCATTTCATAGAACCATTTTATTATTTAACAACACGAGGAAATAAACTTATCTGATCGTTTCGTATGTCATTTATAATAACAAACAAATAAGCGTGTTAGAACGAGACGGAGGTAAAACGTCCATCGACCTTTACGTCGTAACTCCTAATAATCGCTCAATAGACACTTTATGGTGTTTGCAATAGAGTTGGGTTCTGAGGTTAGGGCGTAGTTGTTGTGGTGTTATGGAGGTTGTGGGTCAGGGTTGTTGTGTGGAGGTCGGTTGCTTCCGAGTTGCGGCAGCAGTTAGCGCCGGTTGCTGACCAGACACGGATACACGGCACAATGGCGGCGCGGCACGCGATCTTGTGACCATCTCGACGTGGCGCAATACCTCCCACTACTGGCCTGATCGAATTGCTTTGGCTGGAATATGACACTGCTAATGATATATTTCATAAATTTAATTACTGCGCTTCAACATAAATTTCCAAAACCAAGAGGATAAACCAAACCCCACAACGCAAACATTACTTTGCTACGATCCTTTAATTTTATATTAAGTACATTTATTTCATTCTGGTTTATACATAATTTATACACTCTTTAAAATACTCGCATGACTCAAATCATGCCGATCGTAATCTGTAGTTGACCTTACCACAATAGTGTACAATAATTGCTATCAGTAGCATGGTGTGCTGGTGGGTGATTGAAACTAAGCTACTTTATATTTGGGAAGGAACCTTCCAGTTACGTTATCCACATAATATCTACATACCTACTTGTTATTTTTCTATCGAAGCAACACAAACTGTAACAACACGGTGAAACAATGTAAATGTTGATGTGTAAACAATGTAAATGTTAATGTGTAAATAACTAAACATCTATTCCATGAAACTCCGCGACTGTAAACTAGCTGTAACTGCCTGGCTTACGAATAATACCTACGACGACATTGAGACTTTGGTTTCGTCGCTTCTATAATCTGTGTAGTAAAACATGACCACAGTAACAAAATCGTTAGTGGAGGAAGCTGCTTCTGGCTTCGTCCGATCCCAAGACAAGGTCACAGGGCTAACCTAAAACTAAACCTAAACCAAATTAACTCATACACAATGCACATCCACACTTTTGCAGACACACACAAACACACATACACACACCCACACTCGCATACATCACACAAGTGCGCTACTTTTTGTATTTTTATATTTCTTTATTTTTTTTTGTGTATTTTTATATTCTCTTTTATTACACTGTTTAATGTTAAGAGGAAGTGCGGAGTCGCCTAAAACAAGGATCTCCTTGCTTAAAAGGTGACCAAATCGTATTTGCTATAACTCAATTTGTAATAATTGAAATTAACATTTTTTTATATAATGTTATTTAACAAGACATAGTTACGAACATGATAATATCCATATATCACGCCTGTAATTCACCACTAATATACATTCACATTTCCTTGTAATTAGGCTTAATTCCCATGTTAATGTGCAAGTCTATTTTCATCAACTGGTTGTAAATCTAAACTCTGGGCTATTATTTAGAAAATATCCTGATGAGATAACCATATAACGCGAACTGGGTATCAAACCCAAGACGTCAAGTCTTAAGTAAGTACTAACTGAGTTGTGGAGGTCAAATAGGCAGTCGCTCCATCTAAAATACTGATATTCATCTGAATCCGGTAAGTGCATGGAAACCGACCCCAACCCGGTTGGGAGAAGGCTATGTAGATGATGATAAACTAGATTTGCGTTGCATTGCCTTTTCTAACAAACCTTCCCTGGCATATTGTTGGTTCTACATTCGCCAGGGAAGGTTTCTGAGAAACGGGTTCAGTGGTTAAGGAGTCTATAGAACAGATATAATAGTCTTAATGAATACGTCGAACATTCCAAGTTTAATCTGCAAGCGGCGCATCCCGTATGTACATCACTGGAACTAAGTTGATTTGTTTAAACCTACAGTGATCTCTACAATATAAATACGAGGAACATACACTTAGTTCCTGTAGTGGGGCGCAAAAGAATAGGGGGTACGGTCAGATGCCAATGTATACGTTCTTACAATAAACTTTCGAACCATATTCCAGCACCAAGCCTAAATAAATTCAAATGGTTTACACGGAATTTATCCGAAAGCCCAACAAAACGTTAATACTGCAACAAAAATTCTATGAATGTCGAAAATTCTATGTTCTTTGTTTATTATTAATTGCTTTCTTTTATACACTGTGACATTTAATGTTTTGTCATGAATTTCTACTTTGTTAGGTATTTTATTTCGTTTTATTTTTTAACGATTAATGGTTTATTTAAACATATATTTGGTAAAGTGAATGATTGTGAGGACTACGTGAGTTAGAGGGTCCCGCAAGGGCCCACGCCCGTGGGGGCTACGGGTTGTTCGAAACAGATACCGCGGCCTCGGTACAAAGGGCTAACAAGGAACATGGGTGGTTTTTAGTCAGTAGAAGTCTGATACTACCCAATCGGGCCCAGAGCTCCTGCTCTGATGACGGAGTCATTTGATGATTTCCCATCTTCTAAAAAAGGACTTATTATTTATTATGAAAAATGCTATCACTGGCTGGACAGGTTCACTCATACCTGTGTGGGTGTTCCTTCAAAAAGGAACGACACACTGGCACAACATAGTTTAAAATAAAATCTGTGGGAAAGTGTCTATAATTATCCTATTTGCGAAATAAACAGCATGTATCGAGTTACAAGTATGCATCAGCTAATTGCTAACGATACCCGTATCCCGTTTGTATCTCTCCATTACTGCACAAAGCAAGCAAGCCATTATACTAATATGAGCCGGTACCACTCAAATCAGTATTACGGTATCGAATGGGAATCCTCTTATCCTTGAGTATGGAGTATCTACTTATATGTTACATTCTCCCCATTGAAGTCCTTTCTCTCCTGTGTTGCAATAATAATATTACTAACATTTCCATAGACATGTAACCGGTAGAAAGTAATTGCTGTCAAAAGTAATTTGACTACAGTTTTGACTGCGACCTACATCCGCCAGCGCGAGTATACCTACATAACATCACACTTGTATTCCCCGAAGGGTTAGGCAGAGGTGTGCCAATAGTACACCCACATTTCGCCAGTTATGTTTAAGGCCTTGTAAAAGGGGGCGAGCCTATTGCCATCAACTGGGCACAAATCCAGACTCCGTGGCTGTTACTGAGAAATTCCTTATTGAACAACTCAATAATAGTATGCCCGAACCGGGATTTGAACTCAGGACCTCATGCCCAGCAGTCGCGCTTGCGACCACTAGGTTATCGAGGCTAAAAGATAATCCGTCGATTACGAATTGAGACAGCTGGTACAACATCAGACAGACAGATGGTCAGGCGTAGTGCGAGTGTGTCGGTGCCCTTACGTCTCTCCCATATGTGGGGTTTTTTTTTCGTGATTCTGCCCGATTTCTAACTAAAAACGGACACTGCACCGTCACTTCGGACTAGCTTTGAACAACCCTGAGTATGCAAGCCGAATATTTTTGACAAGAAATCATTTTTCCGGCTACGTGGAAATTGGAATACCACATTTTGTTTCGTTATTGGTTTTAGCTTTTAGAGACATTCGTTTCGGTCGGCTTTCATGTGATGTTGTTAGGTAGATATTACACTGGTTCGTGCACTACGTTACTTCAAAGTAAATAAGTTTGTGTGCACGGTACAGTCAGCGACATCAATATGTATCACTGTGTAAAATCTACGTAACAGCAACGTTTATAAACAATTTTCGCCTACTGTACTAATTTCATTTGTCATCACCTGTCTAGCCTTTTCCCAACTATGTTGGGTTTGACTTCCAGTCTAGCTGGATGCAGTTGAACTCCAGCATGTTTAATGGAGCAATAGCCGCTCTGACCTCCACAACCCAATTCGTATTGGGTAATAGTATACCCCCTGGTAAGATTGGAGGTCAGACTTTCGAGCCATCTGTAACAAATGTCAAAGATCTTCAAATGACAACCGGGACCTACGGATTAGGTGATTTCGAAGGCACTGAGTAAACTCGGTTTATAATCGGTAGTCACCCATCCACAGACTAACCTAGGCAATCGTGGCTTAACTTGGAGGTCGACCCGAGTGACTTTTATTACCTCACCACGAGTTCCGCTTTGTTTCCAAATTTTTCATTTGAGTAACGTAACTAATATTTTGGAACTCATATTATCACAAAGCAGGTCATATTAAAGTTGCAATCGTTATTTCATGAAGTATCTGTATTCGTTATGGACATTGGTAATGAATGCAGGAAAATCTAGTGAAGCCTATTCAAACCACAATAGTAATCGGAGTAATTACTATTTGATTGTGTTATTAGTGCAGAAGCGCGATCGATAACAATGAGACGTTGTTCCCACGGATGTGCCGCGGCTGTGAGTGACACGAGGGAGGCTGCACTCATTCTAATGTTAATATGTAGCGTTGTACTCCACGCGTGTCATTCAAATGATAAGAAAATTGGTTACATTTTTTAAAACTTATCAATTTATTGTATTAATAGGTGATGCCCATGCCTTCGCCCGCGTGGATGTCAAATTATATACTAAAACCTTCCCCGAGAATCACTCTATCGAATGGTGAAAACAGCATCAAAATCTTTGCAGTAGTTTTTAGGTTTTTCGCGAACAGACAGACAGACGCGGCGGAGGATTTTGTTATTTAGTGATAGTGAAATTTATTAATATCGTATGTTGACGTATTTGTTGCGGAGGAATGAGGAAATTGTCCGGAGTAAAGTTTTGTGTATGAATGTGGAAGGGTATAAGAGTGGAGGTAGACCTAAGAAACGATAGATGATATGTGTTAAAAATGATATGGTAAAAAAGGAGGTGTCTCATGAGATGACGAGAAACAGAGAAGTATGGAAGAAGAAGACATGCTGCACCGACCTCAAATGAATTGGGATAAGGGCAAGAGAATGATGATGATGGGTCGGCAGCATGTCTTTTGCTTGTATACTTGTCTAGTTCTCGTCCATCTCATCAGACACCTCCTTTCTTGCCATATCATTTTTAACACAGTCCATCCATCATTTCTTTGGTCTTCCTCTACTCGTTTATCGTTCCACATTTATATTCAAAACCTTCCTCACAACATTTTCCTCATTGCTGCCGACCCATATAAGGGCAAAAAATTATGTTGTTTACGTAATTGTCAGTCAGTGCGTCCTGTCAGCTAATAGGTACCTTATAATAGCCAACCGGAATTGTGACCTAGTATGGAACACATCGGGATTTTCACGTTTCATTATTTCGTGTGCCTGTCAAAGTCAGTGCTCATCGGGTTTTAAAGCTTAACATGTCTACATACCAATTAAGCTAACTATGAATGAGAGATTGAATTAGCGGCACAACATCTGACTCATTTGTTCAAAACCCGGAGCTCTAATAATTGAGTTACCCAGTAATGAGCTTCAGTTAGTTTAACCTCAGAAAACACGGGAATCTCTCAGGACCGGTGGATATATGTATAATACTGACACATCTATTTGTCGTGGCCGACTTTGAGTGGTTTAGCTACGCTGGATCTAAACTAGATAGCGTGGTACAATATATTAAACTAGCTGACCCACGCTATCCTACTGGGTGGAATTTTGTAATGCCACCGGAAAGTACTCTTAATACTGCAGATAGAAAATTTTACTCAAAGGAAACATTCCTTTATTTTTGAATAGAAAGCAAACTGCATTCAAAGATTTTCGAAAATTCTCTTCTCCCACACCCGGGAATCGAACCGAAGCTAAAATCTGAAAAAATTGTACCCTGTACTTTTATTGCATCGATCGTTAGGGTCAATTATAAGGATGAAATCTCTCTAACAAACATGATAAATTAAATGAAAGGAAAACCAGGAAATCTTAAATTAATTTAATTATTTACAAAAAATGGTAATATTTATTTAGATATAGATTAATATCATATGGGTTAAATAAGCATCGCAAAATATCATTCTTTTTAATCTAACATTTTAATAATAAAAATGGTTACAGTGAGTCAATCTTAACAGATAGACATATTATTATTATGCTGTCGCGGACTTATTTTTAGAACTTTTAAAGAGAAACAATTCTTTCATACATGTTATTTGCTTAACTCAAACCGTTTTCGCAGTGCACGCAACGGAAGCTCTCAAAAAGGAATATCTTTTCCCGTTTTTGCAACATTTTTCATTTATGCTCCGCTCCTATTGGTCGTAGCGTGATGTTATATAGTCTAAAGCCTTCCCCGATAAATGGACTATCCAACACAAAAAGATTTTTTCTATTCCAACCAGTAGTCCCTGAGTCTACCGCGTTCAAACAAACAAACAAACTCTTCAGCTTTATAATACAGGGTGTAAATCAACCCATCACACAGCCGTCAACCAAGCATTCTGTACATCAAACTAAGTACCCCTACGCAAAAATTTTTGCTGGGAAACAATTTTTTTTTTTGGGTCGAAAATCACATTTTACTGTAAAACTCAATGTAGCACTGTTAAAACATTGTGCTAGTGGACGCTTTGAATAGTAAACGGGTCATGGAGGTAATTTAAGTAAAGTTAAAACCTGAAAAACTAGTATTTACAAAAACAGCTGTGAAAAATTTGGAACTTTGATCTTGTTTTATTTTGTATTCTATTGTAATAATCTAGTCTCAATACTGTTTTAAAAAGGGAATGTAGCGAGTCAGCCCCAACACAAGTATTTTCAATTACTTACTGGGGCTGTCTCAACTCATGCATATTATGTAACTTTTGAGACTCAATAAACATTTTTTTTTTTTTTTTATTTATTTGACCCCCAATATCTCCGTAACTAGAACGTTCCCAGGTATGGTCTAGAACAAAAAAATTATCACAGTGGTTGGGAGAACAAGTGCCCTTCGTTTGCGTTAAGGGTACTTTTACACCCTATATTAGTATACTTAGATTTTCTTTTCCATTTTAAAACGCTGTAGTCAAGTAACTTTTAAATTTTGTTTTAGGATGCTAATTTATAACTCTAATGTATGTAATATTCATCTAAGCAATCTAGCATCGTAATTTTTTGTCCAAGAAAAAATTGTTCGAATACATTTTTTATCGCAAGAAAGTAGGGGCTTTCATATGCTTAGAGAATTTTCGTCTCTGAAAGTAAATTGAGCATTATGAGAACTATATTTGAATATTTAAGTGGGGCTTTGTTTGTGAAAGGGTGACCCTCGACATACTATTATTTCGCGATGTAAATGTTTCTCTGAACTTTAGGAGCATATGTTTGTTTGCTGAAGAAAATACAATTGTTGTTGTTTTGAGGGTAGCGGACTTTGTTGTTGGGTTGATGGGTCGTCGTGGTAATTAGCAAATCCTCATGAGAAATAAAAGTAAGGTACGGTATGATCATTGTTGAACATTCAAGTAGCTAGCTAGCTAGCTAGAGCTGGAGAGGTATTTAATTAGTCTACAAGGAAACTTTGCACGTAGCCTGTATAACATTGCTACCTGTATGGTTAAAGCGAAATCTGTAAAAAAACAAATAAATTAACCGTCGGAACTCACTAGTATACTGCTTTTTTAAATCTTTATCTTTTAAAATGTCAAAACATTGATGTTGACTCTAAACACGATAGTCTCCAAATCAAAATGTGTTACAATGACAAGTGTTAACAAATTGATACATTAGTAGTATTTATCTATAATTATGATAAAGTAAACGTTTCATTGACAACCATTTTCACTTTATCTTTTAAGTACATTACGTTAAGAATTATGGCACATGAGATAATAATATAAACATTAAATAATATTTTTTAATTTAACATTTTCCGTTTGAACTTTCGATAAAAATAAATGCTGCAAGCTAGATAACAATTAGTATGAATATTATAATCTACACTAGTTATCATTTATACGTGCAATACAATAGAAAAAAAATATACATTTTCATTTTAGGTAGGGACTACATTACTATTACAGTAGCTGATATGACCCGTCCTAGGAAATAGCCCATTAGTGCAGGAAATGCATCGTAACACCAGTCGGATGTTATCCGTAGCACAGCCGCGTTGAATGGAATTCAGACGAGCCACTAGTTGTACAGGCAGCCCAATTGAACTTGGCTTCCCAGGCACACAACGACACGTTTCCGACGCTAACAAATATTTTATGAATTGACTAAATAATGCAGTATTTCTGAAACTTAAGTAAACCACCAAACGAATTTGACACTGTCTTAAAAATAAAACACTTTAAAGGGCCGATGGCACGGGAACACGCAGATACTCCGAAATATTTTATTTCGAATTTCTATACTCCGATAACCTAAAAAATAAAATGTCTATTATTAAAAATCGCGAATTTTATTTTACCGGAAATCGTTAATCCGATTAGTTTGTTTTCTGATTTTCATAATGTTTTATGAGTTCTCAGTCCTAAAAACAACAATCCGATTTTCAATACTCCGAAATTCAATAAGTATTCTGATTTGATTCAATTAGTATAATATAGGATATTAGTGACAGAAACCAATCGCTGCAAAACCGACTACTCGTAGTCTTGTCCGCCCTATCCTGAGTGTAATTTAAGCTCGCGTAGGAACGCACTGGAGTCCCGCAGCGCTGGAGCCGTGACAGAGCCTTGTTGGTGAAACATTTGGGTTAAGTTAGGTTAAACTAAGAAGAAGAGAAGTTAGGTTAAACTTCTTTGTTATTGACGAATGCCCAAGCAAAGAACTTGAATGTAATAATATGTACGTAACACCACGCGGATAACAACAAGGATAATAACTGTAAACAATCACTTAACTATGCAATTATGAGTAGGAAAAGGCATCTGTCCATCATCTGTCCGACTGTAGATTTTGATTTTTGAGCTACTATTTTTATATTAGAATTTTAATCCATTCGGAAAAATAAAAATCGGTATCTTGAATTCGTATTTGTGTCTGTCGGAATAAAGTTTTTCGTAATGTTGTAGTGTGCCCTGATTACACTAAACATTATAGTGACAAAACCAAAGAGATTTCGTTGTTAAATATTATATTATCCATGTAGACATTGTAGACACCATTTTGAAGTTGCGACTTTTTCGTTGAAAAGTGAAGACGAAAATTTGGAGAAAAAGTGTTAGTTACAGTGTTATAACCACGGCAGCAAATCCAAATAAAAATAAAATTGATGACTAATGGTTTGGCACCCCCTTTCTCAGCTTAGAGTTCAGAGAAGAAGATTATGTATTACTGTGGTACGATGACAAGTACTGACTATAAACACAATAGTATTTACATTGCAATTTGTTTTCACCTATTTATGAATGTGATCCATCTATCTGTTATTAAGCATAATAATAAAAGAAATCTGTAGAAAAATCGTTATTTCGTAAAAAAAAATGGCCCGTGTGTTAAAGGATAACCAATAGCATACCTATCATTGACTTATATATTACTGCGTAAGGACTGGGCGGACGGCATGTTACAATGACGCCTCAAACGTGGTCCCAATATGGTCTTTCCTAAGCCGAAGTGAACTAGTCCACGATCGGCTCTCTACTGGTGCGGTCGTAAATTTTATTAAAAGCTTTATTTATGTTCTATAAACCTCGAAAATGACACGCCGCTTATACAAGGTTACGTTAACGAGCAGACTACACCAATTCTCTGTATGGCGAACGCGTCGAGCAAATGTTCGGACGACCGTATCTTTAGTTTTTATATCAATGATACCTATACATATTTTTGTCTGTTTATCTGTTTTAATGCTCATGCATCACGTAAAATTGCCGCTGAACCTTTCCCCAACTTTCAACATCACCCAAAACTGAGACTGACAATGATGCAGGTGTCTTTACAAATAAGCTGCTTCAATTGGGAGAGAGTCATCTAAAATCAGACGCAGATGGGAAAATTCTATTTTTCGAAGGATTCTTCCACCCAGTGCCAACAGAACATGAACTTTTTAGGCATGTTTTTTTATCCAATTTTACTGTTTGGGTGAGAGGGCAGATGTGACTAAAGAAGAGTTTCTTTTCTTTCTTTCTTTTCGATGATGGCTAATGAGGCTAGTACTGCCTTCCCCGCATACTCCTTATTCCACAGACTTGCCGTATCAATGTAAGAGGTTGGAATTTTCCTTAAAGTTAGATTTTATAACGACAATAAACAAACCCCAGGCCCAAACCTTAAAAGTGCCAGGCGTTCATTGTTAACGTGTTTTAAATGCCAAAAGTTACACGTGCTGACGGAAACAATAGCTCATTTAATGTTATACCGAGTAAGTTATAAGAATAAAACAAATAAATAAGGCACAACAATGCATTTCATTGTACACTTTGAAAAAAAGTTGTACCTGTAATAATTAACCGAGGGCGGAATTTTCTGAAAACAATAAACTAAAGTACTTATGGACTCTACAGTTCACGCCACTTTCGTCAAATAAGTAAGTTGATTAAATAAATTCTGTTGTAAACAGCTTTCGCCGAGCCCTTTATACTCGGCCGTGTAACGAAACCATAGCCCGATTCAGGAAACCTAACAACGCCGTCTATCGAGGTAGAAAACAAACTTTTCAATGTTCATTGTTACTTGGCATTGCAAAGAAATGGGTATTACCCATTCTTGTTTCTAAGCTTTTATTTGTTTAATAAGCTTTTGTTTTATTTGCCTCGCTGGTCGCTGCTCGCTGTTTTCCTCGCTGTTCGTTTCCCGGTTCAGGCCAAGTGTTAACGGTTTTTTCCATTAGGAATGTCTCAGAAAGTAGCAGCCATGGAGTCAGGCTTAGTGCCCCGTTGATGGTAATAGGCTCGCTCCATTACATGTGTCTTAAAACATAACTGGTGAAATGTAGGTTTACTCCTTCTTCTTAAACGTGACGATGACAAATTATCATTAAATAAATGCGGTGTGTGTCTCAAAACTCAGCTATGCCAACTCGCTCGTTCATGCAGTCACATTTCGTTTCATCAAACATTCTAATCGTTAACTATTTTATTTTATTTATGTTCTGATATTTGTTTTTGTTAGGTGTTATTTTAGTTGTGTTATTAATTTGTTTTTCAATTTTTTTTCTCTATTCATTTTAAATTCTCAGAACATTATTGTTATTAATTATATTTTATTCTTCTTAATAGCTGTAAGCAACTAGGTAGATACTTACCTAAATTTCGACTAGTAATTTAATTTTAAGTTTGCATACTGATTATACTGAATATAGTAAACGAAATATGTGAAACATTCATTTCAGTCATTATTTTTGCCCAAATCTATGTTATTAAAAGATTTTATTTAGTGTCACCTCTCCCGATGTCTGTCTGTAAACAAATTTTAGAAATAGGTCAAACTAAATTATAATAAAGTTTCTTAATAATATAATTATACAGTATGTTAGTTTAAACGAGGGACACATGAAACCCGCAATAGGGCATGCTTACATGATACTAATAAAAATATGAACAAAAAAACACTGTTAAATAACAGACAGAACCATACCAAATATTTCGGTGAAGTCTCGCAACCAACGACCATACAGTCGTTGCTCGTAACCCTTGCGCTTATCACACAAACTGTACGCAGGTCAATGATTTTTTCTTTATGTTTTAAAACTGACGTAGGACAATAGCAAAAAGAAACGTCTGATAAAGTGAGATCTGGAGAGCGTAAGGAGGGGGGGGGGGGCATGGCGCAATACGTCACAAATTAAGGTTATAGTTTTATTACATCTTTCGAACGAGAATCGAATACTCCTTCAATATGTCCGTCGCAACCTAACACACGGTTTTCTTTATTATAAGTTATTTCAATTTTATACCGCGCTTTAATTGAGTGGCTGTATAGAAAGTTGGAACATGGTTCAATAGAAATGTGAAAATAGAATTAGTTTTTTTTTAATAATTTGATAGGTGTCACTTGATAACGATTTCCCATAAGGTTAGGTTTTGGTTGAGGTTTAAAACATTATTTATTCACAAGTCCACTTCAAAAATCGTAATAGTCGGTCTTACTAATTAACTTTTAGGACATCTGACCTTTTTAGTTTCAAAGTTGAAAGTTTAAGTTAATACGCAACTAATTAGGTACCTTTACCCTGCACTATTTAGCTTGAAAAATAAACAAAATATCATATTCCAGGCTGACTCTTGGCAAACTTTGCAGGAATTAATTAGAGATTCGCTGAATAAATTATGCTCTGAGCAATATTTTTGTGAGTAAAAAGATATTTTAGAGAAGCAGAGCACTGGTGGCCATTCTTGGTGTTCTTAAATAAATAATTATCTTTTGATTGCTGAGCTTTGACTTCACGAGGTGTCAAAGAAGTTAACATATTTTAGCAAAGACTATTTTATTTATTAAGACTTGAGGTACTGTTTTTTTTTTACGAGTTTTGTGAGCTTGTGACCAACTGCTCCAGATCGAACGCAAAGCCAATCATGACGTGTTCAAATAATCGCTGGAAAACATTGATTATGACGTCATCAGTTTACTGTTCCTTTGTATTATTGTTGGTTTTTCGTACCGCTGCGCTACGCTGATTTCCCATAGCGGGAGAAGGTCAGTAGGACTCATTTTATATTAAATTAAATACGAAATCAATAGGAAAGGAAAGTGCTTTATTATTATTTGTGTCAAATGAAAAGGAGTATGTAGGTAAGGATAGTAGCAGGTGGCGTTCTGTGGTTACTGCCTACTCCCATGGGAAAAGGGCGTGAGTTTATGTATGTTTGTGAATAAATTCAGGTAACTACTTTTAACTGGTTTTGAATACATTACATCGATATCTCCAATCGTTTCAAAAGATTTTATAAAGTTAGCGCCGGTTGCTGACCAGACACGGATACACGGCACAATGGCGGCGCGGCACGCGATCTTGTGACCATCTCGACGTGGCGCAATACCTCCCACTACTGGCCTGATCGAATTGCTTTGGCTGGAATATGACACTGCTAATGATATATTTCATAAATTTAATTACTGCGCTTCAACATAAATTTCCAAAACCAAGAGGATAAACCAAACCCCACAACGCAAACATTACTTTGCTACGATCCTTTAATTTTATATTAAGTACATTTATTTCATTCTGGTTTATACATAATTTATACACTCTTTAAAATACTCGCATGACTCAAATCATGCCGATCGTAATCTGTAGTTGACCTTACCACAATAGTGTACAATAATTGCTATCAGTAGCATGGTGTGCTGGTGGGTGATTGAAACTAAGCTACTTTATATTTGGGAAGGAACCTTCCAGTTACGTTATCCACATAATATCTACATACCTACTTGTTATTTTTCTATCGAAGCAACACAAACTGTAACAACACGGTGAAACAATGTAAATGTTGATGTGTAAACAATGTAAATGTTAATGTGTAAATAACTAAACATCTATTCCATGAAACTCCGCGACTGTAAACTAGCTGTAACTGCCTGGCTTACGAATAATACCTACGACGACATTGAGACTTTGGTTTCGTCGCTTCTATAATCTGTGTAGTAAAACATGACCACAGTAACAAAATCGTTAGTGGAGGAAGCTGCTTCTGGCTTCGTCCGATCCCAAGACAAGGTCACAGGGCTAACCTAAAACTAAACCTAAACCAAATTAACTCATACACAATGCACATCCACACTTTTGCAGACACACACAAACACACATACACACACCCACACTCGCATACATCACACAAGTGCGCTACTTTTTGTATTTTTATATTTCTTTATTTTTTTTTGTGTATTTTTATATTCTCTTTTATTACACTGTTTAATGTTAAGAGGAAGTGCGGAGTCGCCTAAAACAAGGATCTCCTTGCTTAAAAGGTGACCAAATCGTATTTGCTATAACTCAATTTGTAATAATTGAAATTAACATTTTTTTATATAATGTTATTTAACAAGACATAGTTACGAACATGATAATATCCATATATCACGCCTGTAATTCACCACTAATATACATTCACATTTCCTTGTAATTAGGCTTAATTCCCATGTTAATGTGCAAGTCTATTTTCATCAACTGGTTGTAAATCTAAACTCTGGGCTATTATTTAGAAAATATCCTGATGAGATAACCATATAACGCGAACTGGGTATCAAACCCAAGACGTCAAGTCTTAAGTAAGTACTAACTGAGTTGTGGAGGTCAAATAGGCAGTCGCTCCATCTAAAATACTGATATTCATCTGAATCCGGTAAGTGCATGGAAACCGACCCCAACCCGGTTGGGAGAAGGCTATGTAGATGATGATAAACTAGATTTGCGTTGCATTGCCTTTTCTAACAAACCTTCCCTGGCATATTGTTGGTTCTACATTCGCCAGGGAAGGTTTCTGAGAAACGGGTTCAGTGGTTAAGGAGTCTATAGAACAGATATAATAGTCTTAATGAATACGTCGAACATTCCAAGTTTAATCTGCAAGCGGCGCATCCCGTATGTACATCACTGGAACTAAGTTGATTTGTTTAAACCTACAGTGATCTCTACAATATAAATACGAGGAACATACACTTAGTTCCTGTAGTGGGGCGCAAAAGAATAGGGGGTACGGTCAGATGCCAATGTATACGTTCTTACAATAAACTTTCGAACCATATTCCAGCACCAAGCCTAAATAAATTCAAATGGTTTACACGGAATTTATCCGAAAGCCCAACAAAACGTTAATACTGCAACAAAAATTCTATGAATGTCGAAAATTCTATGTTCTTTGTTTATTATTAATTGCTTTCTTTTATACACTGTGACATTTAATGTTTTGTCATGAATTTCTACTTTGTTAGGTATTTTATTTCGTTTTATTTTTTAACGATTAATGGTTTATTTAAACATATATTTGGTAAAGTGAATGATTGTGAGGACTACGTGAGTTAGAGGGTCCCGCAAGGGCCCACGCCCGTGGGGGCTACGGGTTGTTCGAAACAGATACCGCGGCCTCGGTACAAAGGGCTAACAAGGAACATGGGTGGTTTTTAGTCAGTAGAAGTCTGATACTACCCAATCGGGCCCAGAGCTCCTGCTCTGATGACGGAGTCATTTGATGATTTCCCATCTTCTAAAAAAGGACTTATTATTTATTATGAAAAATGCTATCACTGGCTGGACAGGTTCACTCATACCTGTGTGGGTGTTCCTTCAAAAAGGAACGACACACTGGCACAACATAGTTTAAAATAAAATCTGTGGGAAAGTGTCTATAATTATCCTATTTGCGAAATAAACAGCATGTATCGAGTTACAAGTATGCATCAGCTAATTGCTAACGATACCCGTATCCCGTTTGTATCTCTCCATTACTGCACAAAGCAAGCAAGCCATTATACTAATATGAGCCGGTACCACTCAAATCAGTATTACGGTATCGAATGGGAATCCTCTTATCCTTGAGTATGGAGTATCTACTTATATGTTACATTCTCCCCATTGAAGTCCTTTCTCTCCTGTGTTGCAATAATAATATTACTAACATTTCCATAGACATGTAACCGGTAGAAAGTAATTGCTGTCAAAAGTAATTTGACTACAGTTTTGACTGCGACCTACATCCGCCAGCGCGAGTATACCTACATAACATCACACTTGTATTCCCCGAAGGGTTAGGCAGAGGTGTGCCAATAGTACACCCACATTTCGCCAGTTATGTTTAAGGCCTTGTAAAAGGGGGCGAGCCTATTGCCATCAACTGGGCACAAATCCAGACTCCGTGGCTGTTACTGAGAAATTCCTTATTGAACAACTCAATAATAGTATGCCCGAACCGGGATTTGAACTCAGGACCTCATGCCCAGCAGTCGCGCTTGCGACCACTAGGTTATCGAGGCTAAAAGATAATCCGTCGATTACGAATTGAGACAGCTGGTACAACATCAGACAGACAGATGGTCAGGCGTAGTGCGAGTGTGTCGGTGCCCTTACGTCTCTCCCATATGTGGGGTTTTTTTTTCGTGATTCTGCCCGATTTCTAACTAAAAACGGACACTGCACCGTCACTTCGGACTAGCTTTGAACAACCCTGAGTATGCAAGCCGAATATTTTTGACAAGAAATCATTTTTCCGGCTACGTGGAAATTGGAATACCACATTTTGTTTCGTTATTGGTTTTAGCTTTTAGAGACATTCGTTTCGGTCGGCTTTCATGTGATGTTGTTAGGTAGATATTACACTGGTTCGTGCACTACGTTACTTCAAAGTAAATAAGTTTGTGTGCACGGTACAGTCAGCGACATCAATATGTATCACTGTGTAAAATCTACGTAACAGCAACGTTTATAAACAATTTTCGCCTACTGTACTAATTTCATTTGTCATCACCTGTCTAGCCTTTTCCCAACTATGTTGGGTTTGACTTCCAGTCTAGCTGGATGCAGTTGAACTCCAGCATGTTTAATGGAGCAATAGCCGCTCTGACCTCCACAACCCAATTCGTATTGGGTAATAGTATACCCCCTGGTAAGATTGGAGGTCAGACTTTCGAGCCATCTGTAACAAATGTCAAAGATCTTCAAATGACAACCGGGACCTACGGATTAGGTGATTTCGAAGGCACTGAGTAAACTCGGTTTATAATCGGTAGTCACCCATCCACAGACTAACCTAGGCAATCGTGGCTTAACTTGGAGGTCGACCCGAGTGACTTTTATTACCTCACCACGAGTTCCGCTTTGTTTCCAAATTTTTCATTTGAGTAACGTAACTAATATTTTGGAACTCATATTATCACAAAGCAGGTCATATTAAAGTTGCAATCGTTATTTCATGAAGTATCTGTATTCGTTATGGACATTGGTAATGAATGCAGGAAAATCTAGTGAAGCCTATTCAAACCACAATAGTAATCGGAGTAATTACTATTTGATTGTGTTATTAGTGCAGAAGCGCGATCGATAACAATGAGACGTTGTTCCCACGGATGTGCCGCGGCTGTGAGTGACACGAGGGAGGCTGCACTCATTCTAATGTTAATATGTAGCGTTGTACTCCACGCGTGTCATTCAAATGATAAGAAAATTGGTTACATTTTTTAAAACTTATCAATTTATTGTATTAATAGGTGATGCCCATGCCTTCGCCCGCGTGGATGTCAAATTATATACTAAAACCTTCCCCGAGAATCACTCTATCGAATGGTGAAAACAGCATCAAAATCTTTGCAGTAGTTTTTAGGTTTTTCGCGAACAGACAGACAGACGCGGCGGAGGATTTTGTTATTTAGTGATAGTGAAATTTATTAATATCGTATGTTGACGTATTTGTTGCGGAGGAATGAGGAAATTGTCCGGAGTAAAGTTTTGTGTATGAATGTGGAAGGGTATAAGAGTGGAGGTAGACCTAAGAAACGATAGATGATATGTGTTAAAAATGATATGGTAAAAAAGGAGGTGTCTCATGAGATGACGAGAAACAGAGAAGTATGGAAGAAGAAGACATGCTGCACCGACCTCAAATGAATTGGGATAAGGGCAAGAGAATGATGATGATGGGTCGGCAGCATGTCTTTTGCTTGTATACTTGTCTAGTTCTCGTCCATCTCATCAGACACCTCCTTTCTTGCCATATCATTTTTAACACAGTCCATCCATCATTTCTTTGGTCTTCCTCTACTCGTTTATCGTTCCACATTTATATTCAAAACCTTCCTCACAACATTTTCCTCATTGCTGCCGACCCATATAAGGGCAAAAAATTATGTTGTTTACGTAATTGTCAGTCAGTGCGTCCTGTCAGCTAATAGGTACCTTATAATAGCCAACCGGAATTGTGACCTAGTATGGAACACATCGGGATTTTCACGTTTCATTATTTCGTGTGCCTGTCAAAGTCAGTGCTCATCGGGTTTTAAAGCTTAACATGTCTACATACAATTAAGCTAACTATGAATGAGAGATTGAATTAGCGGCACAACATCTGACTCATTTGTTCAAAACCCCGGAGCTCTAATAATTGAGTTACCCAGTAATGAGCTTCAGTTAGTTTAACCTCAGAAAACACGGGAATCTCTCAGGACCGGTGGATATATGTATAATACTGACACATCTATTTGTCGTGGCCGACTTTGAGTGGTTTAGCTACGCTGGATCTAAAACTAGATAGCGTGGTACAATATATTAAACTAGCTGACCCACGCTATCCTACTGGGTGGAATTTTGTAATGCCACCGGAAAGTACTCTTAATACTGCAGATAGAAAATTTTACTCAAAGGAAACATTCCTTTATTTTTGAATAGAAAGCAAACTGCATTCAAAGATTTTCGAAAATTCTCTTCTCCCACACCCGGGAATCGAACCGAAGCTAAAATCTGAAAAAATTGTACCCTGTACTTTTATTGCATCGATCGTTAGGGTCAATTATAAGGATGAAATCTCTCTAACAAACATGATAAATTAAATGAAAGGAAAACCAGGAAATCTTAAATTAATTTAATTATTTACAAAAAATGGTAATATTTATTTAGATATAGATTAATATCATATGGGTTAAATAAGCATCGCAAAATATCATTCTTTTTAATCTAACATTTTAATAATAAAAATGGTTACAGTGAGTCAATCTTAACAGATAGACATATTATTATTATGCTGTCGCGGACTTATTTTTAGAACTTTTAAAGAGAAACAATTCTTTCATACATGTTATTTGCTTAACTCAAACCGTTTTCGCAGTGCACGCAACGGAAGCTCTCAAAAAGGAATATCTTTTCCCGTTTTTGCAACATTTTTCATTTATGCTCGCTCCTATTGGTCGTAGCGTGATGTTATATAGTCTAAAGCCTTCCCCGATAAATGGACTATCCAACACAAAAAGATTTTTTCTATTCCAACCAGTAGTCCCTGAGTCTACCGCGTTCAAACAAACAAACAAACTCTTCAGCTTTATAATACAGGGTGTAAATCAACCCATCACACAGCCGTCAACCAAGCATTCTGTACATCAAACTAAGTACCCCTACGCAAAAATTTTTGCTGGGAAACAATTTTTTTTTTTGGGTCGAAAATCACATTTTACTGTAAAACTCAATGTAGCACTGTTAAAACATTGTGCTAGTGGACGCTTTGAATAGTAAACGGGTCATGGAGGTAATTTAAGTAAAGTTAAAACCTGAAAAACTAGTATTTACAAAAACAGCTGTGAAAAATTTGGAACTTTGATCTTGTTTTATTTTGTATTCTATTGTAATAATCTAGTCTCAATACTGTTTTAAAAAGGGAATGTAGCGAGTCAGCCCCAACACAAGTATTTTCAATTACTTACTGGGGCTGTCTCAACTCATGCATATTATGTAACTTTTGAGACTCAATAAACATTTTTTTTTTTTTTTTATTTATTTGACCCCCAATATCTCCGTAACTAGAACGTTCCCAGGTATGGTCTAGAACAAAAAAATTATCACAGTGGTTGGGAGAACAAGTGCCCTTCGTTTGCGTTAAGGGTACTTTTACACCCTATATTAGTATACTTAGATTTTCTTTTCCATTTTAAAACGCTGTAGTCAAGTAACTTTTAAATTTTGTTTTAGGATGCTAATTTATAACTCTAATGTATGTAATATTCATCTAAGCAATCTAGCATCGTAATTTTTTGTCCAAGAAAAAATTGTTCGAATACATTTTTTATCGCAAGAAAGTAGGGGCTTTCATATGCTTAGAGAATTTTCGTCTCTGAAAGTAAATTGAGCATTATGAGAACTATATTTGAATATTTAAGTGGGGCTTTGTTTGTGAAAGGGTGACCCTCGACATACTATTATTTCGCGATGTAAATGTTTCTCTGAACTTTAGGAGCATATGTTTGTTTGCTGAAGAAAATACAATTGTTGTTGTTTTGAGGGTAGCGGACTTTGTTGTTGGGTTGATGGGTCGTCGTGGTAATTAGCAAATCCTCATGAGAAATAAAAGTAAGGTACGGTATGATCATTGTTGAACATTCAAGTAGCTAGCTAGCTAGCTAGAGCTGGAGAGGTATTTAATTAGTCTACAAGGAAACTTTGCACGTAGCCTGTATAACATTGCTACCTGTATGGTTAAAGCGAAATCTGTAAAAAAACAAATAAATTAACCGTCGGAACTCACTAGTATACTGCTTTTTTAAATCTTTATCTTTTAAAATGTCAAAACATTGATGTTGACTCTAAACACGATAGTCTCCAAATCAAAATGTGTTACAATGACAAGTGTTAACAAATTGATACATTAGTAGTATTTATCTATAATTATGATAAAGTAAACGTTTCATTGACAACCATTTTCACTTTATCTTTTAAGTACATTACGTTAAGAATTATGGCACATGAGATAATAATATAAACATTAAATAATATTTTTTAATTTAACATTTTCCGTTTGAACTTTCGATAAAAATAAATGCTGCAAGCTAGATAACAATTAGTATGAATATTATAATCTACACTAGTTATCATTTATACGTGCAATACAATAGAAAAAAAATATACATTTTCATTTTAGGTAGGGACTACATTACTATTACAGTAGCTGATATGACCCGTCCTAGGAAATAGCCCATTAGTGCAGGAAATGCATCGTAACACCAGTCGGATGTTATCCGTAGCACAGCCGCGTTGAATGGAATTCAGACGAGCCACTAGTTGTACAGGCAGCCCAATTGAACTTGGCTTCCCAGGCACACAACGACACGTTTCCGACGCTAACAAATATTTTATGAATTGACTAAATAATGCAGTATTTCTGAAACTTAAGTAAACCACCAAACGAATTTGACACTGTCTTAAAAATAAAACACTTTAAAGGGCCGATGGCACGGGAACACGCAGATACTCCGAAATATTTTATTTCGAATTTCTATACTCCGATAACCTAAAAAATAAAATGTCTATTATTAAAAATCGCGAATTTTATTTTACCGGAAATCGTTAATCCGATTAGTTTGTTTTCTGATTTTCATAATGTTTTATGAGTTCTCAGTCCTAAAAACAACAATCCGATTTTCAATACTCCGAAATTCAATAAGTATTCTGATTTGATTCAATTAGTATAATATAGGATATTAGTGACAGAAACCAATCGCTGCAAAACCGACTACTCGTAGTCTTGTCCGCCCTATCCTGAGTGTAATTTAAGCTCGCGTAGGAACGCACTGGAGTCCCGCAGCGCTGGAGCCGTGACAGAGCCTTGTTGGTGAAACATTTGGGTTAAGTTAGGTTAAACTAAGAAGAAGAGAAGTTAGGTTAAACTTCTTTGTTATTGACGAATGCCCAAGCAAAGAACTTGAATGTAATAATATGTACGTAACACCACGCGGATAACAACAAGGATAATAACTGTAAACAATCACTTAACTATGCAATTATGAGTAGGAAAAGGCATCTGTCCATCATCTGTCCGACTGTAGATTTTGATTTTTGAGCTACTATTTTTATATTAGAATTTTAATCCATTCGGAAAAATAAAAATCGGTATCTTGAATTCGTATTTGTGTCTGTCGGAATAAAGTTTTTCGTAATGTTGTAGTGTGCCCTGATTACACTAAACATTATAGTGACAAAACCAAAGAGATTTCGTTGTTAAATATTATATTATCCATGTAGACATTGTAGACACCATTTTGAAGTTGCGACTTTTTCGTTGAAAAGTGAAGACGAAAATTTGGAGAAAAAGTGTTAGTTACAGTGTTATAACCACGGCAGCAAATCCAAATAAAAATAAAATTGATGACTAATGGTTTGGCACCCCCTTTCTCAGCTTAGAGTTCAGAGAAGAAGATTATGTATTACTGTGGTACGATGACAAGTACTGACTATAAACACAATAGTATTTACATTGCAATTTGTTTTCACCTATTTATGAATGTGATCCATCTATCTGTTATTAAGCATAATAATAAAAGAAATCTGTAGAAAAATCGTTATTTCGTAAAAAAAAATGGCCCGTGTGTTAAAGGATAACCAATAGCATACCTATCATTGACTTATATATTACTGCGTAAGGACTGGGCGGACGGCATGTTACAATGACGCCTCAAACGTGGTCCCAATATGGTCTTTCCTAAGCCGAAGTGAACTAGTCCACGATCGGCTCTCTACTGGTGCGGTCGTAAATTTTATTAAAAGCTTTATTTATGTTCTATAAACCTCGAAAATGACACGCCGCTTATACAAGGTTACGTTAACGAGCAGACTACACCAATTCTCTGTATGGCGAACGCGTCGAGCAAATGTTCGGACGACCGTATCTTTAGTTTTTATATCAATGATACCTATACATATTTTTGTCTGTTTATCTGTTTTAATGCTCATGCATCACGTAAAATTGCCGCTGAACCTTTCCCCAACTTTCAACATCACCCAAAACTGAGACTGACAATGATGCAGGTGTCTTTACAAATAAGCTGCTTCAATTGGGAGAGAGTCATCTAAAATCAGACGCAGATGGGAAAATTCTATTTTTCGAAGGATTCTTCCACCCAGTGCCAACAGAACATGAACTTTTTAGGCATGTTTTTTTATCCAATTTTACTGTTTGGGTGAGAGGGCAGATGTGACTAAAGAAGAGTTTCTTTTCTTTCTTTCTTTTCGATGATGGCTAATGAGGCTAGTACTGCCTTCCCCGCATACTCCTTATTCCACAGACTTGCCGTATCAATGTAAGAGGTTGGAATTTTCCTTAAAGTTAGATTTTATAACGACAATAAACAAACCCCAGGCCCAAACCTTAAAAGTGCCAGGCGTTCATTGTTAACGTGTTTTAAATGCCAAAAGTTACACGTGCTGACGGAAACAATAGCTCATTTAATGTTATACCGAGTAAGTTATAAGAATAAAACAAATAAATAAGGCACAACAATGCATTTCATTGTACACTTTGAAAAAAAGTTGTACCTGTAATAATTAACCGAGGGCGGAATTTTCTGAAAACAATAAACTAAAGTACTTATGGACTCTACAGTTCACGCCACTTTCGTCAAATAAGTAAGTTGATTAAATAAATTCTGTTGTAAACAGCTTTCGCCGAGCCCTTTATACTCGGCCGTGTAACGAAACCATAGCCCGATTCAGGAAACCTAACAACGCCGTCTATCGAGGTAGAAAACAAACTTTTCAATGTTCATTGTTACTTGGCATTGCAAAGAAATGGGTATTACCCATTCTTGTTTCTAAGCTTTTATTTGTTTAATAAGCTTTTGTTTTATTTGCCTCGCTGGTCGCTGCTCGCTGTTTTCCTCGCTGTTCGTTTCCCGGTTCAGGCCAAGTGTTAACGGTTTTTTCCATTAGGAATGTCTCAGAAAGTAGCAGCCATGGAGTCAGGCTTAGTGCCCCGTTGATGGTAATAGGCTCGCTCCATTACATGTGTCTTAAAACATAACTGGTGAAATGTAGGTTTACTCCTTCTTCTTAAACGTGACGATGACAAATTATCATTAAATAAATGCGGTGTGTGTCTCAAAACTCAGCTATGCCAACTCGCTCGTTCATGCAGTCACATTTCGTTTCATCAAACATTCTAATCGTTAACTATTTTATTTTATTTATGTTCTGATATTTGTTTTTGTTAGGTGTTATTTTAGTTGTGTTATTAATTTGTTTTTCAATTTTTTTTCTCTATTCATTTTAAATTCTCAGAACATTATTGTTATTAATTATATTTTATTCTTCTTAATAGCTGTAAGCAACTAGGTAGATACTTACCTAAATTTCGACTAGTAATTTAATTTTAAGTTTGCATACTGATTATACTGAATATAGTAAACGAAATATGTGAAACATTCATTTCAGTCATTATTTTTGCCCAAATCTATGTTATTAAAAGATTTTATTTAGTGTCACCTCTCCCGATGTCTGTCTGTAAACAAATTTTAGAAATAGGTCAAACTAAATTATAATAAAGTTTCTTAATAATATAATTATACAGTATGTTAGTTTAAACGAGGGACACATGAAACCCGCAATAGGGCATGCTTACATGATACTAATAAAAATATGAACAAAAAAACACTGTTAAATAACAGACAGAACCATACCAAATATTTCGGTGAAGTCTCGCAACCAACGACCATACAGTCGTTGCTCGTAACCCTTGC
This sequence comes from Diarsia brunnea, assembly GCA_949774965.1. NCBI lineage: Eukaryota > Metazoa > Arthropoda > Insecta > Lepidoptera > Noctuidae > Diarsia > Diarsia brunnea. Next base: position 35,771,657 of record OX458996.1, read on the forward strand.
GCTTATCACACAAACTGTACGCAGGTCAATGATTTTTTCTTTATGTTTTAAAACTGACGTAGGACAATAGCAAAAAGAAACGTCTGATAAAGTGAGATCTGGAGAGCGTAAGGAGGGGGGGGGGGGCATGGCGCAATACGTCACAAATTAAGGTTATAGTTTTATTACATCTTTCGAACGAGAATCGAATACTCCTTCAATATGTCCGTCGCAACCTAACACACGGTTTTCTTTATTATAAGTTATTTCAATTTTATACCGCGCTTTAATTGAGTGGCTGTATAGAAAGTTGGAACATGGTTCAATAGAAATGTGAAAATAGAATTAGTTTTTTTTTAATAATTTGATAGGTGTCACTTGATAACGATTTCCCATAAGGTTAGGTTTTGGTTGAGGTTTAAAACATTATTTATTCACAAGTCCACTTCAAAAATCGTAATAGTCGGTCTTACTAATTAACTTTTAGGACATCTGACCTTTTTAGTTTCAAAGTTGAAAGTTTAAGTTAATACGCAACTAATTAGGTACCTTTACCCTGCACTATTTAGCTTGAAAAATAAACAAAATATCATATTCCAGGCTGACTCTTGGCAAACTTTGCAGGAATTAATTAGAGATTCGCTGAATAAATTATGCTCTGAGCAATATTTTTGTGAGTAAAAAGATATTTTAGAGAAGCAGAGCACTGGTGGCCATTCTTGGTGTTCTTAAATAAATAATTATCTTTTGATTGCTGAGCTTTGACTTCACGAGGTGTCAAAGAAGTTAACATATTTTAGCAAAGACTATTTTATTTATTAAGACTTGAGGTACTGTTTTTTTTTTACGAGTTTTGTGAGCTTGTGACCAACTGCTCCAGATCGAACGCAAAGCCAATCATGACGTGTTCAAATAATCGCTGGAAAACATTGATTATGACGTCATCAGTTTACTGTTCCTTTGTATTATTGTTGGTTTTTCGTACCGCTGCGCTACGCTGATTTCCCATAGCGGGAGAAGGTCAGTAGGACTCATTTTATATTAAATTAAATACGAAATCAATAGGAAAGGAAAGTGCTTTATTATTATTTGTGTCAAATGAAAAGGAGTATGTAGGTAAGGATAGTAGCAGGTGGCGTTCTGTGGTTACTGCCTACTCCCATGGGAAAAGGGCGTGAGTTTATGTATGTTTGTGAATAAATTCAGGTAACTACTTTTAACTGGTTTTGAATACATTACATCGATATCTCCAATCGTTTCAAAAGATTTTATAAACACAAGTATGACAAAGATGTAAACAGATTTTCAGAAAGTGACAGAGAGTTACCGCGCCGCAGTCGTTCTCATTTCAATGCAAAACACAGCTTGTAGTATTGTCAGTGGGCGCGGCCGGGATAGGATTGCATTCCCTTTGTTCAGTGGCTGCGGCGGCTGCGGAGGCTGCGCGCTCATCTCTCTGCGATTTATTGAATACCATCTCGAGTTGCGGTCTTATTGTATTACTGTACTTGACGGCTGCATTGAAAAATAACGACATATTTTTCTTAAGAAAATATGAACGTCTGAATATTATTATTGCGATCAAACGTTATTTTGGACTTCATATAATATTATCAGGACTTCAGTTTGTTACACGAATATTGTCATAACGTGGTTCCGTTTCACAAGTTTATCTGCTCACGTCAGCGATATGGCGGTGTGGCTTATTGCGGTTATATTGTGGTTTTAGAGAAGGCAGATTTCATTCAATTTCCTTACATGTTTCGTTATATAACTGAAGGTCCAACTTTACACTTATCTTAGCTAATTTTCTTTACTTTCTAATATCGATCAAACAACTATAAGCCTCGTTGGTGCCTCGACTGCTAAGCATGGGGTTCTGGGTTCGATTTTCGGGTCAGGCAAAGTGTTACTGGGTTTCTATCGGGAATTTCTCAGTAGCAGCCCTCGTTAAAAGAAAGTCTGTCTGGATTTCCCCTGGTATTACTTGAGACTTGAACATAACTGGCGAAATGTGGGAGTATTATAAGGTAAACCTCTGCCAGACAATTCGGGGATTACAGTTGTGGCTTATATTATGTTTATCAAACAACTTACTAACTAAGGAGCACAAATTACTAATACCTACTTAAAATAAATAAATTGGCCCTTAGATAAGAATTTTTTAGATACCTAACAATAAGAAATCGTATATAAAATATTTTCAATACAACATAAGATGTTTGCGTAAGATGAAAGTATTGAAACGTTTACAATTTTTGAACTGGTATTGTTAGTATGTGAGGTTGGCAGCACTAATCTGTTTGTTGCAGGTACCAGGGCTACAGACAAGGAGCTTATGTAATTGTTAGTGCAATATTGACTGACTTGCTCGAAGGTGAAGGTGTTCTGCAGACTATCTCATTTATGATTCACTGACTTAGTGTATTGTGGACGTGTTGTCGATGGAGATCATAAAACTTCCACCGTGCATATATTAACACGTGTGAACACTGTGTCAGCAGAGAGACTACTTATCGCCTTATGGAAGTGATGACAGTGCGTTTTTGTACTAAAAAAAGTCTCATAGTCGCAATTGTCGCAACGGAATGTTTAGGAGGAGTTTTTTAAATGGTTTTAAAGTATTTTAAACAGGCTTGGGTGTAAAGCGTTCCGTTTACGATTATATGAACGCTAACTAGTGTATCTTTTGTAACAAATAGAGGAATTTATCTTTTACAAAAGAATTCTTTGGCTTGCTATTCACAAGTTGGTAGTTGGTAGCATCCAGCGCAATGCTACCACCTTTCCTGAGTGCTATCATCGCATATCTCCAAAATGCTGGAAAAGCGAACTATTACTTTGTTTCAATCTCAGAAAAGTTCCGTTTTTATTTTACTTCAAGTTTTAAAAATAATTAATCATATAATTAGGAGTAGTTAGCATGCGAAATGCAAATGTCCGTTTTAAGTTAAACTGTACTAGGCAGTATTCAACAAAGACACATGGTTTTAATTTAAATTCTCACCGAATCATAATTCTGTGTACCTATGTATGTAATCCAACGATAAATTAATAATTATGAACTGAAAATAGAAGCATTTACCAAGCTGCATCGCATGTTATTTACCTTAGTGTAAGCAAGTTTAACTATCGACTCAAACATAAAGACACACATAGCTAGTATTAACTAGTACATACGGACACATAGCTAGTATTAGTTTGTAGGTAAGTAGTGTTTACCTAACTGCAGTTCATTAATATACAGATTTCATCAATTATTTAAGATAGATATCGATAACTTAGAGTCTATTGCGTAACATTGATGTAGGTACCTAATTAATTACTTAATAATGAAGACATGTATGTTTGTATGTAGGTCATACTCATGTATGATCCATCGCGTTCCAATGTTATTACTGTAAATTAGTAAACAGGCTGATCAAATTATGTTACGGTTCAAACAATACGAGAAGGAATTATTTTGAGAATCTGTATTTCATAAATGTCGTATCATCATCATCAACCTAGCCTTTTCCCAACTATGTCTGGGTCGACTTCCAGTCTAACCGTATGCAGCTGAAAAGCTGTATTTACATGGAGTACTCACTCCATGTAAATACAGCGTAGGCACTCGCCTATCTGACCTCTACAACTCAGTTAGTACTGGGTAACAGGATATCCCTTGGCAAGACTGGATGTCAGACTTCCGACTGCGCGATGATATTCCAAATATGAAGGCATCGCTATTGTTCCTGAGAACGCTTCACACGATGGTGCTAGCTATCTATACATAGGCAACATTCCCGACCGCTAGCACACGACAACAAACAACGCGATTGTCCCTGGCTACGTACATCACAGGTGACATCTGCCAGTGTTACATACTACATGTCACGTGAAGAACGCGATAATTTTTATTTAACCACTGGAGCTTCCCACGATGGACACCGACAGAGAATGTTCGCCCTTTGACCATCGTGAACTGTATGACAGTAATTGTAGACCTTGTCTGTCAAACAATGACGGACAAATTATTGCAAATGTGCAGGGAAACTGACACTGTGGCAGCGGTACGTGCAGGAAGGAACAACGACTTTGACGAGTATGTTTTCTTTGTGTAGGGGCTATATAAAGAGAATGAATGCTCGTCAAAGTCCGTCAAAGCGTATACTATAGGCTGTCAGTGTAGTGCTCATCGGCCAGTGTTAGCTGGAGATGCACTAGTGCGGAACGGTTAAGCTAGGGCGATGGGTGCAGTCCAGGCCGAAAATTGATAACAGTTGGCGAATTTCAAATCTCTTTTTCGCTAAACACGCTACACTGCACACTGGAGCGAATAAATAATATTCCGATGAACTAGAGAACTTTTGTTCTAAATCATATCTGAATTTAAGCGATGATAAAATGAATGCGTTTCAGCAAAAATAAAATCAATATTTCAAGTGCTCTCTAGTAGAGTTATGAAATGGAAGCGAACAGACAGACAGGCTTTCGCACTCACACTAGATATTAATAGCCGTACTATGCGCATATTTACGGCACATTACATCACTTCCGCATCAAACACAACCGTTTTAACATTCAGCACACGAATATTATTATAATAGCTAACTCCGATAGATAGTGCGGACTGCTCGTACCGGATCAAATAAACGGATTAGCTATGCGGATTTGTAAGTCTGTGGCTTCTTAATACATAATAAGATTACGATTGAATACTGCCTTTCCTAGCTGTTATGTGACGATTGAACTTTGACAATAATTGCATCAACTAGTGTGTTTGCAATTTACGGAGTGCCAATAAGTAAGTTGACTCACAAAATAGAAAAAAGAAACAAATCATCATCTGCTTATCCTTTTCCCAACTGTGCTGGGGTCAGCGTCCAGTCTTACCGGATGCAGCAGATACCCGTATTTTACTCGGCGCGCCTGCTTATCTGGCCTAAACCGTTTGGTAAGACTGAATGTCAGACTTTCACTTTTTCTGGCAGCCAGGACCAACGCCTTCACGTGTTTACCGAAGCAATTAGAAAACTCGGTATGTAATGATTGCCACCCAACCACAGAGCAACCTAAAATAAACTAAAAATATTAAAATAATCATTTCATGAAATATTTGAACATCCATGAAAGGATGAAATTAATATTTCACAAATAAATAATTATTGAATATTATTTTTGGCATTTATTTAACTTTGCAGTTAAAGGTTTACTAAATTCATGAAAGCGATTTAATTGGTGTCACATTTCGCGCTGATGAAAGCTTCGGGCGCCAGACATGGCATAACGCAAAACAATCATACAAATATGCACTTTTGGAAATTCTCGAGTAACTACTGAGTGAACTTCAGCGTGTGATTTAATAATTAATACGTTTAATGGGTCTGTACAGTCCTCAACAAAATAAGATTGCTTTGCAAGCCAGATTCCCTTACTAATATATTCCCAGTTCAGTATTACATTAAACTCTTGCACATCGGTTGCCTTTAGTTTCCTAGCAATTAAACTTGGCTCCCAGAGGTAACATAATATTACAAAGCGTTCCGCGGCACGAACGTGTAGCTTTGAATTATTAAAACCCTGAAAGAAAGCCATATTAGATATCATTAATTCCGCGACTGCAGCGGACTGACACGGAAAGCTCATTAAAATCTTTCAAGAAACTGAAAATACTCTTAACTTAACTTAAATTTCATTTCCGTCTGAACTTATACACTTGGGAGCAAATAAATCGAGCCACTTCCTTTTTCACGCATTATGGTAATTATTTTTGGTATTATGGAACGCATCGATTCGAAACATATATCGCCTAAAAGCGTATTTAATAACCTTTACAAAGAGGGTAGTTAGTTGTCAAAATTTCATTTTTTTTTTATTTAAATTAAAGTTTAAAGGGTAGAATAAAATTATCGCATTTAATTTGCTTATGACATTTTTATTGTACTCTGTTAAGAAAAGATTAAATTTGAGGTTTTTGTTAATCATACCCATATTACTTGTTATTGTTGTCTTTATCTGTGTCTGTGTAATCAAAATAACCTGATAAAATGGATACTACACCGACGGAAGCTGCCCAAGTTGTAGCTTTACTTGAGGTTGGACACGGACAACGTGAAGTGCACGCAGACTTCATTTGAGTCGTTCAAAGGTACAGCGGGTATACCGCAGGTATCTGGAGACTGGTGCTTTTGTTCGGCGACCTGGAACTGGCCGACCACGGGCAACAACAGAACGTGACGACCGCTTTATTGCAACCAATTCGTTGCGCGACCGTGGACTTAATGCTGTTCAGCTACAGCAAGCGTTACGTGACGTTCGAGGAGTCTCAATCAGTAGGTGGACAGTGAGACGAAGACTAAAAGAACGAAATTTAACATCACACAAACCAGCAACTGGCCCAAAATTGACTGTAGCTCATCGCCGATCTCGCTTGGAGTTTGCTCGAGAACACATTAATTGGACGTTAGAAGACTGAAGGTCAGTTTTGTTTTCTGACGAGTCCAGAATCTGTCTTTTTAGCAATGACGGGAGAAACCGAGTGTATAGACGTCCTGGTGAAAGATTTGCCCAATGTTGCATTCGAGAAACTGTGAGTTTTGGTGGTGGTTCTTGTATGGTGTGGGGAGGAATTTCTCTAGACGGAAAAACGGAACTTGTCTTCGTCGACCCCGCCAACGATGGCAGTGGTAGACGTGGATTAACAGCTGACCGATACATAACTGACATTCTTGAAAACCACGTAATGCCGTATGCTGGTTTTGTCGGAGAAAATTTCTTGTTTATGCATGACAATGCGAGACCTCATACCGCGCAGATCGTTACGGAATACTTGTCTGCGATCGGGATTCAACAAATGGTATGGCCAGCACGAAGTCCCGATTTGAACCCGATCGAACACCTATGGGACGAGCTAAAACGGAGAGTCCGAGCCAGGGTTCCCGCTGTTTCATCCATTCCCGAGCTTAAAGTCGCTGTGCTTGAAGAGTGGGAGAACATACCACAATATGTCATCGTAACGCTGATCAGATCGATGACTAATAGGCTACAAGAATGTATCAGGGCACGGGGGGGTAATACCAGTTATTAAGAATATTTTTTTTGCAATAATTTTGTTTTTTATTGTTTTTATGGACTGTTTTAGCCCTACTAAATTTTCTATCAAAATTACCATTTTTCTTGCAGAGCCAATAATTTATCATTCAATAAGGTTATTATTCAATAATTTACCCTCATTGTAAAGGTTATTAACTAAACTTTTAGGCGATATATAGTTTGAATTGATACGTTCCATATTACCAAAAATATTTACCATTTTACGTGAAAAAAGGTAGTGGCTCGATTTATTTGCTCCCAAGTGTAGAATGTTCAAGATTTGTTTGTGAGTCCAAGTCTTTTTCCGTTAGGCAGGGGTCGTAAATGCCAGATAGTAATTGGAATAGCTATCATTTCTGTTAAACAAAAATCTGTCTGAATGATTTCTTGGTCTGAGGGTGCCATTTTGTTTTTTGTCGATGTAACCGTCTCCGATACCTGCGAGTAAGAACGACGACTTCGATTAAAAATACGACAGAAGATTAAAAATGCTTCGTCTCATTTTTATTCCATTGGAAGGGGCTTTTGTTTGTTTTTCAATATCAGTAGGTAAGTACTATAGGTACTTATGATTAAAATTTTCTCTCGCTATTGCAATATTTTTACTGATATATTTTTAGTTACGAAGAAATTTAAATCCAAACTTCTAACATTTTTACGTGCGTTTTAAATGTTACAACTTAACTTTAAAAACTTTTCCTTTTTACGCCAAAAAATTAAGTCGTTTGCAATTTACTTAGGCTCAAATCGATTATTAATTATCACAAGGTGTACGTGTTGTTCGTTGTACACCTTGTAAGAATATCAATGACTGCAATCCCAGTAAAATTTCGTTGACTCAATGGAAATAAAAACTTGTGACACCTGTACACGTGGACCGGCAACAGTCATGCAATTTTACCCTTTATTGTTGGCACACAGGACTCGTATTGGGGTGAATATTGTTAGTATAATAACAAGGAAGCATTCGGGGCGCGAAAGTGGTGGTTAAACGATTGAATGAAACAATTAGCTTCGATCGCCGCAGTAAAGTGTTGCTGTTTTGTAGAGATGATGTAGCTTACGTACATACTTACTATTAGGCCTCTTGTTTATGAGATAAATGGGTCATAATTGACCTCACCGGTTCAGAAAGGGTTAGGTTAGTCACGCATTTAATTTTTTTACTAGAACACGCCAATTGCCTCACGATATTTTACCCTTTTTTTTTTTTTTGGGGTTGGGAAATCATCAAAAAATCCCGCTCTTGGGCAGAGCGAAAGGGAGTGTCAGACTTCTACTGACTAAAAACCACCCATGTTCCTTCTTCGCCCTTCATGTCGAGGCCGCGGTATCCCTTGCGAACAACCCGCAGCCTCGACAGGACGATATTTTACCCTAACAAACACTTGGCATTGGGTAATTTAACACAACGTAATGTACTTGTCTGGGCTCGAAGCCACGACCTGGGCCAATCAAAGTAATTACTACTGGTACTCGACTCACCATTCTTTCTATAAAGTTGCAACGCACACTTATAATCACGATGAAGGCATCTATAAACATTGCATACAAAGAGGCTTTTAAAGAGAGTTCATGTTGAAAGTATAGTACGATTGTTACTTCCCACGTTTTATCCATGTTCGTCGTCTGTGACTTGTTTTCGCTTTTTAATTAACTTTGAGTGTCCTCTTCAAGTAGTTAAATACTACTTTCACGGTTCATTTAGAATACCAGAAACTGACATCACCAGCCCCCACTCACGATCTTGGACACGTTTTATTTTCGTAAATTTTTATTAATTTGATAAAACAAAAAACAAAAAATATTTTTCGATTATCTAACAGACGGACTAAACAGAATCATATTGTTTTAGTCAGTCAACTACCCTATTATATATGTTAGAAGATAATAATATGTCTGCGATAAGGGTGGTGTAGAAAGGACAGTTAACTGGCATCGTTCGTGAATCGTATTTAATTTGTACAACAGCCGAACAAGTAATACTGACCTACTAGTTCAGTCTATCTACCAACCGCTCTGAGCCCGCGTGGTGGATTGTAGCCCATATCTCTCCTAGAGAGGAGGTGTGAGGTTCAGTAGCTCTATAAATATAATTGAATATTTGTCCACTATGCTATGCTACGAACTGAGCTCGTAGGTGTTATGTTCTGTAGGCTTGTTGAATAAGACACCGGTGAGGTTGACTTGGTTTATTACATGTTATACACAATAGATACAGACAGACAGTTAGTAGTAGTATCACAGACGGGGACCGACATTAGAGTGTCTCGTCTCACTGGAGTGACACGTAACCGGATACATAGATAACATCTAGTGATGTGCATACTATTTACATACTAAATAGTGATGTTCCAACATCCCCCTTACTGAGTTCAATTTAAACCCTTGACAAACAATTCAAAAGATATACTATGTTAAGCGACTTTACATAAATGACAACCTACTTTATGATACTTATAGTTATATTAAAACTAGACAAGATTCTTAATAATACTTAATTAATCTATTTCTTCTATTAACCTTCTTGTAGGTTTTACAATTCGACCTGACCTAGTTGTTACGCTTGAGGATTCTTGAGATGAGGATTCTTGAGATCTAGACTCCTGTCTGTCACCTTCCTCTCTCCCCTGTGACGAGTTGGATCGCATAGGAGGGTTTGCTAGGTTATGTGAATACTTATGTCTTAAATGTATTCTGTTCCTCCTATACTTTACACCATTGACATCCTCAACAACATATGACCTATTGTTCATCATTCTTTGTTTGACAATACCTTGTTCCCAATTACTTTTCGGATTTCTTTTAAAATAGACATGGTCATTATAATGTAGCATTGACAAAGACTTTGTATTTCTATCATAATACCTAGATTTGTTTCCATCGTTTTTCTTGACTGACTCTTTATAATCCTGAAATGTTACTACTTTTGGCCTTAATTTTTTATATGACATAGGAATGTTATCTCTTAAATTTCTAGACATTAACAATTGTGCTGGTGATGACAAGTTATTTTTTGGTGTATTTCTGTACTGTAATAAAGCTATGTATGGATCTGTTTTGTTTTCTTTACATTTCCTTAACATGTTTTTTATAATTTTCACTGAACTTTCAGCTTGACCATTGGACTGTGAATGATATGGGCTAGTAACAACATGTTCTATGTCCCATTCTTGTAAGAAATTTTTGAATTCTAATGACTGAAAAGGAGGTCCACCATCTGACACTAATGACAAAGGTATTCCATGACGAGCAAAAATTGACTTCAAATGTGTTATTACATTTTGAGATGTACTGTTTTTATTTAATAATGCAATTTCTATATATTTTGAGTAATAATCTGTGACTATTAAATAAACTAAACTATCAAAATGCATTAAATCTATACCGACTTGTTGCCATGGATATTTACATATTTCAAAATTTTGTAGTGGTTCCTTTTGATTACATGGTTTATATTTTGCACATATTAGACATTGTTCTACTATATTCTTAATATCACTTGACATATTTGGCCAATACAATGATTCTTTTGCCAACCTTAGACATTTATTTATACCTTGGTGGCCTTTGTGAATCTTTTCTAACATTTGTTTGTACATTGACTGTGGTACTATTAATTTTGATCCTTTAAACACTAAACCTTTAATTATGTGAATTTCACCTTGAATATTCCAAAATGGTTTTACCAAAGGACTGACATTGTTTTTGTTTTTTGGCCATCCTTCTTTGTAGTATTTTTTTAATAATTGTAAGGATTCATCATTTTTGGTTTCCTGTTCCAATTTTGTGCTATATTCCTTTGTTATTGCTAAATTAGCATACATTAAATTGACATGACAAGACATTTCTGATTCATTTTCAGGTGTATAATGGTCTTTTAATGCTGCTCGTGACAAAGTGTCTGATATATACATTTCCTTACCTGGAACATGTATTACTTCTAAATCATATTTTTGCAAAGTTAACATCATACGCTGTAATCTAGCAGGGACGTCATGTAATGGTTTTTTAAATAAATAGACTAATGGTTTGTGATCTGTATGAACTGTGACTCTATTACCATATACATGTTGGTGAAATTTTTCACAACCAAATTGAATTGCTAGTAGCTCTTTTTCTATTTGTGCATACCTTTCCTGGGTTTCAGTTAAAGTTTTTGAACTATATGCTATAGGTTTGCTTTTTTGTAGAATTACTGCTCCTAAAGCTGACTTCGACGAATCGACTGACAAGACTAATGGAATCTTGGGATTGTAATGAGCTAATACTGGTGAGTTTGTAATCTCTTGTTTTAATTTTTCCAAACTCTGACTATGATTCTCATCCCATGTCCAGACTGTATCTTTTTTTAAAAGATTTCTTAATATTTGTGTTTTTTCTGATAAGTTGCTAATAAAAGGTCCTAAATAATTGATCATACCTAGTATTCTCTGCAACTCTTTGACATTCTTTGGTGTGGGCATATTGACAATGGCTTTGATCTTCTCTTGATCTGCCCTAGCACCATCTTTACTGAAGACATAACCCAAAAAACATACTTCTGAGACTAAAAATTTACATTTTGATTTGTTAAATTTTAGATTGACTTGACGAGCTCTTTGCATGACTTTATGTAATCTTTCATTATGAACCGACTCATTTGGTCCATAGACTAAAATGTCGTCTATGAATATTAAAACTCCTTCTATGTCACCAAATAGATTCATCATGACCCTTTGAAAGATTTCAGACGAAGCATTTATGCCATATGGTAATCTCAAATACTTGTATCTACCAAATGGTGTTTGAAAAGTACATAATTCTGAACTGTATTCATCCAGACGTAACATCCAGAAACCAGAAAATGCATCTAAATGAGAAAAACATGTTGCCCCTTCGAGCTGAGACCTAATCTCATCTATTGACTTGAGTGGATAGAATTCCCTCATGATATTTTTATTTAAAGTTCTGGGATCTAAGCATATTCTTAACTGACCTGTACTTTTAACTGTTATGACGACTGAGTTAACCCACTCTGTTGGTTTAGTAACCTTCTCGATAACTTGCATTGCCTCCATGCGATCCAATTCTTCACGTAATTTCCCTTGTAACGCAAATGGGACTTTCCTTGGTGGATCCACGCATGGTACTGCATCAGGCTTGAGTTTAAGATGACAGACTGGAGGTAGACACCCAAGACCCTGAAAAACATCATTATATTGTGTTTATATTTGTTTACAAAAATCTTGTTTTGATACTGAAAAGACACGTTTTATTATACCTAACCTTTCACAAGTTGGTAGACCAAGAACATTCGGACAATCTAAATTTGCTACTATAAACATTATTGATTCTTCGACATTACTGTTATTTATGCTCAAATTGCAATTTATGTTTACTTTACCTAAAATTGGAATGGATTTTCCACCAAATCCTGTGACGTTTATTTGACATTTCACAAGTGACAGTTGTGACAGTTGACGTTTGAGATAACTAAATGTTTGTTTTGACATGATGTTGACATCTGCACCTGAATCTATGATGCATCTTATTTGTTTATTTCTTATTGACAAATTAATTTCCCAAGACTGTTTTGAATAATTACTTTCCAAAGTGTTGACATTATTTGTTTTACGACTGTTATCTGAGTGACTGACTAATGATCCATTGTGCGACTGTGTATACTGACTACTGTTTTTATGCTGATGATATTGTGTGTTATTTTGTAATCCCTCAGACTTGTGACTAATTTCATCTTTGAGATGTAAATATAGACTCTGACATTCATTATTTCGACTATTTGACTGGACAGTGAATCTCTCAGATATGTGATTGCTTTCATCATTGAGGTTTTTATTATTATTAGACCTCTCAGACATATCACCCTTTTCATAATGGTGACGACGACGGACGACGGGACGTTGACTTTGACTTGTACTGCTATTGTGTCTGTGTATCTGTTTGTGTGACTGAGTATGACTGTGTGTAGTATGATCCACATACTTATTTAATTGACTTTTATGACTTTGACTCGACTTAAATTGACTGTTCAACATGCCAACAAAATTTTCTTGACTACTACTATGTGAATTAAACGTGCAATCGTTTAACTGACTGACTTTTTTATTCTTGAGACAAAATTTAGCAAAATGATTAAAAGATTTACATGACCTGCATTCAACGCCTTTAGCTGGACACTTGTAGCGATGAGACTGCCCACAGCGTCCGCATGTCTTCGAGTTGCTGTCTTCGCCGTTTGAAGCTGAAGCAGACTTGCGACTACTCGAAGCTGACTGGCATCTGTTTGAAGCTGACCTGCGACTGGAAGCTCGCTGTCGACCGTCTCCTCGACCACGGTTCTTCCGACTGAGATGCATGACGTTTTCACTGGCGACACCGCTCTCTTTGACGATTTTATCTGCGTCCTGCTGCGCGACTATGAGTGTGCTCGCTAGTTCTTGCATCCTTTGGTAGGTAAGGTCATGTTCTTGTAGTAATCTTTGACGTACATGTGACAAGTCCATGTTTAAGTTTGCTATGAAAATATCTTTAATTAACGATTCTCTGAGCGTGCCAAACTCACATTCTTTGCTTTTTGTCTCCAAATCGGTGATGAAATCTTGGATGCTTTCGGATTTCTCCTGCTTACGTGTGAAAAATTTATACCTGCACATCGTCACATTTCTCCTTGGCTCGAAAAATTTGTCGAATCTGGATTTGACCTCGTCGAATGTGCTCCCTTCAATTTTTAGGTTAAACGTGTTGAATATGTTGAGACCACGTTCTCCAATTGAGTGTAACAGAATGGCAATTTTCCGTTTTTCGCTTGCTTTTTCCAGACCTGTGGCTAACAAATATAATTCCATCTGCTGTGACCATCTTTTCCATGCCTCCGCATTATTATTTGCTGGATCCGATGAGATGTGGAGTTGTTTCAAATGCGTTTTTTCATGTTCGCCAACATGGCTGCCTTCGGCACTCGTTTGTTGTGGCATTTTCACGACGTTCTCGCTTAATTATTTTAGATGACTTCTGACACCATGTTATGTTCTGTAGGCTTGTTGAATAAGACACCGGTGAGGTTGACTTGGTTTATTACATGTTATACACAATAGATACAGACAGACAGTTAGTAGTAGTATCACAGACGGGGACCGACATTAGAGTGTCTCGTCTCACTGGAGTGACACGTAACCGGATACATAGATAACATCTAGTGATGTGCATACTATTTACATACTAAATAGTGATGTTCCAACAGTAGGCACCTATTTTATAGTCAGTCTCCAATGAACGGCACAAGTCATCTTGCTAGCGTGTGTCTCCCTTTACGACTCTGACCCACCTATCTCAAAATGTTCAACAGACGTGTCTTGCATACATTGTTTTTTTGTTGCAAGCCAGTTCTATTTCCAGTTAAACGTTGTCTTTACACGTTACCTAAATTCAAAGGTACTAAACAGAAATTTCAATCAGCACAGTAAAATCATGAGTCCTGATTCCAGTACCCATTTAAAATTGCAATTCACAATCGCATCTAAATCAGAACACACTGAAATGACTCTTGGGGAGTATTCAACGGAATTGGTTCGATCACCCGATGCTATCCTGCCCCGTCCCCCTCCGCCGGTTAACATTGCATGTCTGACCACTTATAATCTCTGGGGGTTAGCAGGTTTGAGCAAGTTTCGTATTAACCAGTAACTTGCTTAATTTGTTTTTAGTTTCGTAAGGACGGTGGCGAATTCAATATTTAAATAAAGCATGAACTTTGGCTTTTTCCCAACTATGATGTATCCATCTTCCAGTATAAAGGGCTGAAGTTGAATTGGTCACCCATCCACCGACCTCTGGAAGTATTATCATCTTGACAAAATCAGGCGGAAGTATTTTTTCTAGTGACAGATTTGCATTCTGAGATAACCTATTTCAAAAGAATGTGTTATAAAGTGCATGAGTGCATCTCTGACTGTACGAACCAGTACGAACTCTATCAAAGTGCAGCAAAGTTTAAATTGCTCGGAGATGACGCGAGTTTAACATATTTTTTAACCCATCCCAAAAAAGTGCACAACGCCGATAAATAAGTTTTCACTTCAAAAATTATTGCGAGTTTTTTCAAATACTTTATCGGGTATGGGAACAGTTTGTGAAGTATTACGCTTTATAGACCCCATTTTGTTAGACTCGAGTGCCCCCCCCCCACCTCTTTTTCGAGTGTATGAAAAAAATCATGGTGGCAGTATATATAACGGAATTAAAAGGAAAACTCTCATAATGTATAGGAGTAGGTACAGCTTTCAAAACTGCAAATGTAAATTTGTTTTATTATTACAGTACCTACAAATCACCGTTTGGAGGCAGGTAGGCAGGGTGGTTAATCGTTTAGTAAGTCCACATATTTTGAAGGGCAACTACGGAACCCTACATTGTGAGGTCCGACATGCATTTGGCCGGTTTTGTCGGCAGAAGGTGCGCAAAAGTTTGGTTGCCAATGCATAGTCAATTACAATCCTCACATGAATACACTTTGATCTATGTTCCAATTAAAAATTTGATCGAAAAAAAGCAATCTGTTTTTGAATAAATTGAAGTAATTCCTCTGATATGAAAATGATACACACAACATAAATAAGAGTATCTATAATATAATACCTTACACGACAATAAATCCACGCGAATTACGTAAATGTGTAAATAATGAATTCACACGAAATTACAACAATTTATTTCAGCTGAAACTTCAGTATTCAATTCAAAGTATTTTTTGACCACACTTGTAATTTATCAAACAGAAAACGTTCTATCTTTAGATTAACTACATATTGCGGTATGTAAGGAACAGCTCTCCGAACTAAATCACTAAAAGTATCAAAATTTTGATCTAAAATGAAACCATTATCACGTGCACCTTAATTATGAATAGTGTTAGAACGGATCTGTTTGCAACAAGCAGCCCAATATTCTATAGCTCCGTCGGGCCGGAAGTCCAGGGCAGAAGGTGGCACTGCACTAAATAGGACTCGGCTGGCTCCGTGCCATGACGCCATGACGCCACACCGCCCCGCCGTACCTCCATTTCAATAAACGTTTTTGTTTAATCAAACTTGAATTAAATACTTCTGAAAAGGTGACGCGTTTATTCAACCTTTTACATAATGTGTTAAGGCTGTATGACGCATAATATCATAATTATATTCTATATTGGATATTCCCTGCATTAAATAGGTGTGATTAATTAATTTCTTTTGTGTGTGTGTTTTTCACACCATCTTTTGTAGTCAGTCTACAAGTTTCACCTTATTTCAATTACAATTTATTATTATTACAATTTCACTAATCATTATTATACTGTTTAGTTTAGCAATAATCTTCCATAGTTCATAATTAAATAACCCAGCTTAATCCTAGTTTAGAATAAATGTCAATACGCTGCAATAAACTGCAATCTAATACGCGGTCGGTCGGTCGGTCGGAGTTCCCTCTGTGTCGTAGTTAACTCATCATTTCATCAATCAATCATCAAATCACAATTATTGATGTCCTGTCATTGTATTGTTAGCGTTTAGATCATTTGGCGGCGAGCAATCATCAAATAATATGTAACCTTATACGATTAATGTAGGCAAGCCATTGTTATTTGACGTGGTACAAGTAGCCATCAAAATGCAATAAACCGCAAATTTGTTGGTTCGTTGTTTCCTTTTAATACTAACTACGTAATTTAGTTGTATTTAAAGGTGAACTAACTAAATTATGCAGCTGAGTAGCGATTATTTATTTTTTAATTGGGACAAGCCCGCCACACTATTGCCAAACCACTGTAACTCCTACTGTTAGCCAGAATCAACAGTGGCGACCACAAGAAAAGCGCCGCGACAATGAAGCTCGACGAAGTCCCAGGGAAACGATTTAACTGTCTTGGATCCCGCAACGAAATTAATTAGAAAAGAAAAGCGGAGGAGTAGGAAAAACATAATTTCCACTTCTCTCCATATCAGCAGGAGACAGAACAGAACAAGGCCAATAGGCATACAGGGACGTATACAACTGGGATAGGCCCAGTTGCCTAGCACCATGGATATTATTGTCATTAATATTACTGGGTCCTAAGTTGTGAGCTGTTATATTTGATTCCAATAATAGGTATAACAAAAATGCTTGAACGTACGAGTATTTTACGAGCACGATGCTTTATCTCTTTCTAATCGCTTGAGTTGCGATTAGGAAGGGATAAAGTATGTATTTTTTTAAGTACTACTGGGTTGTAGAGGCAGTATTCAACGGCATCCGGTTTGACTGGAAACCGACCCCAACGTAGACCATGGAGTTTCTTGCCCGATCTTCTCTGAAGGAAACGAGCACTTATTATTCGACGTCTTATAAGTACCCATATAGGCCTATTATCAACATCTTCCTTCCTGCCCTCGTCGCATTATATTTGAAGTCAACGAAACGTTTTCTTGTTCCATTTTCCCCTGTGTGACGTCACGGCATCATTTACGTTTCACTTTCAAATCATTCGCGTCACACAATCAACCCACGTCGGTAGGGTTCAAATCATTCGTCACACAATCAACCCACGTCGGTAGGGTTCAAATCATTCGTCACACAATCAACCTACGTCGGTAGGGTTGTGAAACTAAATATTTTCATTTTGGTTTAATCCGTTTTAATTGTTTATGTGTTTTCTTACAAATTGTTAAAGCGATATTCAAAAACACTAAGATACAGAACATTTCGAATGTTGACTGTACGATGTTGAGCTGTGAACAATTGTCTACCTAGATCTACGTAACCTAACCTAGGTTACTTATAATACATCTTGTATCATTATACACACCGATGTACTGACAGTCTGACACATTATAATCTTTATTGGAATCATTTGTTGTTTGTAACATGGAATAGACTAGTAATAGACTAGCCCCTTCAACAATCATATGCCCGCCCCTGAGTACACACCTGCCTAATCCTTCAGGGACACAAGCGTTAAGTTATATTGTGTTGGCTTCATAACTATACAAAGTTTCAGCTTCCATACTACTGAGACAACTGTTATGTACATTCAATGCAAATCGATTTTCGCAGTTCTCGAATAAAGTGGTCGAATGTTAGTGGATTGATTAGATGTTTTTCCCAACGTTGCATTTCTTTGAGTTTTCAAATGTACTTTTTATCGTGAACTTCCCAATTTAACATTTTATCAGACTAACGAAACGTCCTGGGTTGCATCTTGTATTTAGACACTAATACAGTAAAAGAGTGACGAATATATTAATGATTTTCAGTACAAAAATGAACAGCTTTATGATAGAGAGGTTCTATTAGTGGAGAACGGATGCCGACGGCCGTAACACTATTTATAGTTCGCAGCTTCCAGCGGAAACGTGGCATATGTCCTCTGCGAAACTAGGAATATTATTAGAACCTCGTTAATAAGTATAGAAAATGAGCAATTATCTTTTGTTTCTACGTAAAGTTATTTCTGAAAGGGCAAAGTGGGTGTAACGTTGAAGGCGTAATGTTTTGTCTTTTCCGACTTTATGTTCAGGCTTAGGATCGCACAACACTATGTTTGCAGTTAGGCACAGGGTTTGTGCATTTTAAACTGTGTTAGTTAGAGTCATTGTTCTTCTTCTTAGCGTTTCGAGGGCAAAAAGCTCATAATTATGTGTTTAGTCCAAAATTAAGGTACCTACGCGAACAGGGAAATTATAGAGAATGTTTTCTGCAATAGTATAAAGATTGCTTTTTTTTAATGACTCCCAATTTTTACTTGAAATAACTACCACACCTGTTAAAATTTCAAGAAAAAACTAACAAAGGATCAATCATATTTGACGTCTCAGTGTGAAAACCAGCGATTTCCGGTTTCCGAATTTTCCGATCTTATACTGAAGCAAGCTTGTAGTAGGTATACAACCAACATAGACCATATATGATAGATATGACCTATATTGGTTGTGTGTAGGTAGGTGTCAATTATAGAGGCAGTGTAGTCACACACACACGCAAAGTGCAGCTGCATCAGTGTTGGGAAGTGAAGGCGTAGCGCCCGCGTTAGGACCTCTCGCCTGGCGCGGAGGCCGGCTATGTTGCTGTTTCATGTCTACCAAATGGGCGGGGTCTCGGCTACACACCGACACGCTTGCTTTTGCAGGTGCGCACGGCGCAGGCGCGACGCAACAGATAACGGCGCCGCGCACCGAGCACTCCGGCACATCGCGCGCTCGACCGCCGCGCTGAACAGACGTGTTAGCCCCGGTCCGACGCGACTCGCAACTCCATACCTCCGCGCGATCGCTCTACTTCTAGTTTTCTCTTCGTAATTTTAAGGTACGTACCCTACAATATTTTTTTCAGACAAAATTTTTTTTTTCTCCGACGGGTTGGAATAATGTTCGGCTGCCGACGGCTTCGGTTGTGATTTCAATGTTTTAGGCGTAGATCACGGCAATTTGAATTTAAAATTGTGCGGTTTAGTTCAGGCGAAGTTCTCCGCTACCTACTTTGTGTTCGGATCCTTTGAATTGAAAACAGGCGTAATAATCGATTCAGAGTCAGTGTGAATGTTTAAATGAGATTTCGGTGGTTTAGATAAAGTTACTTGTTGAAATGACGAGTTTATTGGATTTTTGTAAGTATTACGTTCAAATTTTATGAGTTTTTCTTTGAAGTTTGGTTTTATTATGTTGTAAAAATATTAAATGGAAAATAACTTTCTAAAAGGTATTATTTGTAAGTTACAATTTATTTCGGACCTTATAAATGTAATAATGTTTATGATTACACTTTGTAGACTCTGAAAAACTTGAACGCGCGGTTTTATACTTCAGGTTCTAGAGTTTGGCTTAAACAATTGTGTTTAAGAGTTTATCCTGTCATAAAAGGCATTATAATTATTACTTATAAAAGTAAATAAAGACGTAACGTAAGCCTTAACTTAAAGTAAAATAAGAAGAATTGTAATGTTGAGATTTATAGCTCTTCATCTCCTAAATAGTAAAAAAATAATAATATTGGCAGTAAATGAAAAGAAAACCACAATTCTCGTAATATTCGGAATATTTTCATATTATTAAACAAAGAAAATGTCAGAAAATTCCTCAACATCACTAAATGGCCTAAATAAATCAAAATTAAGTAAATAATTGTAAAATCTGTCCCGCGGTGGCTTCAATGGCTGCCAATCAGCAATCAGTGGGCTCATCACTCAAACAGGCCGAACTTAGCTAATGAATAGCGGCCAATTAGCAGTCGGAGAGCAGTTCACGATCTGCCAGCTTGCTCCCAACTTGACGCCTGAACCGATTGGCTCAATAACAATTACGTTCAAGAAAATTGATTGATTTGCTTCAATTCTAGTTTGGGACTCTATTCCGTCTGGTAAATTTGAGTTAAATTGGGTTGAAATTGTTGAAACAAGTGTTTGATGGTTACAATAATGTTTTACGACTTATTTTGCGGTTAAATCTAGAGTTAGGACTTCAAATCCGTATTGTCGAATTTGTAAGCCTGAAAAAGGAAGGAAAAATATGTTTCGTTTAATTTCGCAATAATGGTTGGTCTTTTTGAGAGATTTAAAACATTGTTTGTGCTGAAGTTCGAATGTTTAGCTGAAACTAGCTAGTGAGTACGTTCCTGATAATGATTTCAGGAAAAGTTGCTTATTATCTTGATTGGAGGGACTGTAGCACTGGGCCTCATTTAACATAATATCTGGTGGCGCCGTACATTATTAAATTAACTGGTAATATCATTTATTTAAATTATTAATAATGTAATGGAGTATAAGAGTAGAAGAAGACCACAGAAACGATGGGTGAACTATTTCAAGGATGAAATGGCAAGAACGGAAGTGTCTGTTATGATGACGAGTAATAGATTACCCTACAGATGGTTGTTCCGGGTCTGGGTAATTGTGTATGTCAGTTTAAATGTTTGTGAACGAACCCACGATACAGGAGAATTGCCTAGTGTGGAGCAACGTTTAAAAAAAAAAAGAAAAGGAAAGAAAGATTAGTATGGAAGAAAGAGACTTGTTGCTCCGACCTCAAATGAATTGGGATAACGGAAAGAGAATTATGATGATGAAATATAATGTAATGATTTATTACATTGTCAAAAGAGGGCCATTCCTATCGACATGGAGCTGAAATAATTATACTATTAGGCTTTGCACGTGAAGTCGGGTGTAACAGATTGTAATCCAAATTTTAGTATTTCAAATATACATAGATTCGTGTGTCAGCAATATTATTTGTCGGAGATAGGATTTAATTGTAATATGAAGATAATATATTTGAAGTTCGGCCTTTATTTGGCAGTTTTAGCTCAAGAAGATAATTGGTTCTTAAAGTGTGGGTTTTACCATTCCTTTAATTCGAGCAAGTCAATCGAAAGTATATTTTTATTTTTGATATATCTTTGACGGCGTTTATTGAAAGATTATAAATTATTTATGTTTGATGTTGAATGTGCTTACATGGGAATATCTTTTTGGAAAACGTTCTGATGGGACAGCTACATATAGCAGATACATTATTGTCTGGTAGATAAGATTACAAATCTTTAAGGTATTGATTTTCAAGTTAAGAAGTTAAGGATTTAATTTTTTTGTAATTTTAATGTCTGGAGAATAGTACTGTGTGTTCAAAGTTTAACAACGTGATATTACGATATTAGATTCGAAGAGGACAGATAAGACACTTCAACAGATAATATTACTCCTGTTTCCTCGAAGATATCGATAGAGGTGCAACTTTGATTGCAGTACGTCCACATTTTGATAGTCTCATTTAAAAAGGGCCGACCCTTAAAGCATCAATCGGGATCAGCCTTGTATGTAGCGGTAATATAACATTCATACAAATGAAAATTATGACTTAGTTGAAACTTATTGGCTAACAACTGTTATGGTGTAAGTCAATCATTAATAACTTTGAGACGAACACTCCTCGGTGTCCATTCGAAGTTACGGTCCATAAATAAAGCGCCGATACTCGATAGACAGTTGACTAATAGCGGTGCTCGTAAAACACGCTCCGCCGCGGACTCACTTGAACACGGCGGTAAAACTTGTAAGACTCTCTATTACCGCTTTACTGCGATATTAGGACAATATACTCAAGCCTCTATTTGTTTGTGTGTCATATTTCTTTGTCGCTTCAAGTTTTGTGTAATTTGAAGGTACAAGATTTAATAAATTAAAAAAATCAGAAGCAGTTCAGAGCTAGTCTATGGGGCTTGATTTGTGCCCGGTTGACGACATTAGGCTCGACTTCTATCACATGGAACCTATACATTACTGACCATACGTGGGTTAACCAGGTTACTCGTGTGCCTAATCCTTTGTAAAAAATTGCTGTTATATTAGCAACATAACGTTGTTAATATTAGGACAGTGTTCTTGCCCTTCTATTTGTTTGTGAGTTATATATTTCTGTCGTTTCTTGACGTAACTTGATATTTGCGGCAAATCTAAATAGGGTTTGATCTTTAGCGGTAACAGTGAAACAAATCGATTAGTCTTCTTTAAGTTGATAATGTTGGTTGATACAATGAAATAAACATTTTTTTGTACCGTAAAATCTTCATGGACCGCCCTGAGGCTAGTAGAACAAAAAACCGACTGTATTGTTTCATAGTACCGGGGGCCCGGAAGATATAATTAGTTCATTCGCCCATCCCCGGCGGGAAGTGTACATTACCGAATCTGTCGTGAGAAAATGGGGAAAATTTGTAATAAGGAATTGTTACGGTAGGATTGTGGACCGGCTCATCAGTACATTATCAGCCATTATCGCGTCTTTACGGTGCCAGTAAATAGGTATTTTAAATAACAGTTATAGTGAATCGAGCTTACGATGATCTGTTAAATTCAATATTGCAGTACTGAAGGAGAGAATGTGTTCGAAAAGAAAAGTCATGATGGTAATGTTACAATTAAACTTGGTCCCTAGAGACTAGCTGCCTGTATGGACCGACATACCAAACATTAAGCTGACTGCTTACAATTTGAGAATATAATTAGTAGAATGATGTGTGTTTAGGATAACAGTCTCGCTTGTATTGAATGTTATTAGCCTAACCTTTATGAAAGCGTTAATTTGTAATGGGAGCATTAACATTTATGAACTACCTACCTTCGATAATGTCAATGTATGAGTGAATTGTAACTATATATAGATATATATATAAGTGAAGTTTGGAAGGTGGCCAACACAGGAACTTACTTCCGACTCTACGGAATTTTGAGATACTGTCAAATATTTTTGTTACGGGCCAAAGAAGAAAATCATATCTATCTACATAGGATATAGCTATGTACCTATACCTTATGTAGATAGATACGGTTGTCTTCTATATTATATCAATGCGAAATAAGCTGCCTGTCTATCTTTTTTGCACCTGGTGGACCATTGAAATAGGTTAGGTAACTTGACAACCGAATTTTTATCCGCTATTAATTTTATTATTATTTCTTCAAAAACTTATTGAAACAGATCAGACTAAAACGTTGGTTTCATGTTGACTGAGTACAGGGTCCTGGGTTCAATGTACTGGTCAGGCTATGTGTTATTGGGTTTTTCCGGCAGAAATTTCTCAGTAGTCTGGACTTATGCCCGGTTTATGGCAATAGGCTCGCCCCTATTACATACAACGTGGGTGTATTATTAGGTACACCTCAGCCTAAACCTTCAGGAATTACAGGCGTGGTTTTGTTACGTATTGAAACACTTGTGTTGACTAACACAATGTTATCCGCGACACGCTTATGGGTCCCGTTGTCACGCTGGCACGAGTTCACACGTCACTGCGCCGTGTCAGGGACGACGGCGGCGTGGCGGGAATAACACGTCACACGTCACGCGCTGCACGCCGCACGCCGCGGAGCACGGGACGCGTGCAACGCAGACACGCTGTGAGCACGCGGGACGAGTCAATTGAAAGTAAACTGTTTTGGAGAGGAGTTAGGGGTTGATTTTGACGGTTTTTGGGATAGGTTTGTCACTGTTATATGGTTAACTGATTACATTGTAAAAGGCACATGTTTTAAAACGGTAACAGTGGATTTCCTGCCTGTTCTTTTCGGGATAAAATTAGCTTCTGTTTTTCAAAAGTTGAAGTATTTTGAATTTGAAGGGTCATAGTAATAGCTTATTATTTATGTTCGCTTTGTGGGTTTTATCTACGAGTAGGCTCCGACTTTATTCCAACCCGTTGTTAAAGGTAAAGCTATTTATTCACAAGTATGTATTGGTGAATTGAATTTGTTTGCGTTTTATTTTCAGGATGTAACTTATTTCATATTACGGTAACGGAAACATGAAACCTAGGAACGAGTATCATTTTATTTTATTAAAGCGGATTTGAAACCAGTGTCTCCTGATTGAATACTCATTGAAGGAGTTTCACACCGAGTTTCCTCCGAAAGTACGTTAAGCCGATATTTGAAGATCTTTGACAGGAGTTACAGGTAGTCAGTGGCACGAAAGTCTGACAACCAGTCTTACCAGTAGGTATCATTTTACCCAATAATAATTGGGCTGAGGAGGTCAGACAACATAGTAGGGGAAAAGCTAGGCAGATGATGAAGGAAGGAATTTAAAAAAAAAATCGGGGTATACGTCGTAAGTGAGTTTGAGGTAGTGGCTATGATCCCATGAAACCACTTGAAGCAGGTCACCATTACAGACGCACACAAACATACGTGTTTGTAATCAACGTTCATTGATTAAATCCCGCACTAAGTACAAAAACTTCCCAGCTGTTATCACTTCGTTATCTAAAGACAATAGATTCCCCCGGGCCGACACTCGGTAAGTAGTGTCAATTGGGAGGGGTGGGGGGCGCGGGGGGCGGAGTAGGGACCTCTGATATAACCCTAAAAGCCTCCCGTATCGGCCACGTAAGTGAGAAGTACCGGGTCAACTTAACTTTATGGATGGTGTGCCAGGCAGCGTTTAGTGGTTAACTTCTGAGAATTGTTTAGGCACCATTCTTAAAATGGCGGTCTATATGTAATAACATTGTCATTTAATTATTATTCAATAGTATCGTGTTAATATGTATATTGCGATCATTAGAGTACTAATGACGGGAAGGTGGAGTAAGTATCAATGAAAAGTCTGAAAGTAACGTTTAAGTTGTAGTTACGGGTGCGTCACAATAGGCTTGGAGCGGTGCCTAGAAGTTAGTGTTGTCTCTGTTATGTATACACGTAATAAAGGGTGTAAAAGTACTATTCTTAATGAAGCCGACTTGTTCTCCCCGTCACTGCGACCATTTTTTTGTTCTAGACCATACCTGGGAAACCCCAAGTTACGGATATATTAAGGGGCCAAAGTTCCAAATTTTTCACAGCTGGTTTTGTAAATACTAGTTTTTCAGGTTGTAACTTTACTTAAATTACCTCCGTGACCCGTTTACTATTCAAAGCATCCACTAGCACAATGTTTTAAGAGTGCTACTTTGAGTTTTACCCAATTTATTTAATTTTTGACCCAAAAATAAAGTCGTTTCTCCGCAAAAAAAAATGCGTAGGGGTACTTAGTGTGGTGTTCATAGTGTTTGGTTGACGGCATCGTGAAGGGTTCGTTTACACTCTGTATTACTTACATTTTGGTTTGTTCTGGATAATAACCCACGCATAACCAAAGAAATACAATATGCCCATTTTTAGGTCACAGGGTACTAGTTAAGTACTTTGACGACTGGTACAAATAAAATTCAAATTAAAAGTAACAGTATAACAATACTTGACATCTGTTTACGTTGCGCGTTGATCACTTTATAAACGAAAAGACTTTTAAAGGAGCACTCGACAAACGGAAACGGATGCGAATAATTTGATTAATTCTGTTGCGAACAAGTCCGAGCGGTTTCTATAAAACGTCGGTGTTTTGAAAAATCATTTATTCGGTTTTCGTTCTTACTTTAATTAGCAATTAAATAGAATCACGTCTTTTCAATAATCGTCGTCAAATTACGGCAATCTTTCTGGAATTTATTAGACTTACAAAAGCTTAGAGGAAAGATAAGAACAAGTACTTAGGAATTAAGTAAAGGAGCTTGTGGGTGATAACAATTGCCACTCGGATCAATGTACAGGTTAAGCCGCGCTTGCCTGGGTTGGTTTGTGGATCCTCCGGGCCAGGGAAAGAACGTTAAGTCGTTTATAGATTGTCGACAGTCGTAACAAGTCTGACGAATAGTCTTACCAAGGGGTTTCGTATTACCCAGCACCTACTAACTGGGTTGTGGAGGGTAGATTAGGTAAAGGACAGGCAGATGATGATTTAGTATTTCAGTTCCGAAGTGACGTCATACGGTATCAACGCTGGGAGGACATACAAAGTAGGAAGATATATGAGTATAAACCACAGCACGTCACGTCACACGTCAATATCTCATATTCATACTTGCTTTTCAATTTCATCGGGTCCTGGATATGCGGCTGATTTCCTTCACTCCACTGGATAACATTGGATGTTCTAACTGGAGATATGATCTACATAAATAGTTTTCTCTTCAATAATATTTTGTTTTTTAAGAAATCTGCACTATAGTTATTAAATTATTTGAATTATTTACAGATTGGAGTTTTCTTGAATTTCACATGTTTCTGTATGATTTGTTAAAAACAGAAAACTCAGTCATGTACAAGCAAAACCGCGGACACAGCTAGTTTCATGAACGCACGGATCTATTGCAGTTTGAAACGAAACCCATTTGTCTCATTTATTCAAAGCCGTGAAAACTCAACGGAGCGCACCGTACGGACCGGAAGCTGCGCCAACATGTAGTTAGTGCCAACTTCAGAGCTACGTATATCTGTATACACGAAATAGATTAAAACCGAACCTGAAAAAACAAGGCAATCGTTTCAGTGTTACCGTGGGATGTGCACAAAAAGCGAGTGTACGAGTATGTTATCCTATAGCCTCGATTCCCAAACTAATCCAACCTCTCTATTGAATGTTACCAGTCTCTACTGCGAGTACAACTCCCAAATATATCAGTTGTAAGAACAATATTACAATATTCGTGTAAATTAGATAAACTTCTCCGCCGTTCCGGTTTCTTTCTACATTAAAGCCGACATATTTTTTCGGTCTCAAAATTCTAATAAATAATTGAATCTCATTCGCGCGACGACCATTTTATCTCAAGCATTTTCTCTGTTTAATCAAAAGGGGGAAAATACAAAAATGTCGTAACACCTCAATGAAATGTTCTCCCTTTCAGGAGGTACATCTTATCGACGATTTCATCCCTTTTTTTGACAAAAGCGTCGCTTGGAATTTTTATAGACCTTAAGGTCTTCAATATTTTGGTCTGTAAATAATTCAAATTCGCCGAGGGCCCTTGGTTCGATATTTGCAAGTGAATAGGGGTGGTTTCGTTAGGGATGAACGCGTGTCATTCGTTTTATTACCCCTTTTTACAGTTTTGCCGGTTTTACGTGTGACGTAGTTCCTACTAAAGATAATATCTGTGTTGCCGTGACCATTCACGGCAACACTTTTTGTTAAATCATACCAACATCACAATTAATAATTATTCCAAATTCCAGACTATTCCGTAAATGAATTTATACATAATATTGGTTATATTTCTACGTCCATTAAAATTGTTGGAGATCTGAATTATCTAACAAAATAGTATAATGCTGCACATATTTGCAACTTGATATCCAATCTAAGTGCTAACAGCCACTCCGAGACATTCCGCTTCAAAGTATTTCAATCGAGCAGTTCTTAAATTACAGTTTAGTTTTATTGTTCTACGATCGCAAATAGACCAGGAGAGAGAGGACGGGGTGCCTGGGTTTGTGCCTGATCGATGGTAATAGGCTCGCCCCCTATTACGAGTACATGGAACTTAAACATAACAGGCGAAATCTGCCTAACTGTGATCACCAATAATCAAAATTAATTGTTTTATCCACGTACGCGTATTTCAGAAAATTTGACACCTTTTTTCTTCATTGTTTTTTCCTGAAGCTCAATCGCGTTCATTTGTAGGTCAGCAATATTTAATTTGACCAAATATTGACAAGTAATTAACTTGGGCAACACGCATATAATTTAAGCCATAATTTAATTGAACCGTATTAATTACACAAAGTAGAATGTGAAATTGCCTTTTTGAATATAAATCAAGAGCAGGCTTTGGTGTAGTTCAAATATTAATTTTATTGGCAATTATAATCTACTGAACAATAAACGTAATGACGTTGTCCAGCTTAGTCAGCACAAAAACTGTATTGTATTTAAACAATTATTTATTTTATTTCATTGAACGCCATACTTCCCCCCGCAATCCCGGCAGGGTTAGGCAGAGGTATACATACATAATAGAGTAGTACTCACACTACAGCAGTTTAGTTTAAGGTTAATCTCCGTTCCTTTGCCAAGTTGACATAATAATAACTAATTCAGTCACCTGTGAAGTTGCTTGACATAGTTTTCATTGCAATGTATTTTTCTAAGTTATGTTGTTGTGGAGTTGCGACTGCTGGGAATGCAGCCAGCTGTCGCAAGTACTGAAGACTTACTAACTGTTCGAGTAGTGGCGCCCGGTGACCTGGCACTTCAGTTAACACTTTCATTTCACTTGCTGGATTTTTGTTTGGAAACTATTCCTAGTGATCTACTACACACTCGGGAGCAATGCTTTGTTCTACTACTTACTTAAAATAGTTAGGAAACGATTAATGTTGGCTTAACTTTTGATGAAAGTGTTGCTCTAGTAGGTACGCTATACGTCATATCCGGTATACCGATGTGAAGACGCATCCGCATTTTTCTATCCTCCAGTCACATAAAAGCAAAAAATCTTTTCATAAATAAATAAGAAACATATAAATAGAAATAAGCTTTATTCAATCAATCCAGTATTCATAATATCGGAAATATAAAGATATTCGCGACTGCCCCAGATTTATAGTCGCGGCTCGCCTTGTTCAGAATAACATCAGTGACCTTTCATTGATTTGCTCGGCCTGAAGTATTCTAGTTGTCTATGTTTATCTTGCCAAAGGTTTGTGATTGTCAGTTAGAGGCCACAATGGAAATCGAAGTGTAAAACTATTTTGATTTATGTTGGCTATATTATTATTAGTTAGTTTGGGAACTATATTTATAAACATACTTAGATATGTATGTAGTTATTTGGACGTATCGATGATTAAGTTCGATGATGAAGAGTGAGTATATTATTAGTGGAGCAGCTGATAATATGGCTGTTCTAAACACCTGCCGACGCAATATTGTGAGAAGATTTGGCTGATTGGGAACTTATTCTAAAGCAGTTTTAATTACTATTTAAATATCTGTCTAATTTTTGAAGGACATTAGCTATAACTATGTATTTGAAAAGGCCCATTCATTCATCGATTGTTTTGTAAGTTTTAACATCAGCAAATTAAAAATAAGTGGCGCTGAAGATAATTGTTGATGTTTAGTTAATGTGAATCAAGGCAAGTTCAAGTCTCAAGTTCAAGTAGTCAAGTTTAGTAGAAGTAACTGTAGTGGGCTAACTTCTAAACCATTATCAAAGTTTCAATTCTGGTTCTAGGTCGAACAGGTTATTGTAGATCAAAGTTAAACTTCACAAGTTCATAAATATTCCTATTCGTACTAACTTAAGCACTTTCCTATTACTTTGCTGAACAGTTAACAACCGGTGTTTAAATGCTGTTCATCAAAATCGAGAAATAAATTTATATCACACATATCTCTGTCAAAAAGACAAAATATGTATGTCCCGTTGCATAGCATGCATCTATTAGCACAGGAGTGTAACACTAAACTTTGTGATATATTTTTGTTAACTCAAAAGCCAAATTATAAGGTCAAGAAACCATCATCTCACTCACTTGGCGGTAACCGATTTGTATTAAATATTATTCCCCTATCCCGGGCAGCTCTGCTCGGGGTGGTGCCGACCTTGACTGCCCTGGAACACCGCCAACCCTCGCCATGGCAATGTGCCTACAACAACTGTACTTCCTCTTTCACGAAGTTGATCTATGCCACGCTTGTCCTTGGCATTCATGCCCTATACTAGGAGTTAAGTAGACGAATATGTATTATGAACACAACATACCTAACTGGCGAAAATTGCGTGTAGTAGACCTGTGCTTAGCCCTACAGCGACAGCAGGCGTTATATTATAATGTCATGTAACTACATATTATGAAAAAGCATAATTGATTGTTTGATTGTAAGAAGGCATTTTTGGAAAAGCCCGGCTTTGCTGCAGTTACAAAAACTATTTAATCACTAATTGAAGGCCACAATATTAACGATGCTTACTGAAGCTGGTTTCAAAGACACAAAAACTTGAAGACGATTTTGTTTTATGCATTTCACAACTTCATTGATGTGTTCAAAATCCCTTAAGTTAACTAATACATATTAATCAGTATGTACGCATGTCACTCATTAACTCAGTTTTTGAGGCTTCATTAAGCATAAACGAACTGAAACAACAATATATTATTAACTTGTGGGTGTCATGCATGTTGCAATACAATCAGCCCACGGAAACGAATATTTAAAAATCTTTTGGATGAAACTGTATCGTACGTTTATTAAAATCTTGATACTTGATCCGATAAAAAGTAATGATTAAAAATTTTATACTTCAAAAATTTTATTATTGTGTCAAAATAAGCATTGTGACGAGGATTTTTTAGAAATTGAAGTACCTAACTTACGTGGAAACAGTTTGAAGTGTTATATTTTTTTTATAAGTAGGTACGACTGTTTATTTTAAATTGAAACCTTGGTCATGTAAGTTACACGCAAATAAATCTACAATAATATAGGGTGTGATACGTAACTTAGAAAAGTGTAACACCTAATATCACGTCCTCGTAAGTTTATGAATTCAAAACACTTCACCACGAATGCACTCCCCCTCGAAAAACTGAACAACGAATGCTCTGTAGAGACATGACACATGACACGACCTTAGCTGGTGCCCCATCAAGTAGGCCTCTATGCCAAGGACCTTAGCTTAACTTATAACAAAACTAAATACGACATACGTATGCCCGTTAAGACGTGAAACGATAACCAATAGAGTTACTTTCGCATTCATATTGGTATGGATTCAACAGAACAAAACACTTAACGTCTTCACCTGAATCAGTTAACGAACACCGAGTTATAATGATATTCCTAATGAGAAACGGCATTCATTATTTACGCGTCTTTTCATTAATACAATCTTCCTTTTTCTAAAAAGCTCTGCAATATGACACGCGTCTGTGTTCGAGTTATATTGTAAATTGCGCCGGAACATGTGAAGTCCAGCATTGTGTTACAGCTACAGCGGTCTTTATTACATTATATCATACAATTGTATTAGTACTCGTGGGGCTTTAAATGAGTGACAATAAGTGAAATCTTTTATTCTCTTGCAACATTTATCTGTTTACCACTTTTATTAATTGCAATTATATTAGGGGCTTACTTTGTGTTGTTCGGAATTAAATCTTTATTCATGAAGGACTGTCTCGTTGGCCTTTCCGCCGTCAGCGCTAGAGATGAGCATGAGGTCATGAGTTTGATGCCCAGCTCGGTAATGTGACTGATATTGGGTTTTCCCATCAGGATCTTCTCATGACTATAGAATCGTCTCAAATTATGTACATGGGCGTTGGAATATGGGTGTAAGTACTACGGGTAATTGTCGGAGCTGCGGGTTGTTCGAAAGGGATACCGCGGCTTCGGATACAAAGGGCTAAGAAGGAACATGGGTGGTTTTTAGTAAGTAGAAGTCTGACACTCTTTTCCGCTCCGTTCAGAGCGGGAGGAGTCATTTGATAATTACCTACCCTCCAAAAGTAAAGTACTACGGGTAACCTCTGCCTAATCCTTTAAGGATTAAAGGCGTAAAGTTAAGTTATCTTTAAAACTGTACATGTTGGCACGCCTTCACATTTCAAAGACCGTAATATAATTGTAATGTAATTTAAGTAGAACGTAGTCGAAACGTTCCCCGGTTCGGTGCCGAGTCATTTCGTGTTAACATCCACATGTACCCATTTTCATTACGTTTTACATTAGCGCGGGTAAATCGAGGCTTATTTTATTATGTACATAGATAACACGTGTTCATAGGACGCATGTTGTGTTAAAATTATATTCGTGTACATGTCTCTATTTCAATGAATATATATACAAAGTACCGTTCCTGATTAACGTATATAATTAATAATATTTGGTTGAATTCTTGCACAGTTTTAGAATCACACAGTGTGATGATTAACAAAATTATTCATCATGTACAAACAAACAAATCTTTCCGGTTTTTTTATCATAGTGTTTATCTATCCTTTTTTATTTCAATTCAAAAAGCAATAGGCATTTCGTCCGTAGAAGAAAACCTGCGACACTTCAATCGCAAAATGTAACAATAAGTTCCAAAGTGATAAACTCAGCGTATATCTTCTAGTCATATTCGTAAGCCTGAGCGTACATAATGTAAGCAAGACTACCATTAAATTGAATTTCAGTAACACAGTACAACGTTTGCATTCTTTCTCAGCCATCCATTGCAGCGACTAATTAACCACAGAAGCTCACAATTAATCTGCTGATTATAACTAGTTTCGCGCAGTTGCAGGGTGCAACTTCATGGTAGCAGGTAACAAGCCATTCTAGTTAAACAAACTATTTAAATTTTCAGCAGAAATTATTAACAGATTTGAACCGAAGTTGTTTTAATGTTATTTTAGTTTTCGAGGACCACTAGTTAGGAGTTACTCGGATACCTGAGTTCAACTAATATTATTAGGAAACTCTCAACTTAGCTTAAAACACATTTTAACATGGTAACGGATTGCAACGCGCTTCTGTAGTTATGGCAGGAGTTAACCAATTAGTACTCAAGTTTAATTCTGTGTCAGTATTTTGTTTTATTTATTTATATTTACGAGTAGCTCGCTGTTCATACATTTCAAACAGCCTTTTTACGAAAACTTTTTTTAATCAGGGTTTCGAACAAAAAGTTTACCTAATACAATACGAACTTGTTGTTTACTGAGGACTGTGGTGTGTTGTGTGATACACGTGTCATTATCCCGGCGTGCTGTTCCATGAGGTTCCAGCCCAATGGGCAGGCAGACGGTCTATAGGACAAATTGTTTCACACAATATGCGAATTATTTACAGCTATTGTTTTACAAACTCGATAAATATATTCTGCGGCCTGAATTCCAATATACACTGCTCTGAATTGAATTAAGTTTCATAAAAGACAATATAACATTTTTAGAACATAGTGAAAATTTATGTTTTTTTTTTTAAATATTGAAAATTCTTATCAACTTTATGTCGAAATAATATAATATTTATTAATGTATTAACTGCCCGACAAATTTTAGAAATACCCGATAAGTACACAACGAGAATATTTTCTAGAAAGTTCTAATAATAGGAACGGACACAATGGCGACAACGATACACGACGTTACTTGTGATTTCATAGTAATTATTTATAATATACAGCTCTAGCCGTATATAAATATACATATTTCTTGCTCAAAATAAGTTTTGTAATAAACGACCATAACAAATGAGTATTGACTGTTAGACAACAGTAAATCTTACATTATAGTCGTTTCCATAAATTTATTTGCAAAACCTAATCTTCTTGAATGTTGTGCCAAACATTTTGAGCTTTTGCCATTGGCATGTAAAGCAGTCGTTGTAAGTTGGAGCACGACTTTTGATTAAGATAAAACAACTCTAAACACATTCTCCGCCTCATTTCACTGCTAACCTGTTACGAAACATACAAACTTAATAAAATAAATGTATGAGCTAAGGCTACACTGAAAGCCGCAAGAAACTCGTGAGATAATGTCGACTGCTACACATTTTGTACGCCCTCGTGCGAGTAATGCACCACTGATTGGTCCAGTAGCTATTTATTTATTTAAATTTAATTTTTCTTGCTATGCAGCAAGCCGCTCTCGGAGAATTAATCCATAACGTGGAGGATTAATTAAAACCAGTAAATGAGGATCATTGTTATTTTTTAACCGACTTCCAAAAAGAAGGAGGTTCTTTATCGTGAGATTAACATATTCACAAAAAAAACCTGTTTGCGCTTCATACACGCTGCGTCTAGTTTGTTAAACAAACCTTTTTATAGGTAGCGTGGTCTGAAGCGTCTAATAATAGAGACCTAAAAATAAAACCTCGTTCGCGCTTAAAATAGCCGGGGATAATCACCCGATACGAGCTACACCGATCGTAGCACCGTGCTACGCTCGTAGCGGGCGTAGCGCTACGACGGGGCTACGCAAGTGGCGCTTACACTTCAAGCTTTTATTTGTGTGTTTGACAACAAAAACTTTCAGAAGTTTTTTTCTAATTATTTCGTCTTTGTCTGTTATCGTTGTTATTTTAATAATTGAACATTTCTAAGCAAAAGTTAACTTTCCATAAAGTTGAAAAGTCTAAGAATTACTTTCGTAATGTGATAATTACCATCATTAACAAAAAGTTATAAGCTCAACGAGTCTTTTTACTTTTATGAAAGTAGAAAGAAGAATAAATGAAACACGCTTAGGATGTTTGTTCGGGGAATGTTTCGTTAATTACGTTGTAGTACCAGCATCATGTCGGCGACGAGACACTTCACTGCCCTCATTAAGTTCACGGAAAACACGTGACATTGCGAAAACTTGCGATGACCATAATGTGGAAGCATATTTATTATGCTACCCATAAAATATTACTTTAATTGAAATTATTGCCCTTTGTATCAGCATAAAAATTATTTACTACCGGTTCATGAATTATTTATTATCGGTTTACATAATAATCTCACTGACGTAGCTAGTTCGTAGTTATATTTAAAACCGCTGTACATATAGTTCAGGCACTCGCTATCTGCTATGAGTATTAGCAGATGTTCCCCATTAATAAATGCTAATATCACACAAATTCCTATAAAGCTGGCAAATCTGACGACGCGAAGACAAACTGAGTTATCCAATCGTACGCCGTCGGCCGCACATATTAAGCGAATAAGTGATGACGTGTTGTCCGCTACCTCCCTCGCTGCCAACCCTAACTCCGTCACGTTGGAACGGTACTACTAAACAGATTATTTCCAAACCGCTTACTGACGGA
The DNA here is from genome assembly GCA_949774965.1 of Diarsia brunnea. Taxonomy (NCBI): domain Eukaryota; kingdom Metazoa; phylum Arthropoda; class Insecta; order Lepidoptera; family Noctuidae; genus Diarsia; species Diarsia brunnea. Next base: position 35,806,858 of record OX458996.1, read on the forward strand.
AACAACTTTGTTACAATAACTCGGTTAAGGATCGACGATCGATCGCAAGTAATTGTGTAATTAGGCACTTCATATTTAAATAGATCTTGGCACTAGTCGTAACCTTCTTGTAAGAAGACTAGAGAAGCTCTGAAACCTTTTCCATAAATAATAAAATTACCTGTGAAAAAACCTATGAGCGATTTTTCGGTCTATTTCAAGACTATTTGTTCGTATGCAATGCATCAATTGTCACTTTCTTGTTGTGAACACAACAACCTCGGTGAACAGGTTCCATTACAAACCTGCTTATTATATTGTAACAAGCATACACTATTTTAACAACAAATAGAGACAAACGTAAATTCCCCCGTGGTTCAGACAACCACAACGCGTTACTACGCAAATACATAAAACTATGTACAATATGTCCATAACTATTGCCCTATTCATACAAGCTCGTTAATAAGCCCCAAGGCTGCCTCTCGTTTAAAAACCCGTAACCATGGCAACCATGCCTGACATCAAAAGCCCCTCTGGGCAGGTTTCAAACAAACCTAAAATATTCCTATTATTTCCGAACTCCATATTTTGTGATTGTTATTTTGAATTTCGGTGAAATGAACGGAAATTATATGTTTGATATAATATATTGTGTGAAGTTAAAGGTATCACTTTTCTCGCTAAGGCAAATAAAAAATAAATACTTAAAGAAACAAAACAAACTTTTGCTTGCGTCATTCAATATGTTTCTTAAAGAAATTTCTAGAATTTACGTAACTTGAAGGTTGTTGATACTTAAAACACGTGAGTGTTTGGACTCAAAAACGACAAAATAATGCACGTGTAACTGTTGTGAGGTTTTATGCATATTGTCTGAGCGTAAGTCCCGTAACTGTCGCAGCGCCGTAGACCTTGGAGGAGTTGCTAAACTATCTGACCTACTTCAAATCTAGGCTAAGTGCTATTAGGTTTTTCATTAGAAATTTCCCAGTAGTCGCCCGGAGTTCGGAAGTTGGCGGTGTAATACCCCGTGCCAGAGCACGTTAAGCCGTTGGTCCTGCGCCTGGTCTCTCTCCGGTCGTGTCGGATGGCCGTCCCATCGGACTATGAGAGAAAAAGGAACAGAGAGTACACCTGTGCGTGCGCACACACGCCTGCACTACATCTCCCGCGCCGATGATGGCTAATCTCCGCTGTGACCGAATACGGCTAGAAGGACTACTCTGTTAAGACTACTTTCTATGAGGAAATTGTTTTTAATTATTCCGTTGCAACATTTTTTCGGGACTATCGCTCATCATTGCCCAGGTCCTTCTTTGGTGGTTATCACAGTTAATTCAATAAGACATAATAGCCAAAAATATTTTTCGATCTATGCCAAACCTGATCAAAATCTGTCCGATTTTATTAAAAGTGAAGTGGCAAGAAAACGCTCGGTAATTACTGCGGTTATCAGCGAGTGTTATCACGTCAAGAAGCACTAGCGCACGACGCCTACTTGAGATACAGCGCGATAACCAGCGCTGGCGGCAGAGCGCGCTATCGGCGCTATCGGCGCCATCTGAGCAGGTAGATAACGTGACGTCAGCGCGCTAGGCGCCAACTGCTTGCTTGTACCTTATTTTGTTTATTTATTTATTGTTTTTGGCGATGGATATTTTGGCAAACGTATTTGGAAGCCTTTTGGTACTTAAATAAATATTTCATAACTTACATAACTAACAGAATATCACGCCTTGCAGGGGTTAGGTAGAGGTTAGCCTAACAGTACATCCACAGCAGTTATATTTTTGTGTCATTATTTCCCATAGGAATTATAAATAACTCACAATTTGATTGGTACTAACCAGTAGTCACATTTTCGATAAAACTTAGTGATAAATGAACGAAGCACTTACAAGCACATGGTTTAAAAAAATACCAAGCGTTGTGCAATAACATACTGCCTAACTATCATATAGTATTCGCGGGAATCGAACCTGTGATACAAAGCGCTGCCTCATCACCAAGCTAGCTTTCTCAATGTTCATTTGGTTAGGATAGGGTTGTATTAGAGGTCAACCTTCACCTAACGAAGTCTAAGCGTCTAATTTAAACAAGAATGTATATGATAAAGCCATGCGGAAACAAAAACACGGCTATCAGCGTAGACTCTCACTGTTGCCATGCGGCTGGCACTCGGCTGGCACTCGGCCTTGGCACGCAGTTGGCAACCCCATCCAATCGATAGCAGACGCATTGCAGGCTACTGCTGCAGACCTGTGTACGATGACCACTTTCGATTGTCTTGTCAAAGTTGTGTTAAGGTATCTCTCGGGGCCATAAAGGAAGGTATAAGAGCAGTGAACGAACAAAATAAATGAAAAGGAATATCATAACATCACGCTTATAATCCCCGAAGGATTAGAGAGGTTTACTCCACAGAACATCCACATTTCGCACGGTATGCTTAATTCCTATGCACCCAATAGGAGGCAAGCGCCTATTGCTAAAACGGATTTTTTAATTTTTTTTTTGTAATAACTGACGGCTATTAGACTGAAACAGTAACGATGCTGTGGCTACATTTCCAATAAATCATCGTCTATTTTAGGAAGCTTGAAACGGAATAATCCCGGTTTAACTTATTATATTTTGCAAAAGTTTTTATTTAATTGAATACTCCTTTAACCTTTCGTATGGCCGGAACGTAGAGACACAATGGCTTTTTAATTGTGTCTCATTACACGGCATACGGAAGATTAAATAAAGCCTTTGCATTTCATTTCAAATAAATAGTAAAGTAAAAACGCCGATAGTCGCTCTCGCGTGCTGTTTTTTTTCTGCCGGAAACCGGAATGTGCTTGAGCGGAAATGTGGTAAAAAGACTGTGGAAGAAAGTATTCCAACACTGAACTGCTTTTAATTGATAGTAAATAACAGGTTATTTGTCTATATGTTTACTTGATGCATTTTGTGCTGAATAAATACTTGCATAAATATTCCAAACTAATGATACTAAAATTGTTGTTCACGAACCTGTCCGGTAATCATGGTAGTACCTGGTTTCACATTAAGACAACAAAATTAATTTTAAAAAGTTGCTTATTGATTCTCTTTGAGTTGGTAAACTACATTGTGATTATTGTGATCCAATTGTGGCTTTTGATAAATCTATATACCTAATTATGATGCAACATATTAAAACAAACTTTCATTATGTTCACAACTGGTCGTTAATCCATATAAAAGCAAGTTTAATTAATGCCTTTTACATACATAGTAAGGTATACTAAAAACTGTTTTGAAAATACTCATAAAGAGCTCTGTTTACTTTCGAATACGGCTTACTTTTGCACTCGTAAAGCGGACGGATAAATATTTGTATTATTTTTCCCGGGATGCTTGCTTTTGATTTCACCAAAGAAACTTTGCAAAAGAATTTAATCAATGTAATGTTGTTTTCCCAGATAAGAGACTCGTTAAATGTATAAAGTATATATTGTAAGCGGAGTTATAGTTTATCTCAAAGACAGCATCCTTTGGGAGTTGCTCTGCGAAGAAATGCATCTTTTAATACACTCCTAATGTTTCTTCGGGTTTATTTTAAGCTCGTTACTAAGACGCGCATGCAAACTGTATTCCCGAAGGAATCATTTGATGGTCTTCGAGAAACCTTGAGGAGAACTAATATTAGTGAAAACGTTAAATAATATTAGCTTATTCCTTTTGTATTGTGAGGATTCTCTTGTGAACGAGTCGGAAAAATCGTTGATATTCGTTGTGCTTTGAACGTTACATAATTATATTCTCTGATAAGTAAATTGGTACCGAGATATGTTTGAATCCATAACCTGCTGTTTAATAAACCAAAACACTCAAATGTCAAACCTTTCAATTTGACAAAATTAATTAATGTTCTTTTGTTTGTAAATAAATAAGTGAGGTACGAAATTCATTTAAAATAGGATTGCGATTGTATTATGGAATTATCGGGTTTCTGGTGTTGGATACCCATTTAACGCAACCACAAATCAAAACGTGTAAACTCCTACATTCTACACCGGGTAAGCAACAATTACAGAAAGCCACCTGATACGTTCCTTCTACTTCGTCCCCGTTCATACACGTACCTACACCTGGACATTCACGCCGCCGCGCGCCGCTCGTGAGTACTGCGCACCTGGCCTTCTAACAACTATCCCTAATAAAACAGAAACCAGATGAATCTTTAAACAAAGCCACTGTAACACCGAGCTCATTGTAGGAGGCTCAGCAAACCGCCACTTTTCCTCTAGTACACAACTACATAGGGCAAGACGTCACGGGATGAAAATGAAGCCGCCGGCTGTTTGCTAATCTTTGTGTTTCGTGCAGCCGCGGTGTGACGAGGGGTGACAGCGCTCCGGGCGCCCAGGAGCCACTGTGACGTCCGGGAACCGCCACAGGTAGTGGGGACGTGGGCGACTAGACAATGATAGTGGTGCTATAGATCTTGTTGCCTTGCAATTTGCGCTTGTTGCTTTACACACAATAATTTCGGAAATATTTGGTTTCACTCTTAACTCACTTATTGTTCAATCAGAGGAACGCGTTAAATGATCAAACGCTTGTGTATAGTAAACCACGAAGAGTCCGCACCGAGTTGTGTTCAACTATTTCCCTAACAAGAACTCGCATACCTTGCAAATACTCACCAAAATGAGTGGCTACTTGAAAATCGCAGATAATTCAATATTCGTATTGTCTGTCTCCAAAGGGCCCGTTCAGCTCGGCCGAGCACTTACGTCGCGTGAGTGAGCACTGGCCCGAGAGGTCTCACATAAGTTTGTAGCCCGATGTCTTCAATAGACGGTTATTTACTTTTACCTCGCTTTTATTTGAGCCCGAAAATACAGTCGGCGACTTCGACTCAAAGGACCAATATCTTTTGCCTTTCAGATATTCGGTTTAGAGATATTTACATTAGTCGGCGATGAACGATAAACTACTTTCTCAAAGCGATTATTTTTCAATAACAATAATCCGTCTCCTCCGTATTAAATTCTTTCTTTCGGTATATCCTTTCAACGACATGCACATGCTATTACGTGATATTAAGTGTAGGTAACAGTTAATCTACTTGATTCGGGGACTTGTGGAGATTCCAAAATGTTAGACAGCTGCTGACAGCTCGACCGTTGTCCACGTGTCATCAGTCATCACCATAACTTGCTCAACAGTGTCTTTGAATCAAACATCCAGCTATATAACTTGGTTTTACGAATTCGATCTTCATTTCTAGAGATAAAATTCTAAACTTATTCTGTGAACACCGTTAATATTTATTCTTTTCAATAATACAATTGAATCGTTGCGAATCCACCACGTTTTGTTTGTATTTAGTTATATTGCAGACATTGTGTAGTTGTCACTGTCATGCCTTTTATATAAAACCGTCTAGCCGTTGTCTGGAGCTATAGCATCGACAGAACGTGATACATTCATACCTACAGACTTGTTGATAAAAGAAACTAGAAATAGTTCACTTGGTAGAAAGAAACTTTAATCAAAATGACAGGTTTTTTGTAAGGCATTTTTTTTTAATCTGAAGCAAAAGTGTGTCTAGTGTCAGACCTAGAATAGTCTTGATGTAAGAAAGGTATTATTTCTGTATCTGTGGAGTAGAAATTTCCAACAAAATTATCGATTGCTTTAAGCTAAATTAATTAACTACAGTATAATTAATGACCAGTAGTAAGCTGTAACTGCAGGACTTGTATACATATAAGTAGTTTTTCTTTTTAGCGTGCCGATGGCAATATTTGCTGAGTCTGGCCAGAGCTCAGCTGCAGCACTTACATTATTATGACTTGGACAGGCAACAGTTTTCCGTAGAAAAGTAGCAGAAAATCTTTTGACAGCCAGTAAATGGCTTTAACAGTTTCCTTTTAGCCTAGTGCACTTTGGTACCTGAAACATTCTACTCTATGTCAGTCTTTCCCCGAAGCTTTAAAGTTACCGGTTTAAACTGAACGGCTTGTCAACTGTAAACGTAGCACTTACCAACATGATGCCAGTGCATGGCCACGAGCTACACGCAGAAGCATAGAACACAAATTTTCATGCCATAAAGTGTTGCGAAGCGCCGCCGCCCGATGCAATCGCTAAGGCAATAAGGGACACACTTGTGTCGCAAGTCGCATTCTCTGAGGTCGTGCACGAGGCTATATGTAGTAAAGTTACTCTTAGTTCTTGAAGTTGAGGTACGTAATTACGTAGAACTGCATTGAGGTTGGCAGGTTACTCTTGTTGCCTTACTTAACCACGAGTAAAGCCGACGTTTTAAAGTTAAATATTTCCAGAAACAGAACCAGAACATACATATTGTTCCAAACAGCGTGTTTTTTATTTGATGTTCACGTCAATACCTGCTACTAACAAACAACAAGCTTTTTACTCGTTTTAGGTAAAACGTAAAAGCTTAAAATGGTTTTGACATTCAAATAGAGTGACTTGACCGTTGATGTTTATTACTAATTATGAATTAGTTTACGTAACGGCTAGATAGGCAGAAACTTCATTATTGTCCGTCAACATAAACAATAAGTACATACATAACCAATTAAAGTAGGTAGATATTCCAGCCAAGCCGTGTTTTTGTGCAAGGTTAAACGAGACACATGTTTTTGTTAAGTAATTCGTTTTGACATTTTACAACGCTACACTCCGATACGCTTCACACAGAATAGATAAACAATTATATTGTGTTTACGATAATTGCAATTTATTAAGATCCATATCACGCAGGTATCGATTATCGGCTCTCGCGTAATCGATCGTTATCCGATACTTGTAAAACACCTTGTTATCAAACCTTATCGTTCGTTTTTTACCAATATACTTACTCAAATGCGGGCTTTATTCTCTCACAGTTAACGTTTAAATCCTTTTGAGGCAGAGAACAGATTCTTCAAAATTCAGTCAAACTTGCAGTTACAGTAATTTCTACTCTGTGCTAATAACAAAAGTGTTCAGATTTGTAAATATGCATTGTTAATTTTTGATGGTTTAGCTGTTATGCACACAGTTTTATAGGTTTATGGTCCAGGGATTGCTTGATACGATTGTATGGTAGGACGGCAGTAGGTAACCTATTAGTGCGATATGTTACGGGTCAGTCGTCGGTCAAACGCCCAGAAGTCTCGCAACCAGTTCTGCCGAGGGGTTCCCTGGCACTCAGTTACTGGATTGTGGAGGTCAGATAGGCAGTCGCGACATGACTACTGGTTCTTGGCTAAATCCGGTTAGACTCGAAGCCAACACTTGAATTTGGCAAAGGCTAAGCAATTAATACTATATGGGCATGTGTGTTTCACGACACTTATTATATGACTTCAGTATTGTTAAATGTATCCCATCAAAGTTTCCCCGCGGTCAGACTCGCTCACCGTTACCATAGATCTGCTTTCAGCCTTATTTAAGTCGGGACGGGATTTATGTAAAATAATTATGCAAATGTAATTTTAAAACCGCTCCTGCAATATTGGTTTGTTAAACCATCAATTTAAATCAACTTAAGGGGGACGAAAACATTTTTGTCATCGTAAAGTAATGAATTCATCATTTTAAATTATGAGTTACTTCCTGATTAAAAGTACCATCAGGGAACTTGTAAAAGCTACTTGGCACTCTACTTAAAGCCATTTTATAGTATTTTTGGTATTCCCTACAATCCAAAAAAAACAGTTGTCGGTTGTTTAATTATTTGAATGTACGGGCTATCTCAGTGATCAGTGAAATGATTTCCAGAGTTTTCAAAAGAAGTTTAGTTGATTTCATGTGACGGTTGTTTTCACAAATATCGAGGAGTTTAATGAAATACTTCGGTACAAATAATTACGAGTTCACTACACATTTTAAGTGTTGCTGTAGTATTTGGTCGCACGAGCACATCACACGTTAGCGGGCTATCTTATCTGTCGCTATTACATCAATAAAGATTATTTAATAATTTGGCCGTAATACTAACAGAACGCCATAGTAGACGAGAACAAAAATACTGCCTACCTACACTTTACGTTCCCTTTGGTCGGCTTGACAAAAAGTTTAAATTCAAGTTGTTTTACTCAGATTTTGTGGAAGCCACAAAAATGTCGATGCTGGAATCTGACCTGAAGCGATAAGTATGTATAAAGATTTTATAATGGAGTGGTAATGCAATGCACCTAAGATTGCATTCACGTGTATGTGTATAAAACTTAACATAGCATTTATTCCATTAATGCTATGTTATGTTTAATGATATAATACAGTTTGAGTTAGTAAATACTCGTAGAACCTAAAAACTCGCATGTAATACACTCTTTTTTCTGGGCTGTATTTTATAATCTATTACAATTTTTTAATGATTATCTTTGAAAGTCAAAGTCACTATCTTATAGTGAAGTAGTAGATAGTGGAAAATAAATCGTAAACTATTCGAAAACATTATCATTATCTGTTTCTATTCAAGATATCTATCATTCAAGAAGTACTAGTTCGCATACGAAGTAGTACAACAACTATTTGAAAACGCTAGTTATCTTGTTAATAATTAATGATGTTTAAAGTTTAAAGGTACCTAAATTGTTAGCGATCTGAACAATTTGAGTCGAAGGAGCAATTATAATACACGGGGCCAATCAATTTCCTGTACCTTTGTGCTCGCAAGTCAATATCGTGACAAAATGGCCGAAATAACTTGATCGTCGGACGTTTGTCGAGCACTTTCATATTCGCGATCGATGTGATTGAACTCCCCCTCCTCATTTGTCCGATTCAGGGTTTTTCCAAGACATGTATAAAAGGTTAAGTGCTTTTCAAATAAATTCCTTTACCTTATTGCGGATTATTTAAAACGTAATCTTCTCTCTACAAGCAAAAAAGGAGTTCGCTTTCCAACTCGTCCATCCAACACTATCATCTTCCTTTAAGTTCTAAGAGTTGATAAAAAATATTATTAATTAAGTTTGTCTCGCTGGAAAGTTAAACTGACTTGAGACCGTCAAAGAATAGAAAACTAATAGAAAAACTGAACTTTGCGGCCACGGCCTCGCTGATAAATAAAGTTTGCATTTAAAAGCTGGTCTTGCAAATTGCTTTTTCATTTAATGAGAAGAGAAGGGAAGCAATTTATTGTACGGAAGTGCATTTTAAATATAAAACTCAATTTTAAATGACCAGCCTGTAGCCGATTGTTTGGATTTAGTTGAAATGAAAGTGCCATTACAGCTGATAAAACATTTATTTTTGTTAGTCGGTTCATCAACACGGATTCACAGTTTGAACAATAAACTGAAAGGTTTGCATTCAGTAACAAATTGTAGAGTTATAGTAACATGAATGTTTTACCTCGGCACGATGTAAAATAACAAAGGTGGGTGTAACTATTTGCGAACTATTTTATCTAGTAGGTACGTACCTGTATAATGAAAGGACCTGTATGATGTTTCATTACACAAGGAAGTTAGAAGTTGAGTTAGAAAAATAGCCTTCACCGGTTCCGTTTATCAAATACAAGCTGAAAGCAGTACATTATCAACAAACACATTATGCCACTACACACGTCGGCTTTTAAACAAGGCTCGTAATATTTGTTCGTAATTTGAGGCTTTTAGTCGTAAGTGCATTATCACCGCAAATCAGCCGATAATATTATATATTGATGACACGCGATGATAACCCGTATTCTAACTGACTTCTGTCAGCTCTCACTCGTTTACATTCTTTCACTGAATTACCTAAGGGTATGGTGCCTAACTTAAGTTGCAGTGGGTAAGACATGTCGCAAGTCGGATGGCCGCTGCGGTTGAAAAGGATCTGACAGTTTTATGTCTGGTAAAGGATCTGCCAGACATAACGGAGACAGTTCACTGTGTGAAATCGGCGCTAAACCGTTAATGCCATGAGCTACAAGTATAGAACTGGGAAAATTGGCAAGGATTGAGGGAACACTATGCTTGTTCAGCTGTGGATGTGTTTCGGTTGGTATTATGAAGACGCGGTAACAGACCTATTATTTTTTTATTTTATTAACTAGCCAAATAAACCAGCTGCAAATATTCAGCTTCACACATAGGTATGAAACATGCTATTAGTGAAGGTACTTTACTGTTACTAATGCGGTATGAAGGTTTTGGGAGCGAAAATGTCACGGAGTTTGTGTGTGTAAATCGAATTAAGAATAAATTATAATGACCCCGGCTTACAGAAGTTCATGTAAGGTTAGCTTAGCCTATCTTAGCTTTAGTACATTGTTTTCATCGCTTTACATTCCAAACTTATCTCGGCCACCTCCGTTGGCGCCGCACATATGGCTGATGGCCCTACCGCAGCGTTGAGTGCGGAACTTAACTATCTACTCGAAGTCGACACCTACTAACAACCTTAACGTGATGTATTTTGTTCGGTAGTTTCATTAATAAATTATGCCAGCATGTTTGTCTCCTGACAGTTGTCAACACGATGTGTATATGAATTTAAATATTGGGAATTCAGCTTTGTTATTTGAATTGGAAACAAAATTTGTAAGCCGCTTTTACATATCTGCATCTAAAATTAATTAAACGCGCTACAGTAAAGTGACAGGCCTTGGGCGCACTGTGACAGAAAATGACAGCAGTGGCACCTGTCACCTGTGTGCCTCGCGTGACAATAGTCACATTGCCTGAGTATGGGAACGAGATCTGTCTGTCTGCTTCAAGCTCAGCATTCAGTCCATAAATAAGTTGCAGCTTGTCACGTCCCGCGTCTGGTAAACGCCTCGGGAGCGACTCGAACTGACACCAACCTTAAAATAGAAGACTACTCGACACTCCTCGTAATTTTCTTAATTAGCAATGAACGGCTTGAAAGACTAAAGAAACAAATAAAAGGTCTTTAGCGCTAATAGAGTTGTATTTTATTTTCGCCTTTAATGGAGAGTTTTATTATTTATTTTGCTTTTAAATCTACACAAGTCAGTGAGACTAATGATATTTATGATTCAATGTTCGTTTACTTACAATAAAGCATTTTACTTCTATATCATCATATCAACTTATCTATGGTTTCGAAACTACATTTGTGTACGAAACCTCCAGACTTACACGAGTAAGCTTTCAAAAATGTCTGCTCACAATATATTTAGTGACAGTAAAAGCAAATAGACTCGAATAACTTGCTCTAATGCGGCAGCCGATCGCTTTGTCACATTTAAACGTATTGTTCTATTTCATTTAAGTCCGTTACCTAATAGGCATCCATTAGGAGATTTAAATCTTTATTTAAGCACTAAAGGTTTTTTCGCGTACTTTTAAAAGTCTCAAAGGTACTTCGGCCCACTCGCATTCATACATTGAATTTGTTATTTTTACCTTTTCCATGCATATGCTCCACGAGCGAGATAGAATGTACGAATGGATTCACTATGGCAATGTTACCTTAATTAATGAATAACGAATTCAATAGGCGAGCCGGCTGAAAATAATAATTCATACCCAGATGTAAAAATCTTTTTTTTATTTTGCTAGCCTACATTGTGTCCCACTGCCCACTGCTGAGCAAAGGCCTTCCTTTTCTCATTCCAAACCTTTCTATCACGTTCGATCTCTGGCCATGTTAGCCCCGCAAACCTGATCAGAAAAAAGATAAAGGTTTAAAAGATCCATTGTTTGTTTATAAATGAAATGGGATAAGGGTCCAAGTAGTGTTGGATGGTAATCGGCGTGGATGGATGACAGCAATTAGTTTGGAGTGTCACGTTGTTGGGCTAGGTGGCTAGATATCGCAGCTTACCATAATAATATCTATCGATGGGACAAATACTGTTTTTGATTTAAAAACATGACATGTTTTGTTTGCAATTGCAACTAAAACAAGACTGTTTTAGTTTGGGGCATCAAATAAAATTGATTAAGCACGATCAGCACGTGTCAAGAGCTGTCAAATATTAAACGCCGTTTAGACGTGCTGATAGTGTTCATTTTCATCGGAGAATTCCACTTTTCGTGGTAGCCAGAGAAATAATAATATAAGAGTATAAGGTCTAGTAGCAGTAGAGTAGTCCGGTTGACCGAACTAGTGCAACTTTTGAACTTTTGAACTACCGACACTCTTTAGAAGCAATAGTTCGGTTTTAATATTAAGAATAAAATTGTACAATTGTGAGTGTCAGACTTGTACTGACTAAAAACCACCCATGTTCCATCTTAGCCCTTCATGTCGAGGCCGCGGTATCTCTTGCGAACAACCCGCAGCCCCGACAGGCACTTTATTTGTTATTTTAAAATGAACACGTAGAGCCACTTTGTATATGATTAATGATTATGATTCTGTAAATATATACGTTTGCGCTCGGGAATTATATATTATTTAGTTCAACATTTGCAAAAAAAATTAACAAAATTAGAAGTTTCGGGCTGCCCTGGCCCTTCCCCTTAAACAAACCAATAGAAACATGTTAGGAGCTACGCAGTAAGAAAACCACAATTATTAATGTTTTGCGAATTAGTGAGCCGAATTAAAACTGCGTTAAATTGGTAAAAGAGCTCTATTTCTGATGCTGACAGACTAAATAATAGCTCAACGGTAAACAGCGGAGTTTTGTGCGCCCTTTGTATATCTCTCGCGAGATTCCCGTCTCAATGCCGGGATACGTCGCATAAACATTATGTGGTGCATTACTATTATATGACGGTTCATTTCAGTGGGTAATGTATCGCAGTCGAGAATATTTCAATGTGATACTGGCTGCGGTGCTTTTATTGTTACTCTTGCGCTGTTTTTAGAGGTAGTTGCGTTTTTTAATTAATGCTTTGTATTCATAATGTTCGTCAATGAATGAGGATCCCGAATACGCTCATGCTCGCCGCCCAAAATTCTGTTGTTGGGCCATACATCTACTCTTTTCGTATAGTCTCCTCGGTAATTCATTGCAGATCCGCCATTCAGGCTAATATACGAGTATTAAATACATGTTTTGTTCAATTCATAGCGGCTAAACAGATGTGGATGGTTTGGCGCCTAGGCTCACAGGTTGACCATGACCTGGCATAGGACTCAAAGACTTGTGGATCCCGGTAGCGGGTCTTCGCGGCTCTATCGTGTTGTTTTACAGCTAGGCTTAGGCCTAGCTGTAAAACAGAAGGCAATGCTAGGTCGTAAAGGACCTATCATTAGCATAATTGAATGTATGAGTTCTACAGTATTTTTATATCTTTTTTGCTAGTCTGGTTTAAAAAAAAAAAATATTTTCGTGGTTTCTTTTTTCATATGTTATGTTATGTTGTTATGTTATGTTATGTCCTGTGTGAGTTTATCACACACTTTTTCTTGTTTCCTTTATAGAACTTGTTCTAATATTATTTTAATGTGCTCAAGGTGTGATTTAAGGTGCTCAACTAAACAGTCGTCTTGTATCTACTTGACACTTAGCATCAGCTTACATAGTCCTCGTTTTAGATCAAATTGACAAATATACCTTTCAGATCTTAGCACAAAACTTACCTACAATGTGAGCACATAGTGTGCACGGGCTTAATGGCATCATAGAACCGTAGTGTCAAACGTGTTACTATCTGTAACTCTAATTCACTTTATATATAGCCTGCTTACGCAGGTTCTGTTCGCTTTATTGGGACCATTTATGTCAAATGAATTATCAATGTGTGTTTTGTTTGTTATGTTAATTTTTTATCGTATGCAGCTTCATGCACTAGGTTACAAAGAACAGCTTCGTAAGAAACTGCAACCCATATCTAAGCATTCAATCTTTCATATTTGCTAAAACGTATAAAAAACATATAAATTCGCAAAGTTCCCAGTTTCCACGAACAAGTCTGTTTCACTTCCACAGATCCGTCTTTATTACAAGCTAAGATTTGAACTGAGAGAATCTGGGACTCCATGGATAACTCCCTCATTCCTAATGGAATAGCCTTGTTTCACCCCCTTAGGGGTACTGTGGAGTGGGGGGGGAGCAACAGCTCAACATAAATATTAGTTTCAAACATTCTTATGTGATTGCTCAGGTGTTGGTTGGTTTATGTTTACAGAAACTATGTTTTATTTCTGACATAGAATGACAATGAACTGTATCTTTATTTAATAGATGAGTAACAGGCAATAAAATTGGCGGGACCCAATGTTTATGAAATTAATAAAATATGGAATGTTACCTGCCGACTTCCAAATGTGCTTGTTTTCTGCTTTTCAGTCGGGTAATTTGATTTTTATGCAGCTTTTTAATAAAAATTCACAATAATGTGAAAGATTTAACGTTTCGAATGGTAGTTGCCATTTTGATTGTTTGTTGTCATATATTTAGTGACACTCGTAAGATTAAGACAAATCGATCAACGAAAGAATAATCAAAATCGGTCCAGGCGTTTAGTCTCAGGGCACGCCACGACAGTGGCGGTAAGTCCCCTCTTTGAGGAGTGGCTTGAGAGGCGCCACGGTGCCCTCACCTTGCGTCTGACGCAGGTCTCACCGGACACGGTTGTTTCGGGAGGTACCTGCACCGAATCAGACGGGAGGAAACGCCCGGATGCCACCATTGTGAGGATCGGCCGAAGTACACGGTGGAGGTCTGCCCCGTTTGGGCGGAGCCCCGCCATGTCCTCGTAGCGGCGATCGGCGGCGGCGACCTCTCGCGTCCGGCCCTGGTGCAAGCCATGGTCCGGGGTGAGGTGGAATGGGACGCCGTCGCCTCCTTCTGCGAAGCAGTGATGCTAGCAAAGGAGATGGCGGAACGTGAGAGGAAGAGAACCTCGCGTCCCAAGCGCCGCGGAAGGCGCTCCGGGCGTCGGGGGCCACCGTAGACGCGGGCCTGTGGACGGTGAGTGATGGGCTAGCTCGCCGTCCGTCCGTCTTATGACGACGACAAAAAAAAGTCGTTTGGTCTTTACAGTGTCACAAACAAAGTAACACACATAGCTACATATAATAGGCTTCTTTTTTTTTTTGGCGAGTGGAAAATCCTCGAAAAACCCCTCCCGCTCTTGGGCAGATCGAAAGGGACTGTCAGACTTCTACTGACTAAAACCACCCATGTTCCTTCTTAGCCCTTCATGTTGAGGCCGCGGTATCTCTTGCGAACTACCCGCAACCCCGACAGGCCATAATTATATGGCCTGTCGGGGTTGCGGGTATTTATGTATTTGTCAGCCTATTAAGGCTGACAAATACATTACTCTGCTTTGCGTTGTGCACTCGGGTTGTGCAATAATTTATGACCGATAATACTTACTCAACTTTCCATTTTAGAAGCAGTAAGATTGACAAATGTTAATTTTCCCCGATTGCCCTCATCATTTTTTGCTCACAGAGTGCACCAAAACTGACTACAATGAACAGCGTCCTGTTACCCAAAGTAATTGCCCATAACCGGACGACGCATTAGCTTGTTTATCTGCTGATCCCCTTTAATTAATAGCCACTATAACGGAGACATGTGTGCGGGGAATTCGTAGTACCGTGTAGTGGACGTATTTGTCTTTTAATATTAATTAGAGGTTTGTCAAACACAACGGTAAATCTTACTTCTTATATTAGTGAGAATGAGTTGTTTGATGTTGGCTACTCTTTTCCGCAAAAGTTACTGAATGGGTTAAGGTGAATTGGCACACAAATAGTTTGTAGCCTGGATTAACACCTTAGATACTTTTAAACATGTGGTACGAGTCCGTAGGACAATAACCGATCTCCACGCGGTCGGCGATCATAAACTAGTATAGCGATAACTCTTCAATTGCATTTCATAAGGCTGCAAGTTTCTTCTGGCCCATTGGACCTCTCCATCTAGATTTATAAATAAAAGTTCGTCCTCTGCGAAAGTTTCACAATAGTTCCCCTCACTGCGCGCTCGTGGCGATGTTACTCAAGTGCCGGTGGAACCGCGCTCCACCGCACACGAGTTCAATTCAAGTGTTTGTAGGACTTTTATCATTTTTACACAATTTTCAACAAACATCGTTTTCCTTTCGCTTTTGATTCAGAATGGTATAGCTATGGGTTCTCTCATCCGTCATTGTCTCATCCTTCAATCCCGGCGATACGTCATACGGCGGCCTTTTCACTGTTATTTTACAAAAAAAAATCAGTCTATCTGTTAGATTGTCCAGTTTTAAAGGTAAAACATTTTTTAATGAAAATTGGTAGACTGTTTCCTAGTTTAGGTAATATATATAGAAACCTTTTGTCTCGAGATAGTAAGTTCACGTTGAATAGTTAAAGTAGTGTTTAAACGGCATCGGTTGTATAAACCCACATAAAAATGTATCAGCAAACTTTAGAACGCGGTGATGTTCGACATTTGTGTCAGATGTAATCAATTAATTGAAGATCCTTTCGGATACTAACATTTTACGGTCTCTCAAACTCAATTCCTACCGCCAGGAAAATGAACGTGTAATTTCATTATGTAATTAGCTAATGTTAAGATCACCTGCAGTTAGTTCTAATGTTAGCACCTCAGTGTATGCGCCGAGGAACGCCTCCGCGCATACACTGTGGAACAAACTTTGTTCCGCTACTTCTTCATACCAGCTGAGTCTATGTAGGATGCGGTGATACACAGGCATCTTAGCATTTGCATATGTAAAAATATATTATTCCAAAACTCAGCCGTGTTATGTTTGTTCTTGTTTAGAAAGTAATGATTCTAATCCTTTGAGTTTGAAAAGTCTTGTCGTAACTTAACTATTATAAAACATATAAGTAAAATATCTTCGAACAGTACCTTCAAACTAGTGATTATAAAGTAGTTATTTCTGAAATACTCTGCGTGGTCGGAATAGAAAATAATTTCCGCTGTGGTTCGTTCAAGTTTTAATATGTGCAATTTTCTGACCGCGGGTCAAACTAATAATTGCGGGAGTTGCTATTTCAGTAATACCTTAATAACTGTCGCTGCACAACGATTTAATATTAAACTTAGTATCGATCGAGTTAGACTCATAGTCCACGTAGGAAGTACGTAGGAGTACGCGGGAAGATTTAACTCAATCTTTCTTGGAAAAATAACAACCTACGTCCGCACATGTAATAATAACATGACAAAGAAATCGTACTATTTATAAAAATAGCTGTTCTACTTGGTTTTCTGAGAACATTCATACACGTGAGACCGGAAGTTATAATTAGCTGGACCCGGAAGCATTAGGCCGAGGACCACGCAATCAGCCCTCCCCCGCACCACGGGGTGTTACAACGACACCTTCCCTAGTTCGGCAGTTACTAAGGAATTATTAAAGGAAAAGCTCAGCAGTTGGGCAGTTATCATCATACCAGGCGTATGTTGGGTTGGCAATAAGGTTCCAGTTGTTAGTCCTCATCAAAATTCAGTCGTATTATACGTGTGTAGCCGGACGGGGCCATTCATACAGAGCGCGCCAGTTGATAAATGTTCTAATGTACTTTATTGAATTGGCTCTCTTTCAAATTGTTTGCTTTTTATTTCCGCGAGGTGATGATGGTCGTATGTCAAAACGTCCCCGGTGGAGGTTGACACAATGGCTTAATGGCTCATTTGCTACATTTACACCGCCCGCGCGTTTTATTGGAATTTAGGGACTCGTCTTTTGAATTAGGGGATTCGTAAATTGTGTTTACTTTGGCTGATATATTTTTATTTACTTCGCTTCGTAAAAGGTTGATTAAATACATGCGACTGTACTCTGATAATGACGCCTCTTTTATTAGTTAAAGTTGTTTCGAGTAAAGAACACTGAACATCTTAATTAACATACAATGTCAACGTGGCGTGTTGCTCAGTTCATCACAAGACTCGTATTACAACCAAAGGCTATCTGACATGTCACTAAAATGCCTTTCGATTTTCCTGCTCTTTTCACTCGATTGGGAATTGTTAGAATATCGAATCATGTCCTATGTCACAGTTACTGACAATCTAATTACCTGCTACAGTGATATACCGTGTTAGAATAGACTTTATCGTAAATTGCGCTTTCCAACTGTCGCGCACAGTGTCGCATCAAATAACATGACGTTCGACACAGTGTCACACCGTGTCAGAGGCCTTGCGTTTTGCAATCACATGGAATAGCTGAAAAACGATTTTCCTGTTAGCGTTTGAGTGACGTTTGTTTTTTGAAACTGTGAAAGAGTTGAACGTGGTGGCGCGCCGGATTAAACGCAAATATGATTTTGTTGCCCAGTGGTGGCAGCCCCGACTTACGAGCAATAAGCCGTGGGTTCGAACCCAGGCAGGAACATTACTTTGTATTAATAGTTTATTTAATTACATAAAAAATGGTGAACGAAAACATCGTGAGGAAACTGGCATGTCTAAGAACAAAAAAAAGTCGAAATCATGTGATTTCTACACGAGATCGCTCTCATAAAGAGGTGGTCTGTGTGCTGCGTGCCGGCTATGGAAACATACAGGTTGACTATGCTTATGCTGTTATTATATTTAATCGAATTTCTCATCGTTTTTATTCGTCGTTCATTCAATAATGTTCTGCGCCGACACGGTACAATTTCAGAACAATTGGATTATAGGGAAAGTGAAAATAAAATTGAGCTTTTACCTCCTTCGGGTATATTTACTTTGTTGCTTTTGCTGATTTTACAAATGTTCTTCCAACAACTGACTGGGGTACAAGGAGACCTCAAATAATGCTCGGAGTAAATCATTTTCTTTCTTCTTTCTACCCTTAAACTGTAAAATGACTTGGTTAAAGCTAAACCGTTGGCACAGCACACTTTATTGTGCTTGCATTTCAAACAAAATTGTTGACACAAAGGTAGACGATTACTGGCAAAATTAAATGAAAACTGCTCGATTGTTTTTCTTTAATGTTTGCCGCCTCGCTTACAATTAGTGGACCTTTTGTTGTGCCGACAAGTATTCTGCTATTCGCGAAGCATTTGTTAGACAAATTTAAAATAGTTCTGAACTTAAGAAAATATAAAGAAACAACGGTTCCAGTGCGCATGTGCTCCGCTTTGTAGATATCACGGAAAATTCATATTTATACCATGTTTAGTTAGGAGATGAGTTAAAAGTACAATACAAATGAATACCGAGAAGTAACTCGTTGACAATACAATAAGTACGTCTCAGTACAGGTTCACTGCTCAGCAATCAGATCAGACATTCGTGACATTCATCATCTTTCACGAGATATTATTACCTAAGCACCCCCGTTATACATAATAGACAATCAAATAACTCTCCCAGAGCGGATGTGAGCGAAAAGAAACCATACGTACCTACACTTTATGTACTTATTGTCGTAATTTCATGATTTGATTGAGTTTCCTTTGAGTATTCCGGATGTTTAACTTTAGAAATATAATCATATTATTTTTGGAGTTCGCAAACTGGTGCGTGTACCTACTTACTTAGTGAAAAAGTTATTTTGAGTTTACAGGACGCTTATCAACTTTGTTTTCATTACAAACTTTACTAAAAATCAAAATATTGTCTGTACATTTTAAATGGGTCGTTACATAAAACTGAAATTGTTTAGAGCAGCGGAATGTTAGCCCCGGGCTTGATTGATCGATTGAGAACAGCTTGATCACCACTCAATTGTTTTGCATCAGGCGAAAGTTCAAATAATGTGTGCGTACATACCCACACATGTAAATATTCCACCGTAATATACAAACTAAACAATAATGTTAATTTGTTCACATAGCTACGTTTAAATAGAAAGCTTTCAAATTACGACAAAAACTGGTTTCAGAAGCTTTTCCTTGTGGATCTGACCCTGAAGGGTCGAAAGCTTAACAGAATAACACAGTTAGTGCCATCTGGTACCTACAGCTGGTACACCTGGTACAGCTGGTACAGCTGGTACACCTGGTACAGCTGGTAGTGACGAGTCAGCTGTCACGTCAGCTTCGCCACATCGCAGGCTCTACTTACTTACTATATCTACTAATGTGTGTCTCTTTGTTTCAGATTGTGTAGCTGTGTAGTGTTCGTAGTATCTGTAGCGTCTGTAGTGTTAGCTCGTAGTTTTTTTCTCTCTCAGTGTCTATTTAATCAGTGTTAGTGTTATAATGTTAGGTAGCTGTAGGGTTAGCTTAGTGTCTGTTCTCTGACGCTGAGTGACGTTTGTGATTAATGTGAGTACTTGCGGACGCCACACGCGACTCAAGTGAGTGCTCAGACTAGCGACCTGGACGCACGATGCTGAGTGAGAGTGCGCGCTAGTGCAGCAGTGCAGCAGTGTCGCAGTGTGCTAGTGCAGTACCTACTGCCGCCGCCGCCGACATGTCGCTGCCCATGAAGCGCTCCTTCAGCTCGGAGGGGGGTGCCTCCTCCAAGCGCGACTGGAAGATGCGGCTCAGCCTGCGCAGCCGCAGCGGCCATAGTGTCGTGAGTATACTCTTTTATTTTTCTGTTAGGCTTGCCTCACAAATGGACAAAAACCTCTTCTCTTCCTTTGATATTGTGCTTCTTTTCACAAAGTCATGAGATACCCACAACCGATATTTGTTACAGTATCACGGTGCACTATCGGTTACAAGTTCATACAAGCCCTTTGAATGAATTTTTCATTAAATAATAATGACCCAGTATTATTACGCTAATTTATCAAAGAGTATTATACAAAATAACGATTACCTCGACTCTCATTCCATATTTGAGATTACATTTCGCGTACTCGTATTTAAGCAACCCTTATGTAAAATTCTGTCTACTATTCTTAAAAAAACTTCATCCAATCATTTTAAAACTCATTCAATTCAAAAAACTTTTAGAGGCTAATCCTAAAATTATCGCAACAGTACTGTTTGCCTCACTCACGATACATAATGTTCTGACTTATTTTCCGAAGCCGACACCAACATAGTTGGGAAAAGGCTAGGCAGATGATGATGATGATTTTCCGAAGCTCACTGGAAACTGAAACTTTCAGTAAAAGAAAGAACCGCGGGCTTGTTTGCCTGTAACATCCTCATTACAATTCTGTCTAACATTTATAGTACATAGAATTAATAATTCTATTAGCGGTACAATGTTTATTTTGTATTCATTTAAGATATCGTATTGTACAGAATGTTTTAGTGCGAGATGTTAAAATACAAAAAGGATTCTTTTAAGGTTTGACCGTAAAGTTAGTATTGGTTTAGGCCCGGTATGTTCTAGTGTCTATTATAGTGCGTAATTTTGAAATACCAATTTGAAGTGGAGAATTAGATATGACGCGTGAGCTTCATATCAATTGTTGTTAAAATGATGTGTGTTTGCGAAACATTATACATTTGTGTTCATTGGTGCGTTATTTTAACAAAGACCCAGAAATTATTTGATTGTGTTCGTGATGAAAATTATAATAAAACGCTAATTACCACCACGTAATGGCGCATTTCACCCTTGTATTATTACAAATCTGATAAATCGTTTCAGCCACGGATTCTCGATTTGTGCCCGGTTGATGGCAATAGGCTCGCCCCCTATTACATGGGACTTAAACATAACTAGCAAAATGTGGGTCTACTTTAAGTTATACCTCTGCCTTACCCTTCGGGGATTACAGGCGTGATGTTATGTTATAGAAAAAATATGATTATCCGTAATAATATACATTTTAAACGTATAAAAATAAGGTTGTTACAGTAGTTGTTAAAATTATAATATAAAATAAATTCCGGGTCAAAAGATTTGAGTCAGGTAATATTTTAATTAAGAATAGCCTCGGGCAGATGCTGCCCCTGTTTCTTTCAGCTCAAACGAATTATTTAGGATTAGCGCATTTGACTGCTTTTTCATAAAAATT
This sequence comes from Diarsia brunnea, assembly GCA_949774965.1. NCBI lineage: Eukaryota > Metazoa > Arthropoda > Insecta > Lepidoptera > Noctuidae > Diarsia > Diarsia brunnea. The sequence goes on from OX458996.1 coordinate 35,828,580, forward strand.
TAAACGGCTAATTTTCTGTCTGTAACATTTTAATTAGTAATCTTGGTTAGCTTCTTGTTATAATAAAAATGCTCTAACACGACCGTTTTCAGGAATAAAGAAATTGTTAAAGGATCAACAAAATACTGGTCTTTGTTTTTTGTATCCCAATAGTTGAGCAGTTTTGTACTTTTTACCTGGAATGTATTCCGGAGTTAATGGATATTCACCAGATTGTTTTGTTTAGGGAACACTAGAAAGGGTATGAAGCAGAGTCGTTACAGGAATGTTTGGTTCATAGAAGATCTTACTGAAAGTATTTATTAGGAAATTTTGGTTTATTTTCATACTTACAAATAAGGCCGTGCTACATAGCTGAGCCGAGCTGTTGCCGTTACCTTACTGTACGTCAGCTATCTAACTGACACTGACGTAAACACTACAGTTACTAGCACTGCTGGTTGTTTTTCCTGTTGTGCCTATATTTCTCAATTTTAGTACGGTCTATCTATCTATCTATTATTGGGGGTTTGGGTTTCCGCACTTGGTCCTTAAAGTGGACCATTGTGCGTGAGCCATGTTGGCCGATCACTCTAACCAGCCTACTTTCCTCCAGAAGCAGATCAGACTTCCCGGTCTCCTCAGGGCATCCACAAGGGATCTTGGTGTTCCTAGGGTTTCCTCACGAATCTTGGTAACGCCTGTGCACTCAAGGAGCACATGCGCCACCGTCTCCTCCGCCTCCATGCATGCTCTGCACAGGGGACTGTCTGTGATTTTAGTACGGTTAAACCAATCCAAGTTATCAAATATGTAATTCAGGATAAATTCCACATAGGTACATAGGTATGAACACTCGCCGTCGTCTCGTCTAAAAGGTGCAGCATAAAAGGATTCATGCTCTGATTCGGATATGTGTCACACGACCGGCACGTTATTATACGTAGATCACAGGAGCATTACTCTAACTTATACTAGGTATAAAAACATCTTAGTATTACGTCAATTATTCGAAATAGAGAAAATCTTGGCAGTTAATAATGTAACAACATTAATTCAAGTTACAAGACATAGGAGTATTAATAATAAAGAAGATAATTATTATTTCTATCGCAACTTCATACCAAACTCAAAATTACAGCTCTCATAACGAAAATATAAAATAATGATGAAAAGTGACGAAAACTTTAGCAAATATGAAAAGTTTAAATTGGTAAACAAGTCTCGTAAAAGAAGTATTAAGAGTTACTTAATTTAGGTATTACCTACATTTTTATTCACAAGTATGAATCTGAACTGTATCATTCTCTTGTATAAGTTATGGAAATTTTACAATCATCAAAAGCTGCAATCAACGTCGACAAATATAGAAAGATCGAATAAGTTCCGAAATAGGAACTATTATTTGAACTATGAAGTTTTCGAAGTCCAATATATATTTCAACAAAAGTCCATCTATCAGAATTACTGACACATATCGGTTTCCCCCCCACTAGAGAGGTACTCCATTCTCATTTGTTAACCTGCGTTCCTGCGGATTCACGTTCACGTCACTATTCGCGGACACGCGTATGTTGGGACGTTTGGGATAATGCATGACGTGTAGGTACCTGAAATATTTTAGCTTCATTCAATAATTTCACTAGTATGTCATCTTCCTGGCGATGCTTTTCGAACATTACGCTACACGGCAGTACTAACAGTAACAATGAGATTTCATTGTGTTACTTGTCTTTTCTTTTGATTGAATTCCGCACATCCCCATCCATCCCTCATGTCCCATTTCCTAAGAAACAAATCCCACAATACTGGTTTTATTCGAAACAGTTTTCTCAAAGAACGGCATTAAATTTTCTTCCACTCAAGTAAAATACATTCTTTGAGTCTATTTGTAAAATTTGCAAACTTCGTCTTATTTCCGCTGCACTTTTGTTTGCGCGGCAAGGGTCCTCTTTTAGCTTCCTGCTACGAGCACTCGCAAACGTTATGAAACTAGGAAGTAAGTCAAGCTGCCATTGACCGCCCCCCCCCCGCCGGCACCGCCGCCAGCTTTATCAAAATCCAATATACTTTAGGAAATGTTAAAGTTCACTTCCAGAAAGTGACAATTGCAAGACATATTGATCACACTGTTGAATATCCGTTTTGAAGTGAAACTTGTTTAAAGACAGGATTTTAAGATGTACGGCGTTACGGCCGCTTGGGGCTTGATTTTTCAGGAACTACTGGTGTTGGATAGTCCATTTATCGTGAAAGGTTAAAAGTTACATAATATTACGCTACAACCAAAAGGAGCGGACTATAAATGACTAATGTTGCAAAAATGGGAAGAAATGTAAGAAATATTTCTTCTTTCGAGAGCTTCCATTGCGTGCACTGCAAAAACGGTTGTAACGCAAATATATTATATAATATAATAAAATTGTTAATGTACGTAATTGTCAAATTTGAAAACCTAAATGTTCAGCTTAAAATTTTGTTGCCATTCGTTATTCCACTTGTCGGTTGAAGTTTCACTTCTACTACGTGTCAAAGCACAGCACACATCTCGACTTTTTTTACTCCATGTAAAATACTGGTATTCAGCTGCATCCGGTTTAAGACTGAAAGTCGACCAAAATATAGTTGGGAAAAGCCTAGACAGATGATGGTTTGATAATAACCGTTTTGTTTAATATTGTTGCTTGTCGTAAGGAGTTGTCAAAAATGATCATTATCGTTATCGGGAGGTGCGATCGTTCTCCTTCTTAGAATAGAGGGAGCAAGACACGTGCTCCGGCCGTTCAACCAATTATTAGCCAACAGGCAGCACGTTAATTGAAACAAAAAACGTATCCGGAAAAAAATAATTGCCTCACCGATTGTTTTCAATTTCCGATCGGTTCGTCGTGCGAACAAACAATATGCATGTAATTATTTTTGTTAAAATGACACTTCGCATCGCGTCGCTCCGACTATACAATATGCACGGGGCCCAATAATTGTTATTTCGACGTTTCAGCACCAATATTTAAATAAAAGTAATTGAATTGGAAGTACTTTTAAAACGGCGCCTTTGAAAGACATCGCCTGGAAAATAAGCTTCTTTAAAATTATACATTTTTATTTTTGCAATCTTTTTTACCAATTCAATTTATTCGATTTTTTACTGTTTCTTTTATCTATACTAATATTATAAAGTTGAAGATTTTGTTTGTTTGTTTGTTCGAACGCGGTAAACTTCGTTCCATTTTACGTACGAATTTTTCAATTCCAACTAGTAGTCCTTACTACTGGTTGGAATTGAAAAATTCTTTTAGTGTTGGATAGTCCATTTATCGAGAAAGGCTTTAGGCTAGATAACATCACGCCACGATCAATAGGAGCGGAGCATAAATGAAAAATGTTGCAAAAACGGGAAAAGATATTCCTTTTTGAGAGCGTCCGTTGCGTGCGCTGCGAAAACGGTTTAAGTTACGTAAATATCATGTATAAAGGAATTGTTCCTCTGTAAAAGTTCTAAAAAAAAGTCCGCGACAGCATATGTTTATCTTTTACGATTGACTCACTGTAACCATTTTTTTATATTAAAATGTTAGGTTAAAAGGAATTATATAATATTTTGCGAAGCTTATTTAACCCATATGGTATTAATCTAAATCTAAATAAATGTGTTTGCTTGCACGGAAATATTTTATATAGAATATTTGAGCCCTTTACTCTATACAACTTAAACAAATATCTTAGAAGATATCGCAATGTAAAAATATACGGGCGACAAAATAATTAAGCGCGTGCCAGTCAGTCATTCGGTCCGGTGCGGTAGGTACGTGGGGATTCTGGCCTCAGCTCTGGGGGCTCCGGAGAAATTCAAATTCAAAATATTTACTGCACCATAATGTTTACAAGTACAAGGTGTTACTGTATATTAAACACTAAGAGATAGCTATAGTAATTGTTACTTTAATAATATAATCGAAGTCAATCTAAACTAATAGGTATTTTATAGACGAAAGGTAAGATTTTTTGTTTGTTACGAGTACGATATAGCTCAATTTAATAAGTTGGATAGTCGATTTATCGAAGGTTATAAGCTATATTATGTGACGCAGACGAAGTTGCGTGGGTCAGCTAGTCTTCAGATAAATTATTCATTATTTTTTTGCAAAAAAGGAGGTTGGCAGTTGTTTTGAGTGTGACACCGATGTTTCAGTAATGAAGTGATGTTGTTCATGAATGTGTAACTCGCCGGTTGGTGCGGGTCAGAATGACGGGTGTATTGTTGCAGAAATTAATATGTTATATGTAAAAGGAATGTACCAGCAATGTACTTGAATGTACTTTTAATGAAATTAAAAAAAAACCTCCATGAAACAAGAACAATTACAAAAAAAAAATGAGCCGCAGTCCTTAAAGTCAGAATAACGGGTGAATCTGATAATGAATGTAATAGATATCTTAGGTTACCTAATATTTACCAGAGGAATGCACCTTCAACGTACCTCATCTATACTAATATTATAAAGCTGAAGAGTTTGTTTGTTTGTTTGTTTGAACGGGGTAAACTCTGGAACTACTGGTTGGAATTAATTGAAAAAATATTTTAGTTTTGGATAGTCCATTTATCGAGGAAGGTTTTAGGCTATATAACATCACGCTACGATCAATAGGAGCGGAGCATAAATGAAAAATGTTGCAAAAACGGGAAAAGATATTACTTTTTGAGAGCTTCCGTTGCGTGCGCTGCGAAAACGGTTTAAGTTACGTAAATACTATGTATGAAGAAATTGTTCCCCTTTAAAAGTTCTAAAAAAAAGTCCGCAACAGCATATGTTTATCTTTTAAGATTGACTCACTGTAACCATTTTTTAATAATTAAATGTTAGGTTAAAAATAATGATATTTTGCGCAGCTTATTTAACCTATATGGTATTAATCTATATCTATATAAATGTGTTTGTTAGCACGGAAATTTAATATAGAATATTTGTGCCTTTTACTCTATACAGTTTAAACAAATATCTTAGAAGATATCGCAATGTAAAAATATACGGGCGACAAAATAATTAACCGCGTGGCAGTCATTCGGTCCGGTGCGGTAGGTACTTACGTGGGGATTCTGGCCTTTGGGGGCTCCGGAGAAATTCAAATTCAAAATATTTACTGCACCCATTGACTTATATATTACTGCGTAAGGACTAGGCGGCCGGCATGTTAAAATGACGCCTCAAACGTGGTCCCAATATGGTCTTTCTTAAGCCGAAGTGAACTAGTCCACGATCGGCTCTCTTCGGGTGCGGTCGTAAATTTTATTAAAAGCTTTATTTATGTTGTTTATACCTCGAAAATACCACGCTGCTTATACAAGATTACATTAACGAGCAGACTACACCGATTCTCTGTATGGCGAACGCGTCGAGCAAATGTTCGGACGACCGTATCTTTAGTTTTTATATCAATGACTGCACCATAATGTTTACAAGTACAAGGTGTTACTGTATATTAAACAGTAAGAGATACCTATAGTAATTGTTACTTTAATAATATAATCGAAGCCAATCTAAACTACTAGGTATTATAAAGGAAAGGTAAGATTTTTTGTTTGTTACGAGTACGATATAGCTCAATTTAATAAGTTAGATAGTCGATTTATCTAGAAAGGTTATAACCTATATTATGTGTTGCACACGAAGTTGCGTGGGTCAGCTAGTAATAATATAATTTGAAAATATATTGCGACAAGTAATTAACGAGAAAATCAAGAAAACAAATTTTGAAGCCTACCATTTTTTCATAGCAATATCGCTCCTCCTCCACTCAAATAGTGTCGTAAGTAAAAATATCCAACTTTCGAGAAAAAGGTTTTTATAAGGAGAATGACCAAAAGCAGCAAAGCCAAGAAGTCTCATGGTTCAAGATCAAAATATTATAGTAATTATTTTCATACTTTTTTAGTTTCAGGGATAATTGCGTCAATTGTTACTACACGATACTGCATTATCGCTTTCCAGCATAAATACTACGTAATTATTTATTTCTGTTTCCATTTTGTTGGTATCAAGTAGCAGAAAAGCAATTTTTCTGGTTACATTATAGAAGGCTATATCGAGGAAACTCGTGGAAAATCTCAATATCAATGTCATAACAGGATGCGCCTTACCGCCAAAAGGTACCTAGTTTGTCATTTGTCACACATTGACGCAGTGAATTATTGAGTGTACCGTCAGCATACTCTTTTCGAAAAGGGTACTTAAATTTAAAAGGAGGTTTTATGGAAAAAATAAAATGTTAGTTTTTATAGGTCAGTCCACCTGATTATAATAGTAGTTATACAATATCACAGAACAGACCAAAAAAGTCGTATTCGTTATACTGCTCAATATAATTTATTGAATAATGAATATTACCAACAGTTCTATCAATAGTACTAAGGGCAACTTTGCTGTACTTATTGCTATGAAAAGGTAGATGTCAAAATTTGTATTTTTAACCTCTCGGCAAGTCTTTTTATACCATTAGTTTCAGAAAACTTCCAAATCTTTCTAACACCTTTCTCTCGAAAGTTAGATTTTTTTGACTTACGACACTATTTGAGCGGAGGAGGTGCGATATTGCTATGGGCAACTTTGCTATGCTCATATTATTGCTATGTCATTAAAAAAAATATGAATTTAATTACTATATTATTTTGATATTCAACCATGAGACCTCTTGTTACTGCTTTTGGTAATTCTCCTTTCAAACACCGTTTTCTCGAAAGTTTGACTTTTTACTTACGACACTATTAATTTGAGCGGAGAAGGTACGATTTTGCTATGACAAAATGGTAGGCGTAAAAATTTGTTTTCGTGATTTTCTCGTTAATTACTCGTCGCAATATATTTTCAGATTATATTTTATGAGGTACGTTGAAGGTACATTCCTCTGGTAAATATTAGGTTTGACATTCTGACTTTCAGGACTGCGGCTCACTTAATTTTTTGTAATTGTGCTTGTTTCATGAAAGTACATTGAATTTCATTAAAGGTACATTGCTGGTACATTCCCTTTATATGTAACATATTCATTTCTGCAACAATACACCCGTCATTCTGACCCACACGCCGGTTTGACTAACTTCCAGCCGTTCCATATGGACGAGATGTCTTCTGGTGACGATTGTTTATGCACCCTGTCAACATTGACTTGCAATGAATGTCCTTACTTGTGGATAGGTCAAAGATAAGAGAAACAAGCTCCCGATTAGAGATTCTATCTGCGATCATATCGCCGTGTCTCCTTTTATTAGCTGAATTAATAATAAAGCAAATTTTTGAGTGACGTAGAAAGTAATTTTCCTGGTTTACACATAATTAGTTTGGTAACATCCCATTATTTGGGCGTTTCATCGTTTGTTCGTTGTTTTATTAGGTATCTTGTTTGATTGTTAACTGTATCCTACTAATATTATAAATGTGAAAGTTTGTGAGAATGGATGTGTGGATGTTTGTTACTCTTTCACGCAAAAACTACTAAACGGATTTGGATAAAATTTGGTACACAGATAGTTTATAACCTGGATTAACACATAGGATAGTTTTTATCCCGATTTTATCTTCCCGTGGGATAATTTTCGAGTTGTAGCGGGCGAAGCCTCTGGCAACAGCTAGTCTTCTATGATTAAGATGAATAAATTATGAGTCAAAATACTTGAATAACAACCGCCAAATATTTCCGTAATTTCATTCGATGTACGATAGAAAAAATCGAAGTTATCTTTCAGTTTATTAGAAATACAGACTGTTTAGGCACCCTCTTTTTAAAGGCGGTTAAAGATAATATTATATCAACATTACTGTACATTACTATTAGTTTACTGAAGGTTGATTTTTATACACTTCTACCCTATAAAACTGCAATTTTAAATTATAAGAGTTGCATTTAAACTATAGACTCAAAGTGAAAGTTCGTTTGTAGTGCATACATTACGTGCACGGTTTAGAATGCTTCAATTATTTGTTTAGAAACCATAGAAATCATGTTGATTACACTTTCATGAAGAAGACCGAACTAGTTTCAATAAATATTAAATGACCAGTTGGAAGTAGACTACAACACAAATTGACTAGTGCCGCCGGCCAAGGTCGCTGACCACCGAGATTGATTCCATTTAACATTTGAAAAAGGAAATTATAATGTAAAAAGGACTTTAATATTTATGAAGCTAATTAACTTTTTAATTATACAACATAATTATACTAGAACATTAAAATATCAGCTTCAAAATATTCGGGGTGAAACAAGAGCGCCGAGGAAACATGGGAAAATTATGTATTCAATTATTAACCGATTGTCGATTAAACGTTGATAAAATTATCGGAATAGCCAAGATGTATCTGATATAGTATCTGATAGTAAGTGTTAACTTAGTTAAAGATTCTCAAATGCACGTCATCATACAAGTTTGGTGTTATGATCCATGCGTCATGCTCGTAAACGGGTGCTGTCAGTTGTGACTGGTCACCTCTTAGCTGCCACGGCTTGTTTGAATTATTATTTTATCTTTGAATAGTCGTTTTTGACTTTACAGTGGACACTTATCGTGCACATGTGCAAGATGTAACAAGATGTATCTTGTTACATCGTTTTCACTTATTATACCATCTCAACATGAATGATATAATGTACCAAGATTTTGTAACTATATTCTGATTAAAAAGAGTGTCCATGGAGTTTCTTGTCTGTTCTTCTCCATAGAGATCTACGCTAGGGAATGGGCAACTACAGTACTTTCACAAGTTATTATGCCTTGTGACAGTGACTGTAGCTTAGGAGTGTAATGCGTCGTCCCGGGGGTTGCTGCGTCGAGTTGTGCGTCGCCGGATGTCTGCGGCGGCGAGTGCTGTGGGTGCGCGGGGCTCCGGGTCGCGGGGCGGTGGTTGCGCATTGCGGCGTGCATTCGTTGTTCCGTGATTTGGAGTCTCGTGCATTCGTTTCGTCGCAAATAATTTTCGGCTGTCTGTAACATTGTAGCTATTTCGCTACAAGGTTGACAGATATTTGTGAAGTGATCCATTTAGAAGGCGTCAGAGACAGGACGACTACAACCGGTACAGGCTGATGATGCTCCAACCTAGTACAAGGTGACGATGTGGGTCAGGCCGGTTCGGTGTGAGCGCAGGTTTAGCAAGCCACTGCGAGCTATTTACGTCCGACCACTGGTGAACGTCGTACGATGCGTTGTGAAACGATTGACAAGGGAAGTCAGATATGTCAAAGTTTGAAAAGTCTTGATTTTATAAATATCCTTGAAGTACGAAATAAATAGGACATGGCCCTTTTTTGGATTGTGGGGAATCATTAAATGACTCCTCGCACTCTTGGCGGAGCGGAAGGGAGTGTCAGACTTCTACTGACTAAAAACCACCCAGGTTCCTTCTTAATTCTCAGTCCTGTGTGTCCGGGGTCATCACTCGTGTGTCTGTCTGTCTGCCTGTCCACACCCAGAAACTACTGAGCCAATTATTTTTTTCTCAAAACTGTCATTCTATTAGGTACACGTATTTGCCTTAGAGCCGGTAGCAGTGATGCAATGCTTTCATTTCCACTATCGCCTGATTTACGACGCAATCGTCCGTTTTATTATTACCGTAACCCGTAACCTGCCACGCCAGTAATAGTTACTCTTTACCGCCACGAAAACAAGACGCGATCGTGCCAGCCGAGTGGCAAGCGTTGCCAAGCGTTGCCAAGCCGCCAACCGATTGTTAGGTAAACTGGCATTGTTGACAATCAACCGGTGGTACTGTGTCACTTGCTCGCGACTGTAAGAAGCGTCGTAGTCTGCGTCGTAATGGCTTCTTTCATTCATCAATCCACCCTTTTTACAGATTCGTACTCTCTGAACCGACACTCATTGTACTTATATCGGGCAGTGGCTGATCCCATTTGTGATATGTGCACAGTCTGGACTAAACTGTTTTACGTCCGTTACATCACCGTCTCAGGGCCAGTTGAAAACCAGCGTCGGGCACTAGCTGCTCTGCAGTTTGCTGAACTGGTCCTATTTGGCGCAGCCGTGAGATGCACACATCTTTTTTTTTTCTGTTAATTTTTTAGTTTCTTTTTATTGTTTGTTAAACATGTTTTCTTTCTTTCTTTCTTTATCTTGCTAAAAATACCTTACTTGTTCCGTTTATGGAGTTGTACCTTATTATCATAAATAGATTTAGTGGTAGTTAGTGAAGTGTAGGTTAATTTAAGTGAATCCATCCTCCTACATCCCCAAGATACAGATTAACGTTTAGTTTGGGGATCGCCGTTCAAATTGTTATGTATGTTAGTAACAAATAATTTGAATTTTATTGTCAACTTTAGGCTATTGAATTTTGCAATGATTATAGGTACTATAAACGCTCAACTTGAAACTGCGCTAAGCTAGAACCTGCGGGTTGGGAGGGATCAGCTGGTTGATAATCAGTCTAAAAGATCGACCGCATCTCTCAAACATGTCGTCATTATTTACTAAGTAAAACTGTTCCCAAAACAAACAAAAAAACCATCAACAAATAAAGATTCTGATTCTGATCCTGAAAGTTTGTTCGCTAATAGACAATACCAGCATGTTCCACAATATTGTTAGTTACATTGAGTTAGTAACACTAAATAAGTGTAACCCGCCGCTGTAAGTGTAAGTTAGGGTTTCGTTACCTACGCGATGTCCCTTATTGAGCTCTGCGACGAGCTTGTCCACATTACGTTCTGTGTTTATTCCCCGACGAGTACAAAGGGTGCGACAGAAGTCTGCTTTTCTTTCACTAAAAGATAAGCTTTGTTCTTAAAACAGATAAAATGAATAAATATAATTATGTTTAGTGCTACTTTCAAGGAATGAAATAATGAGAATTATACGTATTACCCAAAAATCCGACCTGAAACAGGCATCAGCCTAATGGTGCGTATCTGTCACAGGCCTATTCACGTCGTTTCTCTTAATTGTTATTACATACACATACTTCCATAAACTCACGCCCTTCTTCCATGGGGGTAGGCAGAAACCACATAACGCCACCTGCTACGACCCTTACATACTCCTTTGGCCTCGTCCACATTCATACATGGTCTGGTCATACACGCATTGTACATTGCGAGTACTACGCACCTGTCCTTTCTGAAGAACATCACCGTAAGGTCTGTGTATGCCATGTCTTCTCTGCCTCTAGAGCGTCCCCTCCCGGCGTTGCACCTCACATCTACCTTGTAAATACCTTTCGTTAATCGACTGTCACTCATATTCTTCACATGACCAAACCACCTAAGTTATACCTATACTCTTTTAAATTTTGTCAACTACATCGTCTTTTACACCGCATCGGCGTCATTGATTCATCGTTTAGTGAGATAAATACATTTCAGTTGTTGTGTGGTTTAATTTCGATGTACCAAGCAAAGCTAAGTTACAAACACAAACATAGGAATCGTAGCAGGTAGGTTCTGTACCTACTGTCCACCATCATGGAAAAAGCGTGAGTTTATGTATATTTGTACACAAATATCACACGCACGACAGCGCCGGCCATTCTAGTGGGAATCGTGTTGAGATTTGTACACAAATATCACAATGAAAGAAAACCAAAACAAGAGTAGAGCTTACATAAACATGACTGTTGCAAACTTAATAAAAAAAACTTTTTTGCAAAAAGGGTCGGTTGTTTTTTTTTTGCAAAAAAGTTTTTTTATTTTTTCCATTTTTAGTTGTAGCCCTATACAAATATTTAATATGCATTAAACGTCCAACTAAGAAACCTAACCCTTAACCTTCAAGATTCCCTTATTATTGCAACTCCTAACTGTTGAGGAGTAGTACCTTCCATCATCAGCTCATCAACATGAAGTGATGACTGCTAGATGCGAATACTTGAATAGGGTCAGAAAAAGCACGAAACAAATACACGAGTAGTACGTGCCTATGAAATTTGAGGGTTGCCATTTCTCTGGGATCTCATCACCAGGTCCCGGTTTCTATATCATGGTACTATCTTTGAAATATCTCCTTTACAATAAAAAAGAATCATCAAGATTGGTTCATAAACGACGAAGTTATTAGCGGACACACATAAACGAAAAATGTTCATAAATTATAGCAAAATGTTCATAAATTTAAAAAATGTTCATAAAATGAAAAGTACTGGGTTAAACAATGTCAAATTTTTATGGGATCAAATGGCAACTATTACGCATCAAACTAAAAAAGAATCACGTAAATCGGATCATAAATCTCGGCGTAATCGGTGTACATACAAAGAAGAAAAAAACATACCAATCGAATTGAGAACCTCCTCTTTTTTGGGAAGTCGGTTGAAAATTGGTAAAAACAAGGCGCTCATGACTTTGTAATGCGGCTGACTTTACAAGTCAATGCTGATGGATGTCCGTCGTCCGTCGCGTCCCCGTCCGCGTTATCCTTAACACCTTGGTCGGACGAGTTGCGACGGGGCACCGACAGTACTACAGTACAGTCAGAGTTATCAAACTTTTGGCAGATTGTTGAAGAAGTTCTCTAACGCTCATTAATAGAATAGAATTTATCTTTATTGGAGTATCCATGACTCAAAAACTGTCAGTAAAACTTACGACTATGTAGGAAGTATTCCGGCAAACAAACAACACTGCAACAACTGCAGTAGCTAATGAGTAACTGCACAACATCAACTTACATGACACAGTACAGGCAACTTGCAATCATGCTTAGGATACTGTTGGTGCTGCCCCCTGCGCACCATAGCACACCACACGCATTATTGCGTAAAAACAATCGCAATGTGCCACTGCGAACATCCCTGAAATGCACTACAAAGGTCAGAGTACAGGGTCAGCAACACCAGCATCCTAAACCAGCTAAATAAACTGAACGCTAAGAAAAGAAGGAAAGATTTATTACTAGGACAAATTAAAATTATATCCAAAATTCATTCCTGGAAAGCGAGTACTTTAAATGATGATAGAAGCCTTCTCCTCGTGTGGAAGTCAACTGTGCCATAAAATATATCTGGCGTTCGGAAACTTTCTGAAGGATGTCTGTAATCGGAACGGACTGGCATGGGTACATGGTCGCACTCGAGTAGGCTGGAAGCTGACTCCAGCTTAGCTGGCAAAAAGCTTTGTAGATAAATAAATTCCCAAATCACGGAATACTAATTCGGTAACTTAGAGAATGTGTGTGAATATGAATGAGAAAGGAATAAATGCCATCTTGACGTGTAACAGGGAAGAATGGAAGAAGAAAACGTGTTGCGCTGACCCCAAATAGAATAGGATAAGGGCAGGAAGATGATGAACTTAGAGAATGTGCGACAAGGTAACGCACGAGTAGTTCAACAGCTGAGCTATATAATTATAATGCTCCCATTTTAAAATTCTTACTTGTATCATTGTCTACATTTAATCCCTGTCCGTGACGTCATAGGCTCTCTAGTTAGCAACTTGGCATTTGAAATTTATAAAGCAGCTGAACAGAATTCCTGCGGGAAATGCATGTGTCGAATGAGACGGAAATGAAAATACGGCTTTCTGAATACTAAAGGTATTCAGAGAGCCGTTCATTATTTAGCTATGAAGTGGAATTCAATCATTCGTGTCTTAATTTGGAATCCGAAGAGTTAGATAAAATATTTAGGTCGCATTTAAAATAAATCAGTGAGTGCATGTGTCGAACAGTCGCGACGGAAATGAAAATACGTTAGTATTCAGAGAGGCGTTCATAATTTAGCTATGAAATGGAATTCAATCATCAGGAATCAGAATAGTTAATTAAAATATTTAGGTTGCATTTAAAATCAATTAGTGAGTGGTAGACTTTGATTAAAATATGGATTTTCTGTGCGCTGAAATGGAATTAGCGGCTGGTGGCTGCTCTACTACTTAACACTCGTTTTGGGCAGTCATTTAAAAACACCTCTACGTGAATGCAGAACCGTTTATTCTTTTCTATTTTCGAAAAATAATGATCGTATTGAATTTAATTCCATCCGAATCTATGTAAATACTATTTATCTTGGATTTAGGCTGATTAAGTTTAGTACCCTCGATGCATAATTCAAGTGCGTGAAGGTTCTGAAGCTCACTAGGGCAGTTCTGGAACTGATTTGACTTTGGGAAACAATGAGTTCGAACGAGTTAACGAACCCATTATAGCATGATGCCTTACTAAAAGGTACATTGGGATACATAAAATCAACCAAACAAATTCAAATGACTTTATAAATAGTTTAAGTTTTTGTTGCGATCCCATTGTTAACAAAGTTCGTAAGTAGTCTCACGTCTCCAGATAAAGCCATCTCCTCGTAAGTCTAGGAATGGGACGACAGCGCCGGCCATTCTAGTGGGAAGCGTGTTGTTTGGGAACCTACTTTAAGAAACTCGGTCAAGTTTAATATGTTGAATGTCAAGGCCGGCTCGGCGGTGGCGCGATGGTGCGAGCCTGCGATGTATTGGGTACGAGTGCCTGCTCTGACTACCTAGCTGGCTATCTTACTTAACTCAATGATTATATTTTGAAAAGAGACCTCAAATAAAAGCTGCTGTTTTTTTATAATCTTTTCCGTTTACCTACCGACTTTAAATGCTCTGAAAATGATAAGTCTCGGGAAAAATCCAATGTTAAGTTGAAACGTACTAAATACAGTTGAATGCGTGAGTAACTCTCCTCTAGTTATTAAGTGATTGTGTTAGAATTGAGTAAGGAGTACCTTAGGCTGCTTTTGTTTTAGGGTACAGTGCAAAAACATGAAAACCCTTGAAATTGTTAACAAAATCCGATTCAAATAAGTAGGAAAGTATTATTTTTATACTACATAATATCACGCGGACAAAGGTCGCGAACACCAACTAGTACTATATAATCTTGATCGTCCGCTGGCCTAAGTTATACCTACTTTAAAAATGGACGATGAATTATTAAATTCGTAGTTTTCCTTCCTCCTCATAACATACTCATACCTCCTTTACCAAGTATATTTTACACGTTCTTCAACTAACTAACCTTTCATTTCGTCACAAATAATAATATAATGTTACACAAATAACGCGTCCCTACAACAGTTGGTCCCAACTCACATCTAAACGTTTCTATAGAGCACTCCTTATCTGCTCTCATTGTAAGCACATTATGTTCATTTCCCAAACGCCACGCTCTTGTGTCGTCGACCGAAAACACCTTACCTACTAAACATATTTGCACATCTTGACCACCTTATCATCATAGCAATATAGTCTCAAATAGCTTGCTTCATAGTTCAACCAAATAAAGATAATTTGCACTTCCAAAAGATTTAATGGAAGTAGCAATAAGGACAAGTATTGCGTGTGTCGGGTGTAGTGAGGTCGCAGGAGAAGGGACCTCGACATTTGATCGTATGAACGTAATAACTACTTAGTGTTAGAAAGTATGTTTTATGTATGGATTGCTCACAAATATTCCTTGGTCATCAAATAGTTACGTAACGGGTCTGGATGGGGAAGCTGGGTATAACTGCAGGCGTGACTATAATTATGCATAATGTCTTGAGACCATCTCAAGGTCCCCTTCCTGTTGTAAGAGTGCTCACTGCTTGCCTCGTGCGTCATAAAGAGGTCAGCCTCTTAGCCTAGCTCATGGATTCTAGTTCTACACTCAGTCATCGATAGTTTTGTTACGTTTGTTAGTTAGGCATGGTTGCTTTTGGTAAAGTCATCATCATCATTTCAGCCATAAGACGTCCACTACTGGACACAGGCCTCCCCCAGAAGGGGGGGGGGGCGATTTGTCTTTTTCTTATCCTGGCCAGCATTATTTTTATAAATCATCTTAATTCAGAATCAGTTCCATCGTTTCCATTTTTATTTTCTGCCAATTATCAATAGAAGTAATCACAATGTCAGGCTACAGTTCATGGTCGGTGAGACACAAAAGGATTGGCCACAAGTTACCGAGATGAGATGAGAAGCGGTCGCTATTGATCCCTCCAAGCTTGTTTAGTTATTACCAAAGTTGTAGGCATCGGTGTGGCCCGATATGTTTGCCTATCTATCATACTGCTGTAATATCTTTGAACACTGTTATATATATTTTTAATAGAGTTGGAGTTGACTTACGTAAAGAGATTTTTTTCAATACATAGCTACTTACATTATTATTAACGCTGGAGCCTTTCAAGGAATAACATGGATTTAAAATCTGTTTGAGTTACCCAACTACGTCAAAGCCAACGGTTAGAACCGATCACAATGCCCTGAAAAGGCTGAATATTGGCAATAGCTGAGCATAGTCTTCACAAACATCAGAGCTGGTCATTGTTAGCCAACAATACGCGCGCGGTCATTGTTACCTCACAAGTACCGGTACTGCATGGATCACGGATGTGTGGTGGAGTGGACCGAGTTTACAGAGACAGAGCTTTGTATTGTTGCTCCTATTTGGCGCAGCCGTGAGATGCACACACTGTTTCAGTTTAGTTTGTTAGTTTCTTTTTATATTTTTTATTGTTTGTTGTGTGCACTTGTGGCATGTGCTAAATTAATATGTTTTCTTTTTTCTTTTTTGATTGAATCGCGTTTGTTAGAACAACTTTTTGTTTTTTAAATCCCACAACAATTGATAAATGGAGAACACTATGCAGTAGTACGTAGAGTAGAGTATGCAGTAGTAGAACACTATGCAGTAGAACACTATGCAGTAGAACACTATGCAGTAGAACACTATGCAGTAGAACACTATGCAGTAGAACACTATGCAGTAGTACGTAGAGTTTGGGCACTGTCATTGTCACATGACTTCCAGGTTTACCGATCCATAGCTAGAGTGGACAATTTGAGAATTGTGGCTTGGAATTTTCTTAAAAACTGAATGTCCTTATAATTCAACTGTGTACAAACATTGCACCGCTAGGAGCCACTCGAGCGTACTGTATGGACCGGGGCTACGGGTTACGGATATCGCAGTCCCGGACACAAAGGGCTAAGAAGGAACTTGGGTGCTTTTTAGTCAGTTGAAGTCTGACACTCTCTTCCGCTCCGCCTAGAGCGGGAGGAGTCGTTTGATGATTTCCCACACTCCAAAAAATAACATACTGTATGAAACCTAGACAGTTGTTTAAATGGCCCGGAGAGCGGAGTCCTCAGCTATGCCTGTTACAGAAAGTATGTAAATTATCAAATTGCCTCGAGGAGGATTGAGGAGCGGCCTCGCGCTAAAAATAACCTTTATAGAAGCCCCACAGGCCACCGCCGCGGCCTTTTGTTTCAATGACCGTGTGTCGGCTGTACATCCCTGTGGAATACCGCCAGACTGTTTTATGTAAAGCTCTGGGACTGATTCTAAACCTGAGCCGGGTTTGGTTGTTCCCATGGATGGACCACGGCAGTACGTTTCCGAAGAATAATAGTCTATTTGCCAAACTCCATAAATTGCGATGGAAAACTTTGAGATAACCGAGACAAATGAGCATTCAACTGTTCTGTCCTAGCAACCACCGATAAGCTCCACTTGGCATCACATTGCGAGAACACCTCGTTACTCCAAAGTTTCGTAACTCCCATCAAATAATCAAAATTTGATTAACGAAACCTTTCAATTCGTCCATTAATTAATTTACTGAGAGCGGAAGTGATTCTGTTAGAATCGAGTCAAACATTCACCGTTATGTCGAAATGTAAGAAGGGGTTGTAACTTGTAATATTATGAAAGTTTCGCGCCGTGGATCGTAAAACCGTGGGAACAGAGTTAATGTCGTACATTTTCATGTTCACTTGGTGAGTTCGTAAGGTACCGAAAATTAAGTGTTAAAATTAATTAAACAAAACTTTGTCCCCTACAGTTTGACTTAAGTAATGAGATATTTTGTTTAAAACATTTTTAATTCCACACTCTTATTGATGTACTTATTATATTAATTTTTAAATAATTAACTCAGATTTATACCCACCGTAATACCCTATTACATCAGACTTGCACATAACACGCGAAATACGTATTCTGCTATTGGGTTCTTTGCCTAACCCTGTGGGGAGAAACAGGCGAGATGTTCTGTGAGATAAGTACGGTCTATTTAATAAACTTTACTAAACCCAGAAGCACCATGTATAGAAGTGAGTCGTCCATTAGTTATCAATAAACGTCATCCGTGTCCGAGTGATGTACACCGCGTCTCCCGCAGTAACATGGTCGTAAATCAGACGAAAGCGCCAAGTAATGTACTGCTTCACCGCTAATGCGTCGCTTGAGTTATTTATAGCAGTCGCACCACTGCCAATGAAAACGAAACTTTATTGTAAGTTATAGTGGCACTGTAACTTACACCTTCAGCGACCTATTCAATAAAATATACTTTAGTATGTCCCCAATGACGCACAACAGTTTGCATAGGTCTCATCGAGCGCACGGCTTGTAACAGAACGTAAAAGATCAATATTCGAAACAATAAATCCAATTACCTCTTAGTTACCTTCAGTGAAATGACAGCTGACAAACCATCGTACCTAATCATCATCACAAACGAATAGGCTTAACAGTAACATTTTCCGTCCCAGCGAGTTAAGCTAATCCGTTCAAGTTGATCAGTGGGAATCAATTCGCCACTCCGGGCCACTCCGGGCCACTCCGGGCCACTCCGGGCCACTCCGGACACTCCCATGTCAGTAGCTATCCGAGTTATTTGGCCGTGGAGCGCTTCCCTCAGATTGGTAATGACATCGGACGTGTTCAATTAGGCGGCGTAAGCAGCGTCGTCTATTAGCTGAAATCGAATTATCTGGCGCTCGAGCTGTCGACAGTCTGTTGATGTGATGATGAACTGATAATTCTATGAGCTTACACAACTTATGCACTACTGGCGAGTTTGTTCCGTCACTTCTTCACTAGCTGAAACAAACAACTACTTGTTGACTTTAACGTTAAATAACTGCAGATTATCAGCCTTAATTGAATAAAGGAATTCTGGTTTTGATACAGGCTTACGGGCACTAGAAATCCAATCCATTTTCTTCTTTCCACCTACAACGCTAGGAAGTGTCGAAGGGTGGGCGACGTGGGCGTTTTGGGGGACTGTCTCTTGTAAATAAGTAAATTTTAACGTTCGAAAAGTGCTGATTATCAACCTAGTTTGAATAAATGACTTTTGAATTTGATTTTGATTAATGCAAAGAGCTGTTCTTTAGAGAAAGCCTTTAGAGTTACAACGGCGCCATACGTGTAACAGGATCGACAGAACAGTGCCATCAAATATTAACTTTCAATCGCCATTATCGTTGTAACACTTTACGTTTCTCTTTATTTAGACAATCTTGTGTCAGAGAGAGGTTCTCAGAACTTGTGGCCATCTTTTCCATTTTGATTTTAATTTTGTGAATACAATGTAGTCTTTAAATAGTCATGATAATGATGTAATTATCATGTATTTCCGATGCATACTTTATTGTATACCGAACTTGTTACACACTGTCCACATGCTTTTGATACTTCTCTACACAATATCCTCATGAAATTTCCATACAGAAATAAATCCTAACCGAACCGAAACGTCTTACAAGTTAACTAGATTGCGAGGAACCAACGGTAACTGTTTGATGGTGGAGAGAGATATCAGGAATTACACACATCAACACCGTCTAGGGATATTTTGTACAAAGTTCTTAAACTCAAAAAATACTGGCCACTTTTAAATTCTTTTGAAGAAAGTTTATTTTGTAAGCCTTTTTGAACGATTCTAAATTTGAATTTGAAAAAATACATTAAAAACAAAAGATTTACACGGCATAATGGTAGCGAAGTCCGAAGGTTTCATTTACCTACAGTAGTTTGTGGCTATTTTTTTGTGTCCAATTTAAGTTTCCGAATTCCGAATTAATGTTATTGTGTGCATCATGCAGCGGTGCCATTTAACTAGAGAAGAAATGTTAAGGGCAGTAGGCATGCTCCAAGCTGGGGCTACTCAACGGAGTATTGCTGAGGAGTTTGGAACAAGACAAAACGTGATATCAAGGTTATGGTCACGTTATCGTGCTACTGGTGAAGTGGCTGAAAGACACCCAGGCGGTAAGCGCATAACCACTCAACGACAAGACCGATTTTTGCAAGTTGCCGCGAGAAGACAACCAAATGTTACGGCCATGCAGTTGGTTCAGAGGCTCCAGTCAGACCACCAGTTGCTTGTGAGTGACCAAACTGTGAGGAGAAGGCTGCATGAAGCTAACCTTCATGCTCGCAGACCGCTTCGTATCCAGCACTACGCCGAGGAAATCGTGGACGACGACTAGAGTGGGCTCGTGAACATTTGCTCTGGGAAGAAAACCAGTGGTCTGTAGTGCTGTTTACCGATGAGTCCCGGTTCGGTTTCCATCCCGATACACGTAGAGTGCGTGTTTGGCGAGTTCCTGGTCGTGAGAGCCGTCTGCAACATCCTCAGGAAGTCCATTCATACCACGGCGGGACAATTATGGTTTGGGCTGGAATTCGTGTTGGTGGAAGAACAGACCTCGTTTGGATCAGAAACACCATGACGGCTGAAAAATACCGTAACGAGGTCCTAGTACCAATAATCTACCCCCATCGACTACAAATGGGCCAAGAATTCACGCTCATGCACGATAACGCCCGTCCGCACACAGCGAGAGTGGTGACGAGCTGGTTGCAGGAGCACGACGTATCGGTCTTAGGCTGGCCCGCTCAATCGCCTGACCTAAACCTCATAGAACACGCGTGGGACATGCACCAAAGAAGGGCTTTGAGGAATTTCCCTCCAAACCTTGCGACGGAAGAGCAACTTTTTTTGCATCTTAGCCGGACCTGGGACAATATACCGCAGCAAGACTTGGATAACTTAATCCAAAGCATGAAAAACCGTTGCAGGACCGTTATTAACGTCATGGGTGGTTTTACAGACTACTGATTTTTCACATAACTGTTAAAAACAAATTATTTTTTCCTTATTTGTAAATTTTTCTTGAGAAACACATTCGTTGTTAGTTTTACCATTATTTCATGTTTTTTCTTTATTTGAATAAAAATTTGTTTACGCAAAAAAACATTGTTTTCTTTTATTCTGGAGTGTAGTCTGATAAATGGGTTTTATAAAAATATATACATGTTGTATGCTATTTTTAATACATTTTGAGTAAATTGAGTAAATCCAAAATATCCCTAGACAGTGTTGATGTGTTTATATGTAATTAATTAATTACCTGCAGGTAACACAATTTCGAGACGCACTGAAATCGCCGCCGGTCTTCGAAATTGTCGCTCGGTCGCCCGTCGCCGGTCACCGGTCGCCGGACACCGGTCGCACCGGCAACTGGATTAACTCGCACTTCATGGAGCTCCTGCCCTCATGTGATACAGTGAGCAATGCTAGAAATGGCTACGTAGCAAGCTATGTAGTCGAAATGTATTTAAATGTTCATTAAGTTACATTTGGGTTGACTGTTAGGAATTGCTGACGGGCTGAAGGTAATTCTATGTACATCACGCCCGAAAGGTAACCTAAGGTACACTCACATACCGCCATCTAGATTTGAATCCCCAGTAACAGAGGGCGATCCTATTGCTATCAGCCGAGCACAACCCTAGAATAAGGGATGCTACTGACGAATGCCTTCAGCTTATAAAGCATAATAGGGTAGTTGACTGACTAAAAATATATGATTCTGTTTAGTCCGTCTGTTAGATTATCGAAAAATATTGGATATTTTTTGTGTCATCAAATTAATAAAAAATTACAAAACGATCGTGAGTCGGCTGGTGACGTCACTTTCTGGTAAAAAAATGTACCAAACTGTGACGTCGCGTGACTTTTTGAAGCTCTGTATCGTCTTGTTTACGTGAAAAAAGAAAAACTACGTGTCCAATATGTTTTGGAAATCTATCTGACGGACTAATTAGATTTATTTTGTCAACTACCCTATTACAAGTAGTCGGTAACAAAATCATTGGTTTGACTTGATTAGCAATCAGGAGTGACAGACACGTACCTACCTACCCACCTACATCAGATATTGAACACCTAAGCGTTAATTTAGCGGTTAGCCACACATCGCACACAATGTGTATCGCCTCATAGTTCACGACGACAATGCAACAACACACATGGGTCTTGGTGTTCTGTGTATGTGAGTTTAAGTGCTTGTAAACGCACTCACGATACAGGAGAAATTCCTAGTGTGGGGCAACGTTTTCTAAAAAAAAGAAAAAAAACGTGTCAGTAAGCAACAACGGAAGCTTTACCCTGCTTACTAACCACTCTGAAGGACATGATTCAATAGACACAGCAAATACAACACTTTATAGCATCAACAGTTGGCAACGTATCCCCGAACCGAGGCAGATATCAAACACGCTGGGCATGAGGAGCTGGGCCGACTCCCGGTTCTTGTGAGCTAACCGGTCGAGTGTTTTTGAGTTTATCCATCAGGAATTTCTCAGAAGTAGTCACAGAGTTAGCTTAACCTAACAATAAACATAACTGGCGAACTGTGGGTGAAATTATAGGCCTCTGCCTTACCCTTGGATGACTACAGTCGTAATGCGATCAAGCAGTTAGAAGCCCACGTGTGACGTACTTCGACGCTTGACCGGTGGATCTGAAAAAAATATTTAAGCTAACAGCGCTACCAGTAAAATTCAATACAAAAATAAATATCTACAAATAAAGTCTAAAAATAATAATATAGATATTCTTCTTTAACAGTCTTGATTTTTAAGTCACGGTGTAGGTGTTTATTTGTAATAAAGCATGGTGTCTGACGACTGGTCACTCAGCAAAGCTAGCAGGCATGCATACACGCAAAGTACATACTAACACTACATTATCCCATACATTTTATTTCAGACAAAATAAGTAATGTCTGGCGGCTCTGAGATCTTGCTCTATATTTGTAATTTCCTTTTATGAATGGAAACCCTGACCGTACTGCGCCGATTATAACGAAGGAAGAATATTAAAACGTTTCCTCTGCTCCGGTAACATTTGAATATCACAACGTTTCTTCCAAGTTGCGCGGGAAAGTATTCACCTGACACACACTATTTATCTTTCATTCACCTTCACTCATACATGAACATGTTCCGTGCAACGAGATAATAAATGTTCTCTTTTGTCCAACTTTATTTTAAACGTTCGGAGATATTTTTGTATAGAAAGGGAACGAGTCATGTTTAGCATTGTTGAAATTAAGTTCGTTTGCCTTCTTGTTAGTTAATTGGACTAGTGTACAGTGTACATGCTACATCATCATTAAAACTGGCTTATATTTTATTTGAAAGTACAAACAGGAGGTTACAGTAATAATTACGGAAACAATTATATTCCTCAGTTATCTGATATTTTACGTTTCAGTGGGTTACAGAACTTAAAACCAAACTCATGGCCAATGTGAGATTCATGCCTGTTATCACAATAATAATCAAATACAATCTCACGTTTTCATTATTAATAATGACGAAGTAAGTATTAGCAAACCTTGTAAGTTCCGGTGTAAGTTCCAAAAATCCCAATTTCAAGACGAATGATTAATCTAATTTAACTTTTTCAGAAGATAGAAAATATAAAAATAAATCTATTTCATTTCGTATTTGTAAATACTGTGACGTCTCTGGCTTTATGGTATTGAAAGGTATTTTATTTGTAAAGCTCTAAAGTAATTAGTTTAATCTAGAATATAATGTTAGCAGCGCCATTCAGCTGTGTGTATAGTATTGTATACTAAGCTGTTGGCAGAGCTCAGGGGCTCAGGAGTGATAGACGAAGTTCCAAGTCCAACGTTCGGTGTCGCAAGTCTGTTAGCTTTAGCGTGTATCACGACTCGGCTTAAGCCGTAGTACGCCGGCTTACGGTTGTATTTCTCCTAGTTATTGGCGTAATTTTCCGTGTTTCGACACTTTCCCATTTCCGTTATCGCTTTTATATCACGTTTTATTGTTTGGCTGTACCTACAAAAGGTGTGTTTTTATTTTCCCTATTTTTGGAAGGAATTTTTTAAGAACAGGTACTTTTGTACCTATTTATAATATCTCTATAACTTAATTCTTTTCTATAAAAAAGTCAGTGTGGTTATAATTAGGCTGTGACCGACTGCAATAAACATGTTTGTTTCGATAACTACTCACTTTGAGTCTGGGGACTTTCGTAATAATTATTTAACTCTTTTTTACCGTCGTGGATTTTTCCAAATTTTAAATGTTGCTTTTATTTTAAACTTTTTAAAGAATTCATAAGTTATAACTGTCACAAATAAAAATCAAAACCATTACATAAAGCAGCTTTCAACAGTAAAAGCGTTCAAGAGATTCACTGAAAAATATTAACTGTAGCGCCCCCTGGCGAGTAAATACCATAACATCTATCTAAAAACTTTTGCAGAGAAACAGCAAATCTATTACAGAAAACTTCATTTGAAGCAGTCAATCTGTTTTGAAGATAAATGGGAACATTTGATACTCATTTTACAAGAGAAAACATACAATGTAGGGTTCCGTAGTTGCCCATCAAAATATGTGAACTTACTAAACTGATTACCTACCTGATTTTTATTGTAAAAATAAAACAAACTTACATTTGCAGTCTTGAGACCTGGGCTCCCATACATTATGTATAGAAAAATATTTTATACAAGTACATTTTATAAGTTGGTCGACTAATACTCGTAAACTTGTAAGGCCTACTTAGCTGAGATAGTTTTCCTTTTATTTTCGTTATAATATATGCTAGTACCATGAATTTTTTCACACTCTCAAACACAACCCGTATAGGTGGTAGGTAGCTTGACTTAAGTCCAACAAAAATTTGCACTTTAAAGCTTAATATTACACAAACGAATCCCTTAATCGAAAAAGTGTTTGAGCAAATTCGCAATATTTTTTAAAGATCTATCCAACGACTTCCCACACCACACAATGGACTGTAGCGCCCCCTAGCGGATAAACACCATAACACCTATCTAAGAACTATCACCAATAAATTACAGATCCATTACCGATAACCGCATTTAAATCGGTCAAACCGTTTTGGAGATATGTAAATAGGAGTATTCGTTTGCGCACAAACAAACAAACAAAAAAATCGAACAGCCAAACAACCTCTTACTCTAAACGCATACACTTTATCCGCTCCGTCGTCGTAGGTAAAAATACATAAAACAATGATTGAAATAAATATTTAATATCTAAGTCAGAGTAACCCTGTCTAAAAATGAGCAATCCTCGTGATATTTCATTTATCAAAGAAAGCAAAAAGCGGCGTTGTTATAACAAACGCACAACATTGTCTAATTGTGTTGATGTTGACTGATCGCGTCATCTATCACGAGAGCTGGCGAATCTGAGCGTACGCTGGCAGAGTCGATGCGTGGACCACGGCATCGGCACAAACATATTGATAACCGCACATTTCGCGGCGTAGAGGCCTGGCGTCATAGCTCATCACATAGCTAGTAAACACACACACAAGAACATAGTAAACATACGAATGAGTTCACAAAATCATGCAAACAAAAGCCGCCAGACGTACATAAGATTTTACGCCGTAGTATCCGCAACCACCGGATATCCGCGGCCGTCGAGTTTGTGTGTGCACCGCCTTACATGCCATACAATAAACTCGTGCTATACAAATGCAAGGCGTAGTGAAATAAGTTAAACTAAACAGCGATAATTATATAATGACCACCAAATATACTCTGGTGACCAATAACATTTGTTACCTAAAATATATACATACTATGAAAAAAATGTACCTACTACAATATTAAAGAACACATCAATATCTATTAAAAAACCGGGATAGCATAATTATGCCTATCTCTAACGGATAACTCACAATAACTGCTTTTACTATCAATCGAATCTAATCTAAACTAATATTATAAAGAGAAATGATTTGTTTGTTTGTTTGTACCGATTTAACTCAAGAACTACTTGACCGAAATATGCAAACGATGCTTTATTTCCAATACCTGTAATTCTCCTCACTTCAATACAAGGAGAAAACTTATACAAACAAAGTGTGAAATCGACGGAGCTGTGTAGTCTGTACTTCTGTAGGTACTGAATTCAAGTGTTCGATACAAAGAACAACCACTTTGACAACATAGTGGGTGGTAAGGTCGCTGTTAGACCGCACTTTGCGAGTAGTTTGCGTCCCGCGAGTGTAGTCCGGCACTTGTGAGTGCACTTTAACTTATAAAGTTATAACTCTGTTATATTGCTATTATTGCAAACTGTTGCTCTCTGTACATGAGCCGTCTTGGCTGTTTATGTTTAATACTTATTCAAATGAATCTCAGCTCACGTCAGTAAAGTTACTATTACTACTGAACTAGTTAACAACTTACGAACTACTCAATAGATCCTTCACCTGTTATGAATGTGATTACCGAACTGCATTAGATGATTATTATTTAACAACTAACAAGTCAGTTAAAAACATAACTATTAATGTTTTGTTGTATCCCAGTTATATCTGATCAGCGCAGTATGTCTTCCTCTTCCATACCAGGTTTGTAGTTAATCCGTTTCTAGCGAAACGTTTAACGTGTATGTTGTTGTGCAGGAGGCGCTGCGCGGGCGCCGATGCGCGTCGCTGCGGTCTGCGGCGACGCCGGTGCGCGGTGGGGCGGAGGAATCGGGGCGCAGCACCCCCTCCGCCACGCACCGCGCATCTTCCTCGCCCGCGGACACACCCGCTCCTAAGAAATCCAACTGGGAAGTGATCGAACACTTCTCCTCAAGCAAGAGCAAGAGGAGTCCTACCGCTGTGAGTATTACTATCTTTATTACTTAAGTGCAGGCAATCAAACAGATGGATATGCATTTCACTTCTTATCAACAGCTAGTAGAATTTTCAGAGCGT
The DNA here is from genome assembly GCA_949774965.1 of Diarsia brunnea. Lineage (NCBI taxonomy): Eukaryota > Metazoa > Arthropoda > Insecta > Lepidoptera > Noctuidae > Diarsia > Diarsia brunnea. The sequence continues at coordinate 35,855,390 of OX458996.1, forward strand.
CCAAGACTTCTTGGTGAGTTGTACAATTATATACAAGTCAATTTAGAAATATATATATTTTCCTGTATACGTAAGTCTTTGGTTGACTATACGTACATCATTTATATCATGTAGGTGGCACGGAACGGACTCTTCTTATGACGCGAGTGATGGAACAAAAGTGCTTTTAAAAAAATTGCACTTAATAAACAAGAAAACTGTCGCTTTCAGAAGCGCGTGTAGTCTACGTGTGATAGATGACTTCCAACCTTCCAAGCTATTGCTTGAGTAAAGGCCCTCGTTTGCTCATGTTATTGCCGCGAAAGCTACTTAAATAATCATGAAACTTCGCAAAGTACGTACAAGGTTATACCTACTACATGATGTCTGAAGCAAAAGAAATGTTGTTTTTGTAAAACAGTTCCAGAGTGCGTGGGACTTACTGTTGATATTGTAGATGTACCTTATGTCTGAGCTAATAGCGTCTCGTTACGTTTCGTGTCCTGAGGCCATTCCACTCATCTCCCTCCAGATATAACTCCGCGGGATTATAGGGTTCGAAATTGAAAGAATTACAACAAACGTTCCTGGAAACGATACCAACTGTTTTATCGATAGAGAATCTGCAAAAATATTTCTTGTAATTGAACTTAGCTCTCAGAATCAGAAAATCGGCCTCTTTTACCTCTCATTGAAAAGCGTCCGTTTGCTCCCGGAGCCCCAGAGTCCCAGATCAGTTATCGTTTGCTCCCGGAGCCCCAGAGTCCCAGATCAGTTATCGTTCGCAAATTTCGTGGCTTCGGTCCGTTTCCCGTCCGTCCCGATCGAGTTAGTTCGCAGGAGGCAGGGTGTTCGTAAAAACTCGGAAATGCGTTCAATTAGACCTCGGGGATGACAGCTTTCTCCATTATTGCCCTCTTTGTAGTCATCAAATCCAATTTTAAGTATTTCCTGTAATGGAGTGAGAGCTTTCAGTGCAATTTTATATTATGAGGTGGCTTGTCCCGCGGTCGATGGATTGCTAGTTATGTTAAGTGGGCCTTCAGCACATTCTATTAGATTCTTTCAAAGCCTCTTGTTACCTATATGAGATTGGTTTTCTTCATCGTTTGGCTCGTTTTTGTAGAATGATGACGTACTCCAATATTTTTGTAACGTATTAACGAGCAGACCTTTTTACGTAGCATTGTTGATAAGATTAATATTCTTGGAGTTGATCCCTTCTCGGGACGGACAAACACAATCAAAGGGAATCGAAAAAGATTATTATAATAAAATTCGAAGCAGGATTGGAAATTGTACCTAAGAGTATCATTCGACTACGCATCCATTTTTCTCTCAAGAGTGGAAGTAAGTTCTTTCGTACGTAACGCGGGACCTAAGTAAACAGTCAAAATATTATCATAAAACCGTTGATAGACGCTTTGCTATTCTTTTTCTTATAAAAACAATGTGAGAGACTCCATACTCGTTTGGCGCGGGGCGGTCGGCGCGGCGGGCGACACGCGTCGTGCAGTGTTGTGCGGACAGAATGATGCGGACGATGTTGTTACTTCTTTGTGTAGTTATTCCGTGAAACCTTTGACATAAATAGTGTAGGTAATGTCTGCGAGTTTTTCAAGGCACTTGTTGTAAGTGGTTTGTCTACTAACCCGGTTTATATTGTTGTTATTTACAGTCAATTTGAAGTCCTTTTGTTGCTCGGTATGTGTGTTGTGGGTGGAATGTGAGTTGGAAGGGTCTCATTTAGATCCACGAATATATTATGCTAATGAAGAACCTAAGGCGTAGCATTTTATTTGGTTTCATTACAGGACATATGTGTACATCAATCGAATCTTACCGATTAAGTTTAAGTATTTAAGCCACAATGATATAAACGGTTTAGTAAGAGGACCCACGACGGGATTATGTCGGCGCGCGGTAATAAAGACATGCAGTTATCATCAAACGTATCAGTTACGTGTATACGTGATACTCTATATAAATCTACTGCTGATTAAAATAATTACGGTTCGTAAAATTGAAGAAATAATATTGAGGTACTTACAATAATAACACTGGGATGAAGATGACTTTTTGCCGTTAATCCAATTGTACTTTTTGTTATCTTTTATGTAAGTATTTACGGAAAAATAATAAAAAAAGTTCTATTACTTCGAAATAATAATTACATAATAAAACAAATTCGCTGCGGCTTGTACGCCCATATCTTTTGAACTCCGCCCGGATTGAATGCAGTCTTCATCAATAGTTTGAGTGATTCAAGAAGATAGTTATAATATAATTATGTAGTAATAAAAAAAAAAAGAAATCTTTATTTCAGATAACCAAACATCCATAATATGGGTTAGTAAAAAAAAAAAGATAACTTATATCTATGTTAGTAAACTTAATTCTATTTCACAACAATGTAGTGAACATACATAATTATTATAGTTGAGAAATGCCGAGAAAATCAGTATCTTCATTGCACCAGTGCGAAGCTATAGAACAGTTAGAGTGTTTCGAAGTTATAGTGACCATTTCAATATTAAAAATCTTTCTATTATAATGTTGTTAATCTATAAGATGTTGTTAGGTTAGCTAATTACGTAATAACTTAAGACAGAAGGTCCCTTAAGTAGAGACTGAATAAATTAACTGACTTGGTATTACATGGACCTCACTACTTTTTACGATAGAAGAACTGAGTAGTGAGACTTGGTATTTTATACAAGTTATGTTTTTAGTGGGTCACTATATCTGATCAGTAGAAATCTACATCTTGATATAGGCCTCTTACTAAAGGATTTGGTAAGGAACATGGTAATGTCTCACTATGAGAATAGCCAATATTATCCGACAAAAACAAGTATCCGAAAGAGTTTTTTGCTAACTTAGATTAATTCTACAACCTACATCTGCAATTATTGTACCCGAGGGTTCTAGAAAAAAAAACTTCCTATACCCATAAAAATTGAGGCAAAACTTCACTTGCCTGCGGAACAACAATAAGAAGAATTATCATCCCCACTCACCTCCGCTCCGCTCCGCTCACCTCCGCTTCGCCTCAAGGCCTCACAAGCGATATCGGTAAAACTCCAACAGCCGAGAGCTTATTAAAAGAAAACTTGTTTCGAACTTTATACAAATAGATTTAGTTGTGAAGTTTCCCCATTCAGTTGTATTGACATGGATATCCGACACGTCAGCGACGTGTATACTTGTCACGTTATCTGACGTCGCGGGCGTGACGTGACGTGACTCGCTGACTGTGTGACACGGGTCCTGTACGCTGCGCCGCGCTATGTGCGGTGATGTGTTCACATAGCGTTTACACCTAGGAGAGCGACTGTTGGGTTCCATTGATTGTGGTGTGGAGATGATAGAAACAGGTTTATCAAAAGTGACAGCTTGTTATCAATCGATTGCGTATCCAATAGGCCTCTGTAAACCTCTTGAGTACCTTTTATTGATTGCTTCAACACCGAGTGCGAGTGTGGCGCTCCAAATCAGATTTGTTCTTCACCAGCTGGAGTGTCTTATGCTTCATTCTTGCCAACCTGTATAAAGCTTCTGACAATGCAATATCGTGGACACTGACTGGACCCAAACTGTATAATATGGATGTTACGTCGATACGAAAAGAAGGTGGCAGCTTGTTACGCCCGAACATTTAGAAAAGTTCAGTGCGGTGTGGGCGTATGCTGACGTAACGTGGTCTGATCTGTTACAATATTATTATTCTGAACCTACACAACTTATTTGTAATGGATCGCAACTAGACATGATACCCGCTTATAAACAAAAACACATCAAACAACATTTTCCTGTCCCTGGAGCAAAACTATCATTGATTGGGCGGCACATATTCCCATGGATACGTCGCTATAGGTACCTACTGTTATATTATTTTGTAACTAAAGTCCACCTCTGAGACGATACAGTGTACAAATAATGGGCAGTTGAGCAATTATATTATAGAATCCAACTTCATTGAAAACTAAAGTTTTATTTCGATCAAAGTAGAGATGATATTTGAGCATATACTGGCACTGGTACTGACAGCCTGCTTCATGCCATTCACGGCTGAGCACAACCCTCTCCCCAGTTCTAGCGTTAATGTGAACCAGTGGTTCGCATCGGTTTGGAACAACTCGTCCCATTATTTTTTAGGGTTATTGTACATTCGCCACAAAGTAAATTCGCCACAAAAAAAAGTATGTGTAAACTCGCCACAGTTTTATTTTCATGAAGAAAAATCCGCCGTATTGGTTATTTTCCTACAGACAGCAGAAAAATCGTCGCCTGACTAACCTTCACACTGCTCAGTCACACTGGATTATTTTTTCTAACCTTCACACCAGTATTATGGATAGGAAATAAGATTTACTAACCTTAACACTGGTATGATATTTTATACTCTATACTAGCTGACCCACGCAACTTCATCTGCGTTACTTAATATAGCTCATAACCTTTCTCGATAAATCGACTATCCAACATATTATTCAATTGATTTAAATCGTACTCGTAACAAACAAAAAATCTTACCTTTCCTCTTTATGATACCTTTTAGTATAGATTGGCTTCGATTATATTATTAAAGTGACAATTACTACAGCTATCTCTTACTGTTAAATATACAGTAACACCTTGTACTTGTAAACATTATGGTGCAGTAAATATTTTGAATTTGAATTTCTCCGGAGCCCCCGGAGGCCAAAATCCCCACTGACCGAATGACTACCGCGCGCGTATTTATTTTGTTGCGCGGATATTTTTATATTGCGATATCTTCTAAGATATTTGTTTAAACTGTATGGAGTAAAGGGCACAAATATTCTATATTAAATTTCCGTGCTAACAAACATATATATAAACATATATCTTTATTTAGATATAGATTAATACCATATGGGTTAAATAAGCTTCGCAAAATATCATTCTTTTTAATCTAACAATTTAATAGTACAAAATGGTTACAGTGAGTAATTCTTAAAAGATAGACATATGCTGTCGCGGACTTTTTTTTAGAACATTTAAAGAGGATCAATTCTTTCAAACATGATATTTGCGTAACTTAAACCGTTTTCGCAGCGCACGCAACGGAAGCTCTCAAAAAGAAATCTCTTTTCCCGTTTTTGCAACATTTTTCATATATGCTCCGCTCCTATTGGCCATAGCGTGATGTTATATAGCCTAAAGCCTTCCTCGATAAATGGACTATCCAACACAAAAAGATTTTTTATATTCCAACCAGTAGTCCCTGAGTTTACCGCGTTCAAACAAACAAACAAACAAACAAACAATCAAACAAACAAACAAACTCTACAGCTTTATAATATTAGTATAGATAAATTTTGTGCAGATTGTCATTTGCACCAAATACAGGAGTTAACAGGAGTAATGCAACGTGTTATGTAGTACTAGGGTATCATAAGTTAATGGAAGATTAATCATTTATTTCGGGCTGTCACCAAATACAGGAGTTAACAGGAGTAATTCAATGTGTTATGTAGTACTAGGGTATCATAAGTTAATAGGAGATTAATCATTTCTTTCGGGCTGTCACCCCGTAGCTAATCTTCAACTGAATCATGACTCCCTGGTATATTGTATACAAAATGAAAACAAAAAAAACAATAACTTTGTTTGTTACCAGTACCTACTTTAAGCAAAAAATATCTACCTATGAAGACTTGTGATGAATTTACACATACTTTTTATTCATGTGGCGAATACACTTTCAATGTATGGAGTTTACAAAATGTGACGAATTCACTTAGTGGCGAATGAACAATAACCCATTTTTTACGAAGATTTATTTTACATTGAAGATTGAGGCCGAAATCTGGATGTGTATGCTTAACGCCTACGGGCTCGTCCCCTGTTCCTTGGCACTGAGTGGGTTTGCTATAGATACACCTCTACTCAATCCTTCAGTCTGTGTAATAAGTACATAATTTATTTTATAATGTTTTCAAGAATTTAAACTCTGGAGTAATACTCGTACATAACAACGTATTATATGTACATATTTGGTGACTTAATCAAATATTTATAACAACGTACAATAGTGACACTGGGTGAACTATTAGTATATTCTGGAGCACAATGTCTCCGGGTAGGATCGCCTATGAGCTAGCAGTTCCATGGCTGTGTCCGTTCGACGGTATAGACGCAATTTTGGACGTGTGATGTTGGGTAGTTAGCAGGAGTTACATGTGCCTTTGAGTCAGACAAAAGGTTTAAATTCCTGTTCTAATGAATGGCGTAGAGCCGTACCTATTGAAGACATGTCCCGAAGGACCGGCTGTTGGACATACAGTCACGAAACACTTTCAGGGGAAAAAGCATTGAAAACATGACATTTAAGTATATATCTTGATGTGAGTGTGATGTGATGCAAGGGATTGATGTCCCTATTTCTCCTTTGAAATGACAACTTTTTTACGTTAAAACTATATTTTGTTTTATATAAACCCTTTTCAAACCTGAACATGTTTTAATTAAAAGACATAACCGACGTGATGGTCTTGTCGTTTCGGATTCATCAAAAGCGGTCCTACTGTTCTTCCCGCCCTAGGTATCGTGGAAAGGTTCGCAGCAGGGTGGTACCCTTTGTCCAACAGAATGAAATAGTTTCACATTTCATAACCGTAACGATATAGCAATTAACCTCGCTACTTCGGTGCTGTAGGTACGCGGGATTTAGCTCACGCTGTTTTGTGTAACATATTAATAAACACTGTCCTTTACCATTAGAATATTGACTATTTTTAGTGATTCATTTTTAATGACTACTTCCGTCTGCTTATATCAAACTGGTCTGATAAACTGAGATGTTTTAACTCATTTAAGATTCGTATAACAGGAGTTTTTAGTCCTTTACCACGGGCCGGGAGAACGGAGACTGCGAGCAACGAAGTAAATACACAACATTAATTCACGCTCACTGTGGGCCGGATTAGATACCTTTGTTTATATTGTTTAAGACCTGGAACTAATCTCCAGAGAGTCAGAACGATCTCTTTTCAAGTTTAAGCATTATGAAGCTTCTTAAATGTAATAAACAAAAAACCTCTTAAAATGTAATAATGTACCGCATTTGTAATAGAGGGACAATGCCTTTCACTCCTACTTCAATTGTTTTGAAGAGGGCTTTAAAATTTTATCAAAAGTCAGTTTAGAAATGAACTCAAAGCTGTTTTTATAAATAAGCATCAATTTACTTCAACATAATTATTTCATCTGATACGCGTGTACCTACTTTAGGGTCTCATAAATACGTAAGTATATTCCAATGCAATCCCTAGTGCCAACGGCTTCCCCGCGCAAATATTCCCTTACAAATCAGCTTTAATTTATATAACGTATATACTTTCAGATGGGTACAGGATCCGTACCTTTTTGTAATTTGGTAGAACGTTTTCCTTTAAAAATGAAAGCTCTATTTAAATACATGCAATTATGCGTTGCTCCTCTACGAAAATGTTGTTGTAACATTGCGCCTTTTACTTTGACAGCGTTACCTATTTAAATTTACTCTCGTTTATAAACTGTCCGAAGAGATACTTGTTCGCTGACATTTTCTCTGGTTCATTTGATAATGAAAGCTCGGGTGTCAGCGCTGAGTTCTTCTAAGTTCTCGTTGGAAGCGCATCGTTTATGTTCGTTGTTGACGAACAATTTGAGAGTAATCGGGGAAACCATCATCCAACTTATTGGCTACGACGTTTTACATTCACAGAAGCCAAGTGGGCAGAGATTTTGTACCAAGAGTATTGAATTGAATCCTTTGTACGTTGCTATTGTGGAGATGACACACGCATACCACTGAGGTACTGACACAACTCGCAGCGCCTGAGCTTAATGAATGGATGTCGAGAACCAAAGTCCTAGTGTTTGAGACTACACAACTATGTATTTCTGTGTACGTGTCTCTGGTTGTTCACTAACGGTTCGACGGGTAGATAAAGCTAACCCCTTCCTCTGATTGGCACGAGCGAGCTCGGAGCACCATATGGTAGTCACGTTACATTCATTTCTAAATATAACCTTTGGCTCAAAGCCCGAAGGTAATCTGGATAATCTTTGTAACGGGTTGGTCGGGGGTTGAGGGGAGGTTACAACATTTCTAGCAAACGTTGCAATAAAATACAAGGACGTGAGGGACGCACATACTTTATTATTCTTCTTATAACTTACCCGGTTCTTAATTGTAGAAAAGAATTACAGAAAGTTAATTTATCTTTATATCAAAGAGCTCAGATCATTTGTTTTGTGGATGTTAACAAAGTATTTAATAGTGTATTCACACCTTGACTTGATTTGACAATATAAACGTAAAGTCTCACTAAACCGCTCGTAAACTACACGTAAATAAAACTAATAAAGTTTCCGCCAATATTTCATAGTTAATATCAGTAATAACATTGGAATATAATAACATGGTGAAGTTATGTCGTCGGTTGACCAAATTGACCGGCAGTTAATAGAGTGTCAATAGCACGGCAATCACTTTATTGTGGGATTCAGAACTGACGTTGTGGCGTTGACCACAGGTCCACAGGCACACAGGTATATACATAGATACAAGTGGGGTTCCGTGCTCTGAAGAAATTAATAAATTTCAAAACGTGAACAAGGTATAAAGTTATTGTTTATTAACGTTTAACCGCCTTACGGGAATGTTTGAAATTGAGCCGGATTGTATGGATTCGAATAAAATCCATACATGCGGCTTAATCTCAGCAGGCAACAGGGATTTGGTAGTTTTTAGTACCCGCAGCCAATAAAATAATTGATCGATTTTTATTTTATTTATTTCCGGGGAAAATTGATATGATCATTTTGACTGGTATTTTGATGAACTGTAATGCTAGTTATTATTACTCAATCCAGGATAGTTAAAATATAGTTATATATATAACTAATACTCATGTGTAGTGAAATAGTAACATACAAAAATATATAACCACAACTTTTAAAAACAAACAATTTGTTGTCATTAAACATGTGTAGTACGCGCGGAAGTGACACATGGCCTTTTTTTTGGGTGGTGAGAAATCATCAAATAACTCCTCCCGTTTTGGGCAGAGCGGAAGGAAGTGTCTGACTTCTACTGACTAAAAACCACCCATGTTCCTTCTTAGCCCTTGTACCGAGGCCGCGGTATCTCTTTCGAACAACCCGCAGCCCCGACGGGCGTCGGCCCTTGAAGGCCTCTTTCCATGTTGCTGACATCTCTTTTAGACGCGCGTGGAACACGAACGTGCTGTCGACAAAATACACGTCGTGTATAATAATTACTCATGACAATTACCACCCTGAATTATTTATTTAAGTGGGTAAAAGTTGTCAGAACTTCAACAAGTGTCTTGGGTAGCAATCTGTCTGTCCCTACTGTGTATAAATGTGTAATATATCATTACGAAGCAGTTCTATGTCAGGTATTGCGTGTACAAGTGACGATACGACTTAATCTCTATTAAATTCAAAATTAGTTTACTGACATGTTATGTCTTTTTTATGTTTTTATTATTATATACATTTTATTTTTGATTTGTGTCTGTAGTCAATCGTAATATTAAGTTACACCTTTCTATTGTATCGAGTCTGGTTCTTCTAACCAAACAGACAGATGTGTTGCTGGGGAGTTTGTTCCGCCACTTCTTCTTTCCAGCAAAAAACACTAGGAAGTGTCGAAGGGTGGGCGTTTTGGGGGGCTGTCACTTGTAAATGAGTAAAGTAAAGTAAAGTAAATTTTGACGTTCGAAAAGTGCTGATTATCAGCCTAGTTTGAATAAATGACTTTTGATTTTGATTAAATAAAGATTTTCAAAATTATTGCTTCTCTGTTTTGTTAGAGTCAGACAGAATCCAATGCCATTATTTTTATTAAACCGCAACATAATTTGATCAGCCTGTTTACTAATTTACAGTAATAATAACATTGGAACACGATGGAACATACATACATGTCTTCATTATCAAGTAATTAATTACATAAATGTAACGCAGTAGACTCTAACTGCCGCACTCAGAGAGCTTTAATGATTACTTAGGCTATCACTTAGTAAAGGTTTTGACAGTTTTTTCATACAAAAGTATGTCAAATCTTTACTTAGTGACGGCTTAAGTAATCATTAAATATCTCTGAGTACCGCAGTAAGTTATTGATATTTATCTTAGATGATTGATGAAATCTGTATATTAATGAACTGCACTTACTGCCGCACTCAAAAAGCTTTATTTATTACTTAGGCCATCACTTAGTGAAGGTTTTGACAGTTTTGTCATACAAAAGTATGTCAAACCTTTACTAAGTGACGGCTAAGTAATCATTAAATATCTCTGAGTACCGCAGTTAGGTAAACGGTAGTTACCTACAAACTAATACCAGCTATGTGTCCGTATGTACTAGTTAATACTAGCTATGTGTGTATGTGTGAGTCGATAGTTAAGCTTGCTAACACGAAGGTAAATAACGTGCGATGCCGCTTGGTCAATGCATCCGTACATTTCAGTTCGTAATAATTTGACGTTTGAGGTTACCACACATTCACGGAATTATTAATACGAGTAAAGTTCATAGGTACTGGTCTTTCATTGGAAGTTTTAGTTATGAATTGTGTTATGGTTCATTCCATCTGATTTTCCGAATTCACACGCTGCGATTATACTGATGCGACGACAGGAAACTATAATAAAATAATCCAATAGGTACATTTCATACTCGTTTAAATATCAAAATATAATTTAGTAGTGTGTAACATTCTGTTTTCAATTACATTTTCCAACGAATTAAGTTTTACAGTATGAATTGCATTCCGATGAAACATTTAATTAAAATTGTATTATATTATTATATCTGTTTATCGAGCACAGGACATAAATATGTTTACTGTAATGCATAATGATCTGCATGATTTAAATTTGTTCCTGAAAGTTGTTCATTAATTCAACGTTTTCATTAACCAAAGTTCGAAATGATAATTATCACGATAATTACATATTATCATTTCCGTTAGCACCCGATCGCGCTTCTGCGAGTACCAAAACGTGTTAATTAGTGTCAAGTGTCAACTACAAACACGGTTGTAAAAATTATGTTTAGATAATCATGAAACAGATTTTTTTAACATTAGTGTTATTTTTTATTTATTTTCGACTGACAGAGGAGACTGGATGAAGAAAACGTGTTGTGCCGATCGTCAAATAGAATGGGATTAGGGCAGGAAGATGATGATGATGATGATGTGTTATTTTTGTTTCATATTATTCGTGGCGGTCGATCTATAGGTTAAGCGGCGCTTGCCTAAGTTAGTCTGCGGATGGGTGACCACCCGTTACATACCGAGTTTCCTCCGTGCCTCGGAAAACACGTTAAGCTGTCGGTCCCGGCTGATATAGATCTTTGGCAGTCGTTACAGGTAGTCAGTGACCTGAAAGTCTGACAACCAGTCTTACCAAAGGGTATCGTATTAACTGGGTTATGGAGGTCAGATAGGCTGTAGACCAATGTAAAGTACTGGTATTCAGCTGCATCCGGTCAAACTGGAATTCAACCTCAACATAGTTTGGAAAAGGCTAGGTTAATGATGACTATTTCAGACCAGCGTAACGGTTACGAATAATAATGACCACGTTTTGTCAGATTTTTTTTTTATTGCGAGTACATTCAAAGCAGTTTTGGTAAAAAATACGATATCAAGTAATAGATCAGCATTGATCTGAGGATTTGTCTTCAATAACATTCTCTTGCCCTTCATTAATTTTATTTGGGATCGGTGCAGCATTTCTCTTTCTTCCATACCTCTCTATTACGTGTCGTCTCATCAGAAACCTCCTTTCTTGTTATATCTGATGATTATCAAAAAAATGAAACATCTCAATAAATTCAAATCCTGAATATGAATGGAACTCCATCAAAACAGCGCAATATTTGAGAGCACGCGACGTTGCCAAGTTTCAGAATATTCAGCCTGGCAGATTGTACGGCCTGAGGAATGAGACCCATCATTAAAATTAGTTTTGTACTGTTGTGTATCTCCAAGTCCGCCGGGGCCTCATCGTATACTGGTTAAATGTTTCCTAATTCGTTTTTATTAAATTCTAAAGAACGCGCGACAACGATGCCCAAACTTTTACAATAAGAATTCAATTATTTCCTAGCGGGACTTGGCTCAAACTTTTGTCACCGATATCTTGTTATAATCTTTTTGTATTTTTGAAATACAACTGAAAGAACAACTTTTGTAACTTAAAATGGATTACTTTACTCATAATATTATTATCATCATGTATCTGGTAGTTGCCATCACAACATTATCTAAAGTTACATCCACTGCTAGGTATGTGTTACTCCCAAACGTCGTGTCGCTAATACGCCATAATGCCGTACATTACAAGTCCGTACTGCTTTATAAAATAATGCCGTACATCAGACGGCCACTTAGGACAAGCATAGGCTTGTCCTAAGTGGCCGTCTGATATTCGGTACCTGGTATGTGCTTCTGGACCTATGTCCAGAAGCACATACCAGGTAACGAAGGACATTCACTCGCTAACTATACCTCATGAATTTAAAACTCCTGCCAAGCCAGGTTTCACATTTTCTCAGAGGTATCTAAACTCCAGTAACTATTGTCCTGGTAAATGGTAGGAGGCTGCCATCCGTTTTACTACAATTTCCAACAAACAGCAGCCCATTCATAAACTGCACACTAGTTGACACTAGTACACTTAACTTGTATTTTAATGCAAAAACAAGACTAACCGCGGTACTCAGAGATATTTAATGATTACTTAAGCCGTCAGTTAGTAAAGATTTGACATAGATTTGTATTACAAAACTGTCAAAACCTTTACTAAGTGATGGCCAAAGTAATCATTAAAGCTCTCTGAGTGCGGCAGTAAGAGAGATATGGCCAATACGTTATATATTATGAGCAAATCTATTAAAATTGAATATGTAGGTAAAATATTCAAACCAATCTCCTAACTATTACTTAAAAATACGAATATTATGTACGGTCTATAGCTACGAATCGAACATACAAGCTAAAAAGGCAAATAAAATCCGAATTTTATTTCTTTGGACCGAATTGATACCGTCATATCAAAACTACAGAATCATCTTCAAACAGAAGATTCCCTCTCCATTGCGAGTTAGTGAAGGGCGATAGTATCCGGCGGCCGTATTTTTGTATTTTAATGTAAATAACGCCAAGCAAGGGTTCCTTCCAATATTTGTTGGCAACTTTTCCCATTCCGGTATAACACGGCTGATGAGCTTAGCTCAACTTGTTACAAATCCTTTTACGTTTGGCGCAAGAATTTGTTGAGTAGCGTTGTTTCAGTTCTGCTTAAATCATGATCACGTGAACCACAAGGTTGTGTTGTGTGCCGCGTGTTTTCAGCCAAAAGGCTATATTTCATCTATTTATGTAGAACATGACTTTGTTGTCCAATGTCAACAGTGACCTCAAAAGGTTCCGTTTGATTGTTCGGTTGATCTAATACGGCCGCAAAGTTTCGTAGACAACCTCCTTACACCAACATTGTGAGCGTATAACAACAAACAACCAACAGTTGGTTGAACACAAAACAGAACAAAACACCAACAACAACAATAACAAAGGGAAACACTTGCTGCGTGACGTCACTCGCGATAGCTTTCAAAGAGAATAATAGATTTCAGATAAATAAAACAATACTTGGAATGCAGAACAAACGGTTACATAAATATACCAGTAAGGTCACTGTAGGGTCTGCTAAACAGCGGTAAATTGGATTTGCCTCACATTTCACTTTTGAGTACAAAAGTTTTCCCAATATCATTTTGTTATCTTAAAGGCTACCTACCTACCTATTGCTTGCCGCCTCCTATAATGTCATGTTCCAATTGGTGTAGCATCTAGAGGATGCGGACTCAAACTCGTTGACACCAGCTCCCGAGTGTCAACGGATAGCGTCTTGTGCTGACACCCTTTGTACGGTTAAAAGGCGTCCTGCCACTGCCACTTATGACGAGTTGAATCGTATCGAACGTTACATTGTGGCGGGACGTGATCTCGCGACTCGCGGTTCGTTCATTGTGTGACCGACTGCGACGCAACACTCCACCGCTGAACATTCGCGACCGAGACTTCGCGCCTTTTCTATTACACTTTATTAAGAAAAAGAAGAGAAATCTTGTGAGAATCATAGATGAAACGTTTCTTTTTATCCGATTGCACAAATGAGGGACCTACCTAATGTGTTTAATGTTTTAAAACTAAAACCGCGTGGGTCGAATTTCATAATTAAACGATTTTCTTAATGTTACGAGTGTCATGACGACCAGCTAGCCACGCCAACCTGTGATAAATAAAATAAATTCTTTTATTTCTCCATTTTTAGTTCTAATTTTCTACACAAATATTTACTATGCATTTAATATTCAACCGAGAAACCTAACCCTTAACCTTCAAGATTCCCTTATTATTGCTTTCAACTCCTAACCGTTGAGGAGTAGTACTTTCCATAATCAGCTCACCTAGATAACCTGAAAGAATACAACCATAAATACGTCCCCATAATATTATATTAAAGAATTATCCTCCAACTCCTAACCGTTGAAGAGTTATACCTTCCATCATCAGCTCATCAACATGAAGTGATGACTACTAGATACGAATACTTAAAAAGCTTTAGAAAAAGCACGAAACACGTAAAGTGCCTATAAAATTTGAGGGTTGCCCTAAATTTCTCTGGGATGCCATCATCAGATCCTGATTTTCTTATCATGGTACAACCCTAGGGATATATCCTTTTCAACAATAAAATAATTTTCTATATCGGTTCAGGCGTCTTCGAGTAATCGGTGAATATACATAAAAATTATTCCGACGAATTGAGACCCTCTCTTTTTAAAGTTGGTTAATGAGATTTACTTTCTATCATCAGTTTAACCTAATAGCCTGAAAGAATACAAATATCGGTCCATAAATACGTATAATTTTGAAGGAATTTTCTTTCAACTCCTAACTATTGAGAAGTTGTACCTTCCATCTTCAGTGCATCCACATGAGATTAAGATTATCAGACGCAAATACTTGAACGGCTTCAGAAAATATAATATAGAAAACTTTTTCAGGTTATAATTTCACTTAAATTACCTCCACGACCCGCTTACTATCACTACAATAATGTTTCAAGACTGCTACATTAAGTTTTACAGTAAAATGTGATTTTTCACCACTAAAATAAAAAGTTATTTCCCAGCAATAATGTTTACGTAGGGTTACATAGTTTGTTGTACATAATGCGTCGTTGATGGCTTCGTGACGGGTTCGTGAACACCCTGTATACGTTATATACACCAGTGCTGGCTTCCATAACCTCTCGTAAACTCTCGTTTAAAAAAACACAGATCGCCATTTTATTTCCTGGAAAAAACGCTGAAATAGAATTAAACGGTAGATCAATAAGAGCAAATATTTTTGAGCCAATGTTTGCAATTTTATAAACTCATTGTAGCGTACAAATCGTAAAAATGCGAATAAAAATTCACAAAATGTAACACTCGATGACTCGACGAGTTTAAATTAGCATTTAGATATTTTTTATTTAATTTCGGTTGTGGTTAATTTTTTATTCTGTAACGTTTTTTAAATCAATCAACTTGTAGCCTTTCATTAATTCCCGAAACTACAATAAACCTCCTTTGATAATTCATACATACTTGATCAAGCTAATTCACAAGCAAAATAGTGTCAATCCAATGCTTAAATATTATAATGTAATTAGTACAGTAATAGCAAAACAGTTGATCAAAAATACCTCCCCAGCTCCTGAATCCGAAGCTCTTATAATTACAAAATGCGCCCGTTAGCAATGTGTACTACTAATGAATAATAAATAAGGCTTGTTCGTGATTCCCTATAATTAGCGCTTTGGTCGGTAAGTAGCGCTGGACATCGCATAATGTCCAGCTGTCAAGCAATGTCTATCAGCGGCACACGCGCATGCCACAGCCTTCCAGGGACGGCCACTACCGGCCACTACCGGCCACTACCGGCCACTGCCGGCCACTACCTGCCACGACCTGCTGTAACGAGACGCAATATGATTCGGACAGTTTGAAGAATTATTGTGAAGGCTGATTTTCAAGTAAACATTAATTATTACTATCGGTTTCATGGTTGAATTCAAACTGAACTTGGTTGTAGATTTACGTTGTAGGTTAACCTAATTACTAATAACTTGGAAAGTACTTAGAACTTGGTACATTGCTTAACATTGCGTGTCTTTAAAATGTCTTCGTAAAGGTATAGTGGTCACTTCACCAGGCGTCTCCGGCGCGCAGCGTTTAGGAAACCTATACGAATATAAGATGATGTAATATGTTTGTAGCAAGGTCCCTGTTCATTTTTCGGTGACTTCACTTGTAGCTCGAAGTCTATAAATATGATTGGTAGCAAAGTTCCCCCCCCCCCCCGCCGCCGCAAAGTCACCCTTATTTCCCACTGTACTGTACAGGTCACCGATAAAAGTCCATAAAGTAGCGGTGCAATCGTTCGCATTCTTTACGTCCAGTTCTAATATTTTCTGGCTGTTAATTACAACCCTTTGTGTTGAATAAAGTGGTGTTATTATTTCTAAACGTACGTAGCTACCCGCAGGACCGGCCACGTGAATTACTTTTTAATATCCGGGACGAAGGTGCCCTTTGTCCTTTTCCTGGTTTCAAATTACCTCTTTGTAACATTCCACGAAAATTGGCTTCAGGCAGACCGACCTCCGACCTTAAGGACGTAACAGACTGACTCACGGACCGAATACGTATACCCAATACACTTTGACTTGGTTTTGTATCACTACGGAGACTCGTAAGGTTAGTAAAGTGAACCATCGAACGTAAATAGATAACTTGTAGATAACGGCAGCAAAATCTCCTTTTTCATTTGCATAAAAGTTATCCGAAACTAGCAGCACAAGAAGTACCTACAAGTTACTTCAAAATTCTAGTTCAAAATCCCAGTTCACTTAGTTAAACGCGACGTCGTCTGTGCCCGAAAAGTTAGCCTTATAGAAACTTGGTTCAGGTACAGGCGAGCCAAGTCGTGCCAAGTCGCGGCAAGTTTTAAGTTCCATGACGAAGAGATGCCTTCTCATTAAGAGATGTAACTTAACCCGCTAAGGATCTGGTTGCACGCGTACTGCCGAGTGCCAAAGTTTCCAACTTTTGTCGTGAAATGTACAAGCAATTAAAAAGTGTAAAACTGAAAAATGGCTGGCGATAAAACGCTGCGAGCAAAATGGAGTTTCGAAAGTTAATTTTAGCTGAGGGTTTATTAACGTACATTTTGATACGGTAATATAACTCACGCACCAGGTATACGGCGTACAGGCATACTCCTCATACACCTCATACACGTCTCACTCAGTAAAGTGGGCTTATAAAAGCCGAGTCCAATGTAAATGGCATGACAATCAGTCGCCAAGGTCGCGTCAGACGTGCCCTGCGCGGTTGAATCCGTGAAAATGCTAAATTTATTCGTTTTTACTGAATTGAGACCCTTACCCAGACTCCTAAAATATCAAGACTTACTTAGCTCTGGAAAAAAAAGTTCTTGTGTAGGTACGTACCTATGTTTCTTTAAAAAATAATTCAGAGGGTTTTAGTAAAAATTAAACTACACAAACAAAATATATTTACCGATTTCACAAAGCGCAGTTCACCTAAAGATTACGCTCACACTGGCCACAGTTCAACAAACCTAAAGCCCGCACATACAGAACTGGCTCAGCGGGCAATCAAATGAAATCCCGCGATACGGCGACCGGCTGCCACGCGAACCTATAGCAATCATTGCAAACGATGCGATGCTAGCCAGCTAGCCAGCTAGCCTACTAGACAATGTACTGGCAAGTGGCTGCACTTGTACTTGCTCAAGAAAAACTTTAGTTAAACTGTTTGGAGTATTAAAGTAGAATGAGATAAGTACATACCTATGTTCATCCGTTCTGTCTTTTTAAACCACTTCAAATATCTGGATTGATGAAAGTTTGTTTTAACCTTTTTGTTTTGACTGTTACGTTTAATGCGTCTGTCAGTTGCTGATTGCATTGATAAGCCATTAGACATCATGGCCGGCTGCATGCACGGCAGTAATCCTCCAAGCATTTGACAACTACCTATACCGACCTAATTAGCGTAATTTTAGTAGTAGTTGGAACCTACTAGAACTCAGCGTGTCCTTCTCACCTTTAAGCCAGACAAGATTCATTGACGTTTGCCAAACGAAGGGGAAGGTTTGTGACGTCACTCGCCACGCTACGTCATAACCGTCTCTCCTAGAACCAGTTTCTGAGTAAAACCACGGACGCCGCGGTGTTACAGCCTACTTCTAACACAAGTTACGTACCGCCACCCACGTGGACTAACCACGAGCGAGCTTTAGCATCTTAACTCATTTAATATTATGTACTTACACTTACCTACTTCTCAAAAAAGATAATCTTTTGGTATGTGAGTAAGTGAATCCTGGTTATCTTTATCATCCTTTGAGACTAAAATGAGTCCATATTTCATCCGTTGAATACAAAACTATTGTCAACTAAACTAATAATACTATACAAAGCCCTAATGAATGGATCACAAGCAGACAGTACTGTTAGTCCAATCAAATTACCTAGTAATTCACCTTGGAATTCGAAATACCCAGCTATAAACTCTTACAAACATGTATTTACATCTTAAAAGTTGGCTCAAAACCTACTTATGGTAGGCTGTCCGCGTACTTAGCTATTAAAATTTAAGTATCACTACATAGTATAAAACAAAGTCGCTTTCTCTGTCCCTATATATCCCTATGTATGCTTAAATCATTAAAACTACGCAACGGATTTTGAAGCGGTTTTTAATAGATAGAGTGATTCAAGAGGAAGATTTTAGTATGTAATTTAACCGACATCCACGCGGGTGAATAGCATATCAGCTAGAATAGATATATAAAAATCTCGCTTCCTATGGGTGTCTTCTATAATGCCTGCGGCTTCGACAGCGAGGATGTCGGTTATCGTGGCCAAAAGGCAAAAACTTGTTTTATAATATGTAGTGATAGTGATATTGTAAATAATTAAATTCCCTACAACTTTTGGGTTTTTTTTTTATGAATGGCTTATTTGACTGGACTATAACTTAGACTTAAACAGAAAACCTCCTGGAGGTAATAAGTTGATATTATTTGAAACCGATACATCACTATGTATCGGTTTCAAATTATATGAAGTTACTTCTAAATTATACGAAATTAACGTCGCGGTCCCTGGATTAAATTCACAACGTATAGCAAAATTAACAGAGACTCATGTCTGTAAGTTCCCCTCATCTAATAAGTATCACAGTCCAACTTACAGTGGCGTTTCCAAACGGACCCACCCGCCCATATATTTCAGATACAATTTCTTAATATTACCCTGACCTTACCTTTCGCAGCAGTTACCGGGGTCGGAATGACCCCCAAATAAAAAAACATTTAGACAAAGACCGCTGGGCTGTGATTTAGGGCAGCCCTGGCTTTCACTGGTCTTAGAGCTGGCAATAAATTACTGTTTCGTAAACAATTTGCGCAGAATTTAATATGGTACCTACTCAGAATAATATCAAGAATAATATTTGACTTGTTAGCTTAATAACAAGCTCATTGGCTTTATATCTTAATTGTAGACTATTACTGTTCGGGAGATTACGAGTAGTCTGATGACTGGAGCTACACGACCGTGACCTCAGAGTTCCAGACAGTCACTACAGGGCTTCTTTTTTCTGTTTTGCTGAAAAACTGTTGTTTAGGAAAGGATATCTGCTGCCGTTCCCTCGTCAAACCCAGAGACCACAAATTTGTGAACTGACTCAAACTTACCGACACCAACTAAATCCATGAATATTTCATGATGGCCGCCACCGCCGCGCGCCGCCGCCCGCGATATGCTAATTGTCGCTTTGATACAAAGGTGTTAGTGATTCGCAGACCTTTTCTTTGACAACAAAGTGGCGGTTGCTGTTTTAGAAGCAGTTGAAACTTGTTTGTTGTTCTTAAGTTTGAACTTACAGTTGCTAATGATCATAAGCACCAACTTAAAAGTTCTTTGAAACATTAACATAAGAGCTGTTCTTCTACATTCTGCAAACATTGAGAGAAACGACTGACTTTGATATTACGTACTACGTACTATTAACATAGTTATTTACCAAAGAAACATAGGTATATTAGTGCGGAAGCAAACAACAGCCCAATGTTAGTTGTTTACAGAACGATCTCACGTGAACAACATCGTAATATTGCCGAGACGCTCGCGCTAGTGCCAATACCAGAAGCACATACGAACGCAGGAGTTTACATGTTACTTGCACTAATACCGAAACTTTGAGCTAGTCCAAGTTAGTATTAGTTCCTTTCCGATAAGATCCGATGCGATATCTTGTATAGATTAGCTTTATAACTTCGTGAAGCCCTGCCAGAGTTCGACCGGAAATTAGGTGGAAGGTTTTAACAAAAAAAAAAACTCGTATTCCATAATACTTCTTTCTAATTCTAGCATAGTACTTAGCACAGCTTGTAATAAGTTAGTAGGACTACACGACCCGTCTCCAGGCTATAATGTCAGCCAGATCCTCGGGGAGCCTGTAGCGCGTGCGAGCCTCCTCCGCTAATAAAGCTTGTTATTTGGCCACACTGCCACACAGCGTCTCATGAGCTCACCTCAAGCTCTATTTATCTAGACTGGTGCGACCGGTTTAAGTTTTAGTTTGGAATTTATTTCATTAAGAGGAAATGAAATTCAATAACATTTTGAACATGAAGCAAAATATTAAAAGAGAAAGAGAGAAATAACATAACTTAACTTCACCTTCACCCAAAACACAACAAGTTCTAAATCGGATAATTACGTCAAACACAAATGATATATAGTTATATTAACTGAGCATTTCATGGCAAAGCCTCAGGTACAGACAGAGCGAGCAGTGACAGCGGTCACTCCGCGTGGCTACCTACCTGTGTCTATCTGTGTGGCAGACAGAGACAATTTCCTGTATTAACGTGATTGGATTGCGAGATTAGATGCGGAATAAGACGCAGCCTCCCAAGTCATTGCCGATGTCGGTCGTAGGAAATTATATTTAATATTTCCAAGTATATAAATGTTCACTGTACTAACGAGTCATGGCCGTGAGTATATAAAGTTATGAAAACCGTGACTGTAAAGTTTTTAATTAGTTTAATTTAGGCCTGCATGGGCACTTTTAAACGTTGCAAGAATTTGTACATCAATACTCCTTGGTCAGTGGTTAACTGGTTACCCATGTGAATGTCAGGTGCCACAGAGAATTTAATCAAACCATTTGTCAGTCACAATACGACGACATGGAGTAGAGGAAATAAAAGTATTCTACTCTATGGGCATGTCATTCTGAAAAACTATTAACATCAAAGCTGATCAAATATTTAAATCGTGATTTTTGATATAGTTCGATTAGTGTGTGGTAACAAGGCAAATGTTTGTAATGAGGTTTGTGATGCACATGGTGCATAGTATGTGTGAGTCTGTCTGTGCGTACAACGTGTATGACGTGATCCTGAGCTTGCCTCTGGTCGGTCGCTGCTTGTCCTACTTGTGCTGCGTCGCGGTGGGGGTGAACCTACTGTGCAATTCTCTGCCCATCATCGCCTGCTACCGGCTCGTGCGCCCGATGAGCCCCGCCAATGGCACGCATTGATTGCTAACACGAAGGTGATCACAGTTTAACAAGATAACATTTACGACGTTTTTGGTTATATAGAAGGGTCAGCTTCAGGTGCGTCGTACTTGCGATGTAACAATGAATACGCACAGTCGAAAGAAGTATTGATATAAGCGTTCTGTAGTTTCTGCCTACAAACCCCGGTAAGTTATACGTATAGTGGTGATGGGGTTACCTCGCAACTTCTCATGCATTACTTTCTATCTGCATTGTTGAGACATACCTATAACTTTACATACTAAGATAATACAGTATTATTTTAGCATGTCCAAGTATGTGTAGTGTCTGTGTAATTGTGTGGAGGGGAGGTGCATGTGCGATGTGTATCGGTGTGAGTAGGCGTGTGTGTGGCAATGATTGCTTGATTAATGTATGTTATGATTGGGTACAGCTTTTTAACATATTCTTGTTAATAAAAGTTCGATCCCATCATACGTTTGTGATGTTAACCATTCTGTATATTATGTTTAGAGACTTGCCACGCATATCAACACGTTGATTACATTTCGATGTACTGATGTCGGCCAAGTTGCGTCGACACGCGTGATCAATCCCACACATCACAACACATTGATGATGTGGCAAAGTTTGGGAGAGG
This sequence comes from Diarsia brunnea, assembly GCA_949774965.1. Lineage (NCBI taxonomy): Eukaryota > Metazoa > Arthropoda > Insecta > Lepidoptera > Noctuidae > Diarsia > Diarsia brunnea. Next base: position 35,877,745 of record OX458996.1, read on the forward strand.
GCTTTTCACTGAAATGGTGATGATGGACACTGGGATCTGTGTCTACTTTTCATTGATCAGTAGCAATATGTATTTCCTTAAAGGTGAAGTTTAAATCTGGTTTTGATGGTAACAATACTTGGAAAACATTGGGTGTTTTCTGCCTCGAGAAGTAGTAAACAATTAATAAATTGTAAAAGTGAAGAAGTTCTATTTTTGGACAAACAAGTACCGCGACTACAATTAAATCATATAGGTCAAATAATCGACCTAGCATCCACGTGTAATAAGATACATGATAATATATACTTACACAAACACCTTTAGTTTTTCCTTACTCCTTCTCAAATCGATGAATCATCCGAGTAGTTTGCAGCAACCTGGTCAGCTTGAAGTAAAGGCAAATAAAGATTCCTCTCTTTCATAAATACATAAACCACAGCAACCGCGTAATACTTCCAGTACGTGAAGGTGTGTGTGTCGCTGCAATCTGTCTGCTTATGGTAAAGCAATTTACTAACAAAACGAACACGTTAAATGTAATAGAGCAATGTGAAACGCGGACTAAACAGAAGAGAACAAATCTTGTTTTATTTGTAAAGTACACTGTAAAGGAACAGCTTAACGTGCCCTGGATAGAAAATAACAAATATATATATTTCCAGAAAGTATTCCTGAAATAGCATTTTACTGCAATTTTCCGAATGGCGTGCAACGTTGCTGCGTGGCTTCACTATTCAATTGCCTATCGATTCAGAATTGCGCGATGTCTCGTGGGCTATGCCTGTGCTTCACGTATTAGGGTAATATAATAATATTTTAAGACTGACATTATATTCAGGGTTACTATTTTCAAAGAATGCTTCCAGTCTACTCTTATGAATTTAACAGAAAGGTTATAGTGCAGGTTTACAAAATAAAAATAAACGATTAACCTCTGCGGGTTAAATATGATCTGAAGCTGAAATTTGAAACACGGAAATTAGTATTTAAACTAGCGTAGCGGGGCTAGGAGTTTTGATACAATTAGAAGTTGGTACTAAATACCATTTTCCATTTCTCATTACAGGTCGCCAAAATAGGAAGGATAATTAGTTATTTGTACACTTTCTCACATTGGACATTCTTTATAGAACGTAATAACTTAGAAACTTAATTAAAAACAACGGTTTTATATATATATTTTAACGAATTTTAAAATGAAGCTATAATTTGGCTTATTCATCCGAGATTCTGTATTCGTTTTTGCAGTACATAATGTTTTATCATTATATTTTCCTAAGCTAATAAAATCATATCTCCCCTCACATCATTCGACAGGCGTTACAAGCTGCAGCAGCAGCGCAAACAGCAGCCTATCGAAGTGAGTCCTGCGCGTTCCTCACTTATATTGTACGACTTTAAAATGATGTCTGGACTGCCCTGGACTCAGTGTCCTGGGCCCAATTGACTGGATGTGTATTAACCCGTATGTTTGGTTGCGCAGGTCGAGGCGGAGGGTGGCACGGTGCAGTCCTCGCCCGCGCTGCCGCTCTGCCCCGCCGGCCGCCCCGACACCGACGTGCAACCACTGCTCACTGAAGGTAAGTCACCACCCACCACCCACCACCCAACAACCAACAACTATACAATAACAGCTCTTCTCTTCGGGACTGTAACGTATCGGTATGGATGAGAGACCTCGATTTCTCGCAAGTTTCAATCGTTGGGTCTATATGACCTATCTATACTCTACTCAGAGCTCTCTGTACTAAAACACGGACACGTATGGTGGGACAGATGATCAAAAATGTTAAAACTTTGATATGGGGTGCACATTTTGGTGACCACGCGCACATTTTGTTTATGCTCACTTGAGCGAGTGTCCCGAAAGAAAAGTTTGTGTAGTACACTGTACAGAACTGGCACACTGGTGGAATCGCACCATTATGTAGATTAAAACGTTCAGGGAAAATATAACCGACTAGAGCACCTACACTGCAGCCTTGAAGTGAAAATATATGTTGAGAGGTCAGGACACTAGCATCAGTTGCAAAGAACTCACCCCTAGGGTTATAACTATAAAATATTACATCAATAAATACTGTAATCGTAATCAATCACCGTATCATTGATTTATGAATTTGATTTATTACATGAAAACGTTGTTGCGAACTTGCGCGTTTTGCAAACAATACACGTTTACGTATATAAGATTATTCTTTATGTAAACTATTCGATATTTTATTTTATTTCAAAAATATTTATTCGTTCAAGAGATAGAAACCGAGTTTTACGTAGGTAGACCAACTCAATAATTTTCTAAAAACTGGATTAAGAATTAATGAAAAAACAAAACAAAGAATAATAACTCGAGCTCGAGAAACATTGTGATGAAAAGAATCTATTGTAGCATAGGCTGTAAAAATCTAAAAGATGAATCTCGAACATTTTGTACAATATTAAACGTCTAAAGCAGTGGGTACTTTGTTTCAATTATTTTTCGCGTCAGGGTTTTTTTCTGGAAGCACTTACTTTAATGGCAGCTACAAGTTTCAAGGCCCAGATTTTAGCTCTAATTCACCTGAGGACTGAAGGACCACTAACTTTTAATTCAATTACATTTAGGATAGGCAAGTTTGTCTTATTTTTGGGCCAGTGAAAACCACAATAGCTAATTATAAATCAAGTCACATTTTTTTAATTTGCTCACGGTACCTCAAATTTTATATGTAAGCCACGAGAAAATAGGAAAGCTTAAGCTAATAAACAAGTTTGCCTTTTGTACAACGCCAACTAAATATTTCAAAGAAAGTGTCAAGTAAAAAACAACAATTAGTTTTCTTGTCTCCTTAATTCATACATCTCCATCTAACTCAGCCACGGATTTAACAACTCACCTACATTTTACGTTTTACAGCTTCAACGTAATAATGTTCATTTAAAAAAATATAATTCAGGGATCAAATCGAAAACTTTATTCATATAACTTCTCTTGCAAATTAATAATACATCGCATTCGTTTAATGAAAATAGCACGTGTACCGATAGTGCGAGACGGTCGCACAGGCCCCACACAAAATGTTGAGGTTTACCATGAACCTGGGACTCTATGTGAAATTAATTAAACACTAAAATCATTGTTCTATTCAAAAATATCCGTAAGAAACCTTATTTAAAATGCGCCACAATAGCATTATTGCGCTTCATTTGAATTTACTTTATTTAATTTTTGAATTTTCACTAAGAACACAGAGTTAATTTTCACTAGGTAGAACTTATCATAACGTGAAGACTTAGCTATGAGGCGATAACCTATGCTTTCGACTCACACATTGTGTGATCACTGTTGAACGATTGTCTGATGGCTTTGTGATGTCATATTAATTTCCGCGTTGGGGCCTCAAAGTCAGAGCTCATTAATCAGCTTGAGCGGCGATTATCTTGGAGACTTATGACTGTGGTCCATGGAGGAAGAAGCGCTGTTCTTCCGTGCGTCAAGTAAACCAGGTGTAATGACAAACGCTGCGGTGCAAAATAGGGGCGTCAGTTGTGCAATTTGTAAAAATACAACTGGCATTTCGAGTGGCAAATTAATTTGCCTTTCAAGTTTTGCGTAAAATGTGTTGTATTTGTGTAATGCCTGTTATTTATTAAGCAACTAGAGTTGTGAACCCGGTGCGGGATGTACAGTGGGTGACGTCCGGAATTGTCCGCACAACTGGCGGGCCTCGCAGCTGCTGCAAAGAACTTTCGGACAAGACACTATACAGCTCCCGTGGACATATAACGAGTTAAAATTCAATTTTCACGTGGCGCCTGAACGACATGAATCACGCCCGAAATGTTGCTGAAAAGGTTTTTCATGTTTCAAAAAAGTTGTGAGCAATATTTTTTGTTTGTTTGTTGTTGAGTCTGGTATTGTTTCTAAATACGAGTCGAGAAAAGCTGAATACCGAAACCTTTCACCCGTTAACTTTTAACTAAATGAGAAGTTCGTTTATGTTTTATTCTTGTTTGCGGCCCCTTAATGGTGCATCTAGTTGTTGGCGACGATTTGTTGAGATATAATGTTTCGTACACGTGTCTGAGAGAGAGGAATGACCGTTGATTGTAAACCTTGCCTCACAAGGCATAGCAGACAGCGCGCTGTTATTAGTTAATTACGTGAACACGGTGTCAAGGTACCTATGTTATGGCGCCATGTTATTGAGACTCGCCATTGAAAGCCATCGAGAGCTTAATCAGATCTTGTTTGTAATTGTTTTTCTTAGCTCGTCGACGGCAATCTAAATTGTGTGCTCACAAGTGAGTCACGACTGTGGTGCCCACTTGTATTTGATTCACCGAAACATTTAGTATCCAACTGTGTTTGACATAATTGTAAGTTGTATGTCTTGTCGTTCAAAGCCCGGAACATAATGGCGTAAGAATAAGTACCATTGGGCGGTCTGATTGGCTAACACATCTATGGTTTAACGTTCATCAGATGCAGGCCTAGAATCTAGTTTCAAAAGATATCTAGTGTAGGTTATAACGTAACGGTTCAATAGAGGATTGCGTTGATTGGATAGCGTCCAGCTAAGAATGGAATAGAAAATAATCTCTTTATAATGTACATTGAACACATCGACAGATATATTGCGCCGCTGTGGCGTCTATGGACAGTTCCCCTGCGTTCAACTGTCGCGGGAAATTAAGTTAATTCTGTATTAGCGCTTTTCAAAGTTTGTTCAGGTTTTTGTTGTAGGGGCGATAGATGGTACCACTGCTGCACTGCATACTGTGCTCGGTAGTAGAGAAGTGCTGATTCTGTTATCGTTTTATAGCTTTTAGCTTTTTTCTTTAATGATAGGTAACACATCCTATGAATAAGGGCGTAACTGCAAAACAGCTACTTTTCAGGAGACACGAAATAGTAAAGTAGAAGAAAGACACAAACGTAATTAGGGCATCGTCTCTTCTATAGATACGCAAAGTAGACATTCCATAGAACACGGCCCCAATCACCATTAGGGTATTTTCTATGTTAATTTAGTACAAATTCTTGAGGTTTAAAATATTTTGATTTACGTAGTTGCTTAAAAAATCTCCGTTTCCGCCGACAAGTGGCCGAAGGGCGAGTGCTACTTCACTACTTACTACGAAAGGGGGCGCGAGGGCGATTGGGGCTTTATTCTTCGTTGAAAACGAAGTGCTTCAAATTGTGACTTTTGAGAAAACCTAATTATTTCATGACCTGTACCGTTTGTAATTGTTTTGTTGAACTGGTTACATGTAGTATGATGAGCAGAATGTAATTATGTAATAAAAGATAAAAGCCCTTATGTTCGTGACGCTCTTATTCGTAGGATACGACGACATATTCGTACGTATTATGTAAAATCAAGCCAAATAAATGAGCTCTTGTTAAAACTATCATACAATGGTAATGGGTTTTGGTTCTAGCCCAGAAGCTAATTGCAGCCAAAGACTTAACACCGCACTATTATTGTTACCATATAAACCAACTTTCACTGCTAGGCGTAGGCCTCCCAAGTGCCGCCACAACAAACCGCGTGCCGGCGGCGCTGAGATGATCGTATCCAGCGGATTTTCGTAACCTTGTAGCATACAATCACACGTAAAAATAATGAACTCGTAAGAACCGCAATAACATCGTAAAAGCAGCATTCCTTCGTCTTTGTTTCGGAACAGCTGAACAGCATTGTTCCAGTAGACTGTCACGTTCAGTTTCAACAAAGAGTAAATCTTGCACGACATCACTGTGATGGATTTATGACAACGAGCTCATGTGGGCGGCAGCTATTGAGATGTGGTTAGCGGGCAAACAATTAAAAGTGAATTGAATAACCAAAGCATACTTTAAGACCTGTAAGCCAATGACTTTCGAGGTACAATTTATTGCAGGAGAAAATGGTACATCAATTTAAACTTCTCATAGTCTGAATCTCATTTTCGTGATGCACACAAATTGCAGTACAAGGCTATTTATTGTCCCGTCGGGGCTGCGTGTTGTTCGCAAGAGATACCGCGGCCTCGACATGAAGGGCTAAAAAGGAACATGGGTGGTTTTTAGTCAGTAGAAGTCTGACACTCCCTTTCGCTCTGCCCAAGAGCGGGAGGGGTTATTTGATGATTTTCCACCCGACAAGAAAAAAGGCTATTTATTGCTATTTACAGCCCGACTTCACCCACCGCTGGCTAAAGGTCCCCCTGTTCTTAAGGTGATCCTCACGTTTCTGTGTCAACCCTCATCCAGGGTTTACCAGCGATAGCAACAATGTTGTCTGCTCATAACACTCACGACACTCTTCAGTCGTTGGCCGCAGCTTCACTGCACCTGTCATCACTTTACGGTTACCAATTCTGAAGACCTTTGTACGTTTCCAGATTATAATGTAAACAGCCTGTTACAAAAAGTAATTATGAAACAGTTAAGTTTCTGGTATACGTCAGAAGCTACAGAACTAACTCACAAAATACTATAATTATGTTAGGGTTCGGCCCAACAACGGGCAGTTCAAATTCCGGTTGCCCGGTACAATACCTGTCACAATCCGGTGGTGAGTGTCGCATCCGCAATGTGATCCGGTACAACGACTATCAGAACTGTTATTCTCTTACCTGCTACAGCAAAATATGTACAGTCTTCTAAATCTCATGTTTTTGAATGCCAACGAGATATCGGTCTAGTAAGGCACTGGAATAATCGCAAAACAAAAATAGCCTCGCCAGAAAATAGCCCGAACTCACAACAATGAACTACAGCCGATCAGATATCTGCAACACGTGAGTCACCACCTCACCACGTACCTCATGTCTAGGCTACAGAAGCACTTGTAACTCGGTGCAAACTGCACAGCCAGCACAAATGGCGCGCAGATGGCGTTGTGTGATAGTTGTGGAATATTATTATTATTATTTTCGGAATGTGTTTTTTCTTCTCAGCTCTTAGACTGGATTTTTACTACATTTACGGGTCGAAACCAAAGCAAATGTAGCGTGTGGTGTGTGTGTGTGTGTGTGTATGTGTGTGTATGTGTGTGTGTGTGTGTTGCGTGTGAGATTTTTATGTGTTGTGATGAGGTCCTACTTCATTCTCTTCTATCTGCATAAACTTTCTAACTATTCTGCATGTGTTTAAAATCGCAGCTTTTTGTAGTGTAATGTAGAGGGTTTCTTTAAGGTCTAATAATTTTAAGCTATGGAGAAGATGATTCGGGATTACCCCTGTTGTGGAAAGGACTACTGGGACTACATATACTTTTTCTTGTTGCCAAATTCTCGTAGCTTCTTCTTTCAATTCTGCGTACTTACTTATTTTTTCAGTGATCGTTTTCTGTAAGTTGTGTGTGTTGGGGACCGCAATATCTATCAGGTAAGTAATCTTGTTTATTTTGTCCTGTAGGATTATATCCGGCCTGTTGTAGTGGTTTCATTTTCTATGGTAGGCATTGGTTTATAATTGTAGTAAGGAGTGTTGGTATTTTGGATGAGTGTATGTTTGAGTGCTAGTTTTTGGTGAATGACATTGGCCACTTGATTGTGCCTGTGTGTGTAGTCGGTTTGCGTGAGAGTTGTGCATGCTCCTGTTATGTGCTGAATAGTTTCTGGGTGGATGTGACATTTGCGACATTTGTCATTAGTTAATGTGGGATCTTTAATTATGTACTTTCTGTAGTTTTTTGTGTTGATTATCTGGTCTTGGATTGCTATTATAAATCCTTCGGTTTCTGGAAATAAGTTACCTATCTTTAACCACTTATTTGACGCTAGTTTGTTTATGTGGGATTGCTCTAGGTCATGAGGGTGCCGACCATGAAGTACTTTTCTCTTCCAATCTTCAATTTGTTGTGTCTGCGGGTCAACATTAGTTATGTTTTGGGTTTCTAAGTGATCGTTTAGGTTAAGTGGAGTGTAGTTAAGATCGTTTGTTACTATGGCTTTATGTATAGCACTAGTGTGGGATTTTGTGTGGAAGAATGATTTTAGTCGACTAACTTGTTTCCGCCATAGGTGCTGGATATCTATAAGGCCTCTCCCTCCATGTTCTCGTTTAATGGTTAGTCTCTCTATGGCGGATTTAGGGTGAAGGTTGTTATGTTTTGTAAGTGTTGTTCGTGTAGTTCGTTGTAATTGTTCAGTATCTGTTTTAGTCCATTTTATAACTCCAAATGAGTACGTTAGTATAGGAATAGCAAAGGTGTTTAGGGCTTTAATAAGATTTTTACCCGAAAGTTGGGTTTTACAGACAGCGGTGACTCTCTTCTTGTACTCTGTAGTTAGTGTTTCTTTAATTTTGACATGGTCTAGACCTTTTAGTTGTGTGTACCCTAAATATTTATACAAGTCAGTCGGTTCCAATGCGGTTATAGTATCCGACTCATTTACAGCATAGCTGCCAGGCCGGACCTTGCCTCTAACAATGTGAAGTGTTTTACATCTCTCTAATCCGAATTGCATATTAATATCCTTACTAAACTCGGCTGTAATATCTACTAATTTCTTCATGTCCTTTTCGGATTTTGCATACATTTTGATGTCGTCCATGTATATCAGATGCGATATTGTTGTTTCATCTGTAGAGTGTTTCAGGCAATATCCGGCCCCACAGCGATGCAGCAAATGAGACAGGGGATTGAGGGCAAGACAGAACCACAAAGGGCTCAGGGAGTCACCTTGATAGATGCCTTTTTTTATAGATATCTGTCGCGTTGTGACATTGTTGTTATTGTTATTTATTTGTAATGTGGTTTTCCATTGAAGCATTACATGGCGCAGAAAATCAATTATTTTTGGGTTTATTCTATAGATCTCTAGAATTTGTATCAACCAGGAATGCGGTACACTATCGAAAGCTTTTTTGTAATCAATATAGGTGCAATGGAGATTTCTGTTTTTTGATGTGGCGTGTTTATGTATAGTGGAATCAATAATCAGCTGTTCTTTGCATCCCATGTGTCCTTGCCTACAGCCCTTCTGTTCCTCTGCAATTATGTTGTGATGTATAATGTGTGAGTTAATTTTCTTTGTGACTGCGGATGTAAGTATCTTGTAAATTGTTGGTAGACATGTGATTGGTCTGTACTGGGAAGGCTCAGATGTGTAATTAGTCTTGGGTAGCATATAAGTAATTCCTGTTGCAATAAATTCGGGTGTATTTTGTTTTCTTAATACGATATCTGTTAAATTTCTTGCTAAAGATTTATGTAATATAGATAGCTTTTTATACCAAAAATTATGTATTTTGTCTATTCCAGGTGACTTCCAATTATGTAATCTAGCTGTAATGTGCATAATGTCAGATTCTGTTATCTCTACGAATTCCATCTCGTTAATATCTCTCCATTTTGCTTCTTCATCTGCTATCCAAGATGCTTTGTCGTTGTGTGGTTTTTGTTCTTCCCAGATACTAGCCCAATATGTTTCCAGTTGTTCTTTTGAAGGTAGGTCAGGTGTGTGTGTGTTATTCTCATAATTTCTGTCGTTTTGTGGTTTATGTAGGTTTCTGTAAAACATTTTTTCGTTTGTGGCAAATATTACGTTATCGTTTTTGCGTTGTTGTGCTTTCTTATATCTTTTGAGCCTATGAACTTTGAGCGCTAGTTTTTGTTTTAAGGTGTCTAAAAATTCTTCAGGTCGTTTGTTATTTGGTTCGTGTCTAGTGTGTACGGCATTGTTTTTAAATATAGCCTCAACTCTTTTTACTAGTTTATTAGATCTGCAACCGCTGATATATTGAGTGAGTCTACCAATGTCTGCCCTTAATTTCTCAATATCTTTTTCTAGCCTCTGTTGCCATGCTGGCACTATATTCTGCCTTGTTCTTGGGGTTCTCGTGTTGTTTGTAATTTTAAAGTTTAGTTCTTCAGATATAACTACGGCTGTGCAATATATAAGTAGGTGTATGTCTATAAGCTGTGTGTCCTCAGATATAAAGTGTGTGAGTATACTCTCATTAAATAAATTTACTAGACGAAATAGGTTAGGTGTGTATTTAAGTTTAGGTAACCTCGGTCGAGCAGCAGGGTCCATCCCAGAGTATTGTGTTATTGTTGTCCTAAATTTGTTATTGATTTCCTGAATATATGTGTCTGTTGTTAATTGTTGATCTGGGAAGACTATGGTCTCAATGTCGTTTTCTAGCGTAAGAGTAATTGATTCAGTTTGTGTGGATGTGTGCGATATTTGTGTGTATGCTTGTGACTGATTATACGTTTGAGGTTGGGTATATGTATGTTGAGATTGAATAAGCGATTGTGGTTCTTCTTGATGACCAATTTCGCCTAAATGTTGTGTGATATTATTAGTGTCTGAGTAATTTATTGTTTCTTCTTGAATTAATTGTGTTCGTATTTCTTCTTTTAATTGATCTATAACTTCTTGAGAAAGAAGTTTATTCCTAACTATGATTCTTCTCTGATCTGAGATTCTTTGTTCTGAAACCGTAATTTCTGGATATTGTCGAGTGAAAAGTGCATGTAGTTGTTGTCTGTATGTGGTCATGTCGGTCTCTAATTTAGTTATGTGTAGGTATGTTCGCATGATAAATAGATTTACTTCTTTACTCCATTTCATGCGAACTCTTGCTTTTCCAGCCTTGGTGGACGCGGGTAAAAAGGTAGATACCCCCCGCGCAGCATTCAAGGTCTGTGTGTGTGTGACTGTATTTAAACTAATGATGGGAGGTGATGAAAGTGTTGGTGACGATGGTATGGATGGTGATGATCGCCCAGAAGGTGCGTATGAGACTGTGCTTGGACTGTACGGTTCTACAGGGGTGTCTGTCCTGTCCGTCAGTCTGTCCCCATCGTCAATGATTTCGGCTGTAGTATCTTTGTCGGTGGGAGCCCGCCTGTTCAACTCCTCACCGCTGACGGTTCGCATGCTGTGGCACCCAGCGTCAGCTCCAGATGCGCCCCGACGATCGCCCCCGGGTAGCGGTCCTATACGTTTTTTCTTTGAACGAGTCTCCATTTTTAGTGGGTTTCCAGAGCCACGTTAGCCACGCCAGTAATTTCTGCTTCGTGTGTCCGCCCCCCACGTGATTAGATGGTCAATCAGGACGTGTGGTTGTTTGGGGGGCTTATTATTATTATTATTATTATTATTATTACAATGGAAAACTGATTGAAAAACTTCAATGAGGAATGAAGTATTTTGTAAGTTTTTTAGAAAAATATGTTAGGGTTCGTCATTTATTCACAATTTATTTAGCACTACGGCACATCCGACATGGTGGACGGATGACCTGACAATGTTTAGTTTAACTAATGTACACACTACCTACCTACCGCTATCTGTCGTTGAGTACCCTCGCAAAGTTTGTCGCTCGTCCCCCACCGGAAAGTTTCTGAAAGTATTTATAACAGCATAATAGAATAAACTTTCCATCAAAGAAACATTTTCTATTAATGTTTCTCAGTTATTGTTGATATCATTCTTTTTTGGTTCAGTGATAAGTGAAAAGTAAACAATACTACAACAACCAATACTAAAATCAGAACAAAAACAACAAACTTGTTAATTTTGCCGTTTTTTACTCGATTTAATAACAGCATCAGGTAGACGCTTGAAATATTCTCAGAATATTTAGTTGTATATTCACTTCAAAAATAAAACAATTAAAATGAAACAAATATTTAAGGGGGCTGAGGTCCACCGACATAACTGTAACCTGTTCTTAATCGTTTTATTTGCATCCGTCGGCACCTCGATGAAACCCAAACAAACTGCGCCGGGTTCAATGTAGACCGTATTATAAAGCGATCAATTCATTATTCAGGGCTGTCAGTAGTTGCGAGATTAGCTCCAGTTGTTTATGTAAACGTACGTCGTTCATTATTTATGCACGTAATGCACGCTAACTAGATAGGACATTGCTTGTCTGCGGTTTTGTTACAGGCGACAGTCGGATCGGGAATGCGGTCAAAATATTAAAGCGGCTTATTTTATGTGAAACAACACGTATTTTGAAAAATCAGGTGCGTATCTTGCGTTCACGCAAGTATCGCGGCTTGCGTGTATGAAAAGGTGTATGAACGTGGATGAGGCGATAGCAGTCTGTGTGTTCTGTAGTGTCTGTTTGCCATGATGTTCGTAGTTCAGATAATATAGAACGTCCCGAGCAGATGTGATCAGTTATTATTATTAATTGCATTCTTACAATAATACCATTCAGAACACCTTGATGATTCGCAAAACAAAAATATTGCTAGAGGTGTTAAAATTGTGAAATTCTGTCGTCAATTCTCCGATAGCGAATTCGATTAGCGTTCGCAAGCGCTTTTCAATACGTCTTAATTAAAATGTAAATAGGGACGCAAGTAGTACTGGTAGGTGCTAGTGTATGGAACTGCATGTGACAGCGTCCGAGATCGGGAAGTATAGGCTTCTTACCGCGGCTTGTGCACCGAGTTAGCGGTTCTATCTTGTCACTATTATGTTTTATGTTTCAGCGCAAAGGAGCTTACCTTTGTTATATAACGATCCTCTTAGCTCTCAGCCGGATCTTACAATGTGAGGAAATTAGCTTTGCTTTAATCTTCTTCATATCTTTACAGTAAATTGTTTGATAGAGAACTCTTTGAGGCATTAAGTCTCCGTATCTGGCAGTTTTGTACACAAAGTATAAAGTATTACTAATATCTTTCGCACACTTTTCTGCTTCAAGCTATTTTATGTTCGCGCTGATGGCGCTTATTACACGTTCAACGGCAAATTGCACGCTTAAAATATATGAAGAGCTTGTTGAATGAACAATATTATGGACTATTAAACTTTTGCATTTTATACCGGATATTAGGCTCGCCCAATAGATATTACATTTGTATAAAATGCAATCGCTCATGCAGATTGTGCCTGACTGACACATGCACCTACACTTTATAAAGATATTAAGGTATCATTTAGATCAATTAGCACGTAGCTGTAAGCGCTGCTCTGTACGAAACTAACCTAATTGCGATGGGAGTTAGTATTCCAGCCACGGGCTATGTAGCCCATAACTCGGCGCTGATGAGAATATTAAATTGCGCGTAATGATTCAATATATTTGCTCTGCCAATTCCATTAGCTTCATTTAGGTAGGTAATGTGTTTTAAGATTATTTGTATTATCTGTTTAATTTATAGATACGATCGTAATTTCGTGGATTGCAGTACACCGTCAAACTTGCCAATGCTGGTTTTCCTTTGTCACAGAAGTCCTGTAAAATATGTAACGCCAATCACTAATTCATGGTGGAAGCTGAAACGTTCCTCTCGGTAGTGAAAGCCAACAACCCGACCGCTAAGATACACAAAACCTCGGGAACACTTAGTGTAAGCAAAACTAAAGGAAGTCTAATAATAAGTTTAGACGCGCTGGTTCTTGCTGAGCTGGTTCGGCTTTAACAAAACCGATCTAAACGAGCTCACGTTGGAACGACCGGCAATAAGTCTCACGGCTTACTTCGGAAGAAGCTGGGAAATGAAATAAAACGGATTTGATGTCCGAGGGCGAGAGACCACGACCGCACTTGTAAAAATACGAGTACACATTTTTGTACAATTTCTTACAATTCATTTCATTTTAGATTTGGGTGGATTTTCGGAGTGTCCATGCTTCCGGACTGACGGCCGGACACGGTTTTAGTGATCGGGGGTTGTCTCTTATCACGGATGACTGCATTGCGGTTAGGGCAGCAGGCGGACAAAAGCAAAACATCGGTTATATTCACATACCAGTTAATTTTGAAAACTACTTCCACATTCTCAAAGCAATAGTATTACCAGGCATTAAATCAAATGTCATTCTAGGTGTGGACTTCTGGCGCAAATTTGAATTATGTCCAAAGTGCGTCGGTAGTGTAATGATATCTAACAACTCGTTGAAAAATACTCTAGAGAGTTGTAATCAAACTTCCATTATGGGTTACAACGACTTAGAGGAATCACAAAAGCATTTGGCTGATAGTGTGATTATAATAAGCAGTTGAAATTTGATCACAGCACAAAGGTCTCGGAGTAACCGATCGAATAACTCACCACATTGATACAGGTGACAGTCAACCACTTCGTCAGTGTGACACACCGTGACACACCGGGTTGAGCCAGGACAGTACTGTGAGTGTGCAACTCGCAAGGGAACTTGAAGTTAATGAGTTCCACACTCTATACTCTGATTATCTAACCACGTAAATTATAGTGCTTATATGCTGATAAAAAAGCAATTTGTGGAAAATTCCAAAATATTCAAAAATGCACAACGTTAATGTTCAAGTTTTCACTTCTGTCGGTTTTCCCGGAGTGCAACCCGTTGTTTTTTTTATGTTGGCGAGGTTCGTGGTTTTATTTTAATAACCTCAGCCCTGAAAACCCTATCCAGCACAAGGATAGCACGATAAAGAAGTCAAACACAATTCTCGATAAAACACTTCAATAAAGTGTTATGATTGAGAAACCAAATCTAATGAAATCTTGCACTGTCACGCACTGGCTCCTCACAAAATTCTCCCAGAACCACCGTTTCTTTAATCGGGAGGGAAATAATCGTGAAAGAGGAAAAATGAGTGAACTCTGAACACATTAAGGCACTCAGCCGGAGGGATTCAGGAGGAGGAAGTATTTGAATTGCTAATTGAAGTAGCATTGCGCACGGCTGATGAAAAGTTTTAGATCGAAGAGCATGGGAAGTTGCTTAAGGGATATCATAATATGGGATGTTACTTACGAGATTAACTGCCGCACTCAGATAGCTTTAATGATTACTTAGGCCATCACTTAGTAAAGGTTTTGACAGTTTTGTCATACAAAAGTATGTCAAATCTTTACTAAGTGACGGCTTAAGTATTCATTAAATATCTCTGAGTAACGCAGAAAGTGATTTGTTCTGGTTCACCTGCAATGACAACAACCAAAATATTTCTTTCTATCGCAGAACCTCAGACGCAATTATAACTTGTAATCATTCGAGTTGTTTTCAACTGCTTCACTTATGTATAACTCAAGACTTGATGCCGTTTGATTGACACTCTTAATTATTGAACAGAAAACAGTAGATAACAAAAAGTTGTGGCTGAGTTAATGAGCAGGATCAGCAGGACTCATGCATATGTATGTCACGCGACTGATGAATGTACCTCCCATTGTGGTACGCACGCAATGGCGGTGACATAATCGGTGGTTATGAGTGCAGCCGCTTTGGGTAACCACATTATAAAAACTGAGCTATAGGAAACATCAGTCCATGGAATATCGTATTAATTACCGTGTGACTGGGCTGGCTCGTGGAGTTTACAAAGATTGTTCCATTTTAAAATGGTATTTGTCTGCAACCGATTAGACTGGCAGCCGACTCCAGCATGGCCGGGAAAAGGTTAGGCTGCTAAGATGATGAGCTAGCAATACCTTCTGATGCACCAGTGCACCAGCATACTTGACACAAACTGAACATTATCTAGTTTATGGAACATGATGACGAAATGATAACCCTTTTACAGCAACTCCAATAAAATTAGATGAAATAATTAAAGATAAGATTAACTAGCAGACACTCAAGTAATTCATTATCCGAAATTACTTGGAGATAACTCTCAACAAGATTTATAAGTATTTGTAAGCTCTGGAGTGACAATAAAGATTTAAAAGAGGATAAATGGTGCCGCCCGAGAGTCAATTTGTGACGAGGATCGGCGTGATGGCGAATGGCGAGCACCCTCAACATGCTTCATACAGATTTTAATTTGAACTAATTGAATTGCGTCGAGAGTTGGCACTTCTTCATTTAAAAATAGATCCTGGGCTTTTGGAATTAGCAGTTTTTGCCAACATTTGAATTTTTAGATTGATATTCCGATAAGTTAATATAATATATTAAATCCGTGCTCAATTTTCAAGGATAATGTTACACCCACACCCACAGCACACACACTGTTACACTGCTTTATGTTTGAGTTCCATGTAATAGGGCGAGCCTATCATCTAATTTAGTATCTGATACCTGATACCTATCGCAATATCACTTTTACAAAATATAAATATTCGATTTCATGCCGTGACCAGTTACAATCTAAACACGGTCGTTTACTAAACATACACCCTTTTGGTACGGTAATCACCATCGTCACGCAACAACGCTTTGCTTCACTTAATATTTGAATAATTATAATTAGTTTCGCTCACAAACTCTCTTAATTTCGCTCGCGCGTATTGATAATAAGAACAAATATAACGCTAGTTGGTTGGATCAGAAGCCAGTACTCATCGATACGGCCCGCATTGTGAGGAGGTTCTTGTCTCTGGGCCCCTTACCACCGGTAGCTTCGACCCTGCTCCTGACACTGGCGGTGTTAGATCCAAGACACTGAGGCACTGGATCAAGAGGCACAAGTAGTAGGGCAAGGAAACTATTTAAATTGAAGAAGTCATGTCGCTGGATGTTCTGTTTATTTAAATAACTGCGATAATGTTTGGTTTTAAAAAGACAATCTCAATCTGTCCTCAGGACAAGTTTAAGAAGAAGGCTCATTTAATACTACAAAAGACAATCCTAAATTACCGCACGAGGCGGAACGAGTAGGTATCGTACCTGATGGCGTTCCGTACTCCTCATGAGTATTAAGACAGTGGGGTCCCCAGCTGCAATAAGTTAAGTTGGCTGCAATCAAATAGCCATAAGCAACCACTTGTCGACAGAAATGTCCCTTCCACGCGGGACACATCAAAGTTGCCACCGCAAGCAACAAGTTACAGCATGCATAACACAACAGCCAAGTTTCCTCCAACGCCCATCCTCTTCCTATAACCGTAATGGGAGTATTTCCGTCTCACTCGTGTGACGTCACAGGCTCACTAGAGGCGGTCGGGACTTCTATTGATAAAAGTTTGTTGAAAAAGAAAAGTTGCAGATTTATTAGATACGAGTCGAGTTTATTAACATGATTTTTGGTTAAGACTGTTGAAGTCTTTGGTAGATTCATTGCCAAAGCTGCCTCATTTAAGTATAGCTAGAAAATAAATATTTGTTAACATAACTAAAACCTTGCTTAGGCCTTCTATATGTAATAGGTAAACTTTGTCAGTAAAGCGAAGCTATAAACCAGCAAAGTCAAGTATGTACGAACACGTAGTGTAAGTACAGCCGAGTTCCATAGTGAAACAATGCCGGGGGAGAAGAACAAGATAAATTAAACTTTAAGTTATGCCGAGCAAGTTGCGCCGGAGTTTGATCGCGCGCTAGTAATGTCATCACGGCTCACTGCCGGATCAGTAACTGAGGTAGCAAAGTTGTGAACTAACTTCACCTTTTATGTAAGAACACTTAGAACTTACTCGTACACTACAGAGTATTCCTGTAGTCCTCGTAGATGATTTTGCAAACCTTTAGTTTTTGTTCAGGTTGATTCGATTTTGAAATACGATTTGTTTTGTCAATGAAATTAAAACTTTGCATAATTATATCTACTCCCACAGGAGTTTTTAGAGCTGCTCGCATTTGAAATCACTGAAGCAAACTCTAACCTGGTAACAAAGTTATAAAGTGGAAGTACTCGTAGGTAGTTACTGATACTGCGCCCAGTCTCACAAACTTACACTCTCGAGACACTGGCGACCACACGGCCATCATTAATTAAGACTTGCCACTAAGAAAATAGTTGGAACATCATGAACTTTCAAAGGCGAACTCGAGAGCAAATTAAATCACATAATTGAATTTGCCAAACTCGTATCGAAGCAGGAATCGAGAGTGTGCTTCAAGTCACAGGCGATACAATCGGAATCAACCCAAAAGCCACCACGAAGTTCAGAATATTGTAGGCGTGCTTACCTACTTACGTAACTTGGTTTGTCGAACAATTGAATTTGAAAGCATTGACTGTTCTAGTGAAATCCAACGTCATAATTGCGGCTATTTATATAAACAACATAGCCACATTCGTCACGTTTACTTTGTACCACTTTTATATGAAACATAGCGGTTGTTGGACGAGGTAACGATATCTCGAGCGTACTCCCTGCATGCGCATATCAAAATATGTCCAGCGAGTTGCCAGTTAGAAGTTGACAACTTTGATTGTGTATTTAAATGGCACATATATGTACATTTGGACAAGGTTTCTAAAATTGATTAAGAAATGCCTCAGTGATTTGGTTCCAATAATAATAATATATTGACACAAATAGAAAAGTTATACATTTAGATTTTAAACCCTGACTCCTGTGCTACTAGGTGAGACCTGTGTTACAGGAGTCAATTGGAAAATTTATATATATTTGGATAGTGTCTGATCTATCTACAGTTTGAACTAAGCAAGTTACTTTGCCTACTTAATTGATTTCATAACTACTACTCTCTACACCGTGAAGGGAAACATCTTGAGGGCATCGACAATTCCTAGAGCAAACATTCGTAGACAATAACTGACATCCAGCAACCCGCCTCTGGTGCCCCTAATGCTTCTGGTGGGTTGAGGATACAGATCCGTTCCTAATATTAGTACCACTATAAAAAGGTCACAAATATAGGTACCTATCGCAATAAAGGTCCGTAAAATACAGTTCATCCCGAAATATGTAATGAGTACCTACGTGGCTTACATTGTGGCTATTTGTGGGCGCAACGCTCAAAAGTATCGCTTTACACAAACATTTTGATCCCGGTCAACAGTCATTATTATTTTAGATTAGACACCACCGTTGCTGGCTACCAGATATCATATAGAGAATAGAGCACCTAGGCAAACATATTTATAAATAAATTAAATCTTTTAATGACATATGTAACATAACTATATTATTATTTATTATTATGAGCCTATACTGTCCCACTGCAGGGCAAAGGCCTCCCTTCCACTTTTTGCGATCTAGTGCGACAGTAGACCAATCCTTTGAGAAAGAGTCCAGCTCATCCCGCCATCTCCTTTTGGGCCTGCCGCGTTGTCGTTTCATAATAATATAACTTTGTATATTAAATGGTATCCAATACATTCTCCATTTCCATTCCCGGTGATGGCATGGCTGTATTTATTCCGTGCATGCTCGTCTGCTCTCGTGATAATCGTATTGTAACTTGCTAACAGAGCAAACGGTAATCTCGTAGACTCTAGATCTCAGATACTGCTGTCCGCTATATTTTATTAGTTTATATATTATTTACGTGTATTTCTCTTCGTTCATTATCTACGCGTGCCTACAGTTTCTGTGAAACAGTAACTTCATTGCCCACACTGGACACAAAACCTCCTCAAATGGCATCCGAACAACAACACACCCTGTGGCTAAATCCCAACTGATCTTAATATCCAATTTAGTGTCGTAATTAAACGGAGATGTTCACATGGGGGCCCGATGACGTTTTGATTAACAATCACTAATTATTGCGAAGGTTTCTGTCACCCCCACCCTCTCGTCCTCAGGGTGGTTACGGTCAAAGGAGTAATTAGAGCGGTAATAGATCTTCCGCCCCAGAACCAACATAGCACCGCAACTCCGCAAGGAGCCACCACTGTTCGCTGTGATTCCTCGAAATTGGATTGTAATCGCTATTTGCTATCTGTGGTCATTGTGTACATCAATATCGGATTGGTTTGCTAATGGATATTCGAGGTTGGTGATCATATCATCTCAATCATTATATAGTGCACACGAAATAGATATTCCAGTTTGCATTAATTCCTAACAAGCTGGACTTTAGTATACATACGTCATTACAAAATATGTTTTGTCAAAAGTCCTCATTTTCATTATTTGCGTACATAACACGATGATATCTATCGGCCAAAATAGATGAGAGAACGTTTTAGAATCGTAAAAATTTAATTAGTACAAACATCGAACACCTAATATCAGTTGTGGCAACTAATATTTATTTTGAGAAAGTTCGAGACAACCCCAACACTACAATTATCAAAGGCTTAGTGTTCCTCGTGGGCTCATCCCTTCGGTTTAACAAAGTGTTAAATAAGGCGCAACGTCCTGATTCAATTAAGCCGATCTCGGTTCCGCCGGTCCCAGGTTCCACTCCCGGTGGGCGCCAATTCTGCCCGTATCAATTAGAGCACGAAGGATCACGATGTGCTTTTCGACACCCAACTCCAAGGAGCGGCCGGCTGCTAATCTAAGATTACGGGGGAATTCGCAGGTCTTAGAACTTGGTTTAGTTTGATTCGTTGTGTGATTAAAGGTATTATTTAGTTTTACTGGGTTTTGGACAAGGAGTTTATTAGCATACAATGTAAAAACACGTTAAATAAATAAATATAATTTATCACTTTATAAGTATAACATGGTACAATATTAACAAAAAGATAGCATGAGCCTAAGCGCAGTTGGTTCCTCGTACCGCAGGCCAGTGCAAAATTAGCAGA
This sequence comes from Diarsia brunnea, assembly GCA_949774965.1. Classification (NCBI taxonomy): domain Eukaryota; kingdom Metazoa; phylum Arthropoda; class Insecta; order Lepidoptera; family Noctuidae; genus Diarsia; species Diarsia brunnea. The sequence goes on from OX458996.1 coordinate 35,898,053, forward strand.
AGTCAGAACAGAACGCGATTTTTCTCTATTTCAGTTTTCATATTCACGGAACGGAGCCAGTTTTAACTCGGTCACCATCACTCGTCCATAATTTATTAGTCGGCGCGCGCCTTCAATGTGTCTGCCTCGTTGGTATAGTGGTAGCAAGCGACAGCTGTGCATGAGGACTTGGGTTTGATTGCCGGGTCGGGCAAACTACTATTGGTTTTTTCCATCAGGAATATGTCAGTAGCAGTCACGGAGTCCAGACTCCGTGGAATTGTGCTCGGTTGATGGCAATAGGCTCGCCCCACTATTACATGGAACTTAAACATAAATTAGTGTACTTTTAGGTACACCTCTGCCTAACCGTTAGGGGATTACAGGCGTGATGATGTTATGTTTAAATGATCGATACATCATCAACGCGATCATTCTGCCATAATACTATTTATGATCTAATGAACCTCTGTAAAGTAATAATAGTTATCGTGAAATTTATTTTATCTATAACTTCGTTTACCTTTTTTATTGATACTTTGTATAACTCTTTTTTGTCTAATGAGCTGTAAATTCGATCTAGTAATTATGAGCTTTATCAAAGTTTTCTTGAAAATTATAAATGGAGAGAATATTCAGGTGTGCTGAGTGTGAAAATTACGATGTTTTCCGATGTTTTCGGTGCTTAGCAGGAAGAATTTCATTTATTTCGACTTTGATAACCATTTGCACATGGAGTGCGTGTTGCTCTCGCAGCCTGTTAACTATGGGGTGACAAAGTGATAACGATATCAAGCACATGACAGGTGCAGCATGATCACACCTCCCATATGTAATGGAGGTATGGGTACGGTTTAAAGTATGAGTGAGCTTCTGTTGTCAAATGTCAGTGTCAACGAAATATACACGTATCTCTTTGGGAACTCATAACGATTTAATTTGATTACCCGTACCATGTTTCGTTCTCGATCCATCTTAAATAACATTTTCCAGTAACATGATCACACAGCTATTACCCCTAAACTCACAGTAATTCAACGAAAACAGTTGAGCCGTGATAAGACGAGTTAACTAGACTCGACAGACGTGCGGCGCTAAGCTACGTAAATAATAGTTATCTAAAACATGAAAGCACTTTCATTAAAACCTTAACATAATTCAAATTCAACTTGTTATGAAACTCATCTTAGAAAACCTTGAAGTCTAGTACTGAGGCGTCATTAAGGCTAGAAACTGAAAAGCTTAGGTCTGTAACTTAGGAGGGGGATACCCCCCCCCCCTTCGCTAATCCCACTTTAATTATCCGGCTGCCCACACCACGCACCGGCCTTACACGAACTTACCTTAGAATATGGCCGACAGAGAATGTTGTCACAAGTTTAGTTCAGAACTCCTTGCTGAACTAGGAACTGGAAATTAATTATAAGTTGCTTTTGAATGACTTATTGGTATTTCGTTCTAAAGGATCTACTTGTTACTAAGCCCTGACTTTGCAAAAACTAGCGTGTAGCGTTCAGAAACAGGACAGGCAGGACACGATAATATCAATATATATTATCAAGTGCCCCGTAGTTTGTGGGGCGACACCCACCTCCACCACATTCACAATCCAGGGCAGCTTCATCCGTCCGTCTTATGACGACGACAGGCCGTGTCGACGCGGCGCGTTCGTGCTCCACGCGCGTCTCAAGGAGATGTCAGCTGCGGGTTGTTCGAAAGAGATACCTCGGCCTCGGCACAAGAACTTAGAAGCAACATGGGTACTTTTTAGTCAGTAGAAGTCTGACACTCCCTTCCGCTCTGCCCAAGAGCGGGAGGGGTTATTTGGTGATTTCCCAACCCCCAAAAAAAAAAAAGCCATTTATGAATCTCAGCTTGAACAGGATGTCCTCGCTTCGGCTGACCTGTGCCAGGAGTCTAGATGATCTGGTACCTGGTTAATCAAGAACTCTTTGTAATATTTATTAGAGATACAATTTATTGTGGTCACTAGATAAGTTACAATACAAGTAACACTCGAAAAAAGCAACCTTATTTACATCACGCTGCTTGTTAAGTGAAATGGACCTTTAATTACATAAAATAATAGTTTACACTACCGTTTAAATGTGCTCTGAGAAACTTCTCTGAGAAACTTTTGCCTAAAAGCCCAAAGCAAAAATTATCAATTAAAAGCCACATTGTAAAGTAGCCATCCAAACTTAGCAGACGCATTAGAAGCTTGTTAGAGGTCAGAGTGTCAGAGCAACTGAGCAATGAGCAAGTCTGGCGGCATCCTTTGTGAGTAGCGAGAGGGCGACTAGCACTCGAAGGGAAATTAGTTTAAACCTACGACACAATTAAGGACCCCCACCTGAGGTCGTCTATCAACCAAAACGTGTGTTCTTATTAAATAAGAACAAACGTTTTATATACTCAAAAGAATTGCAATTTTAGCAATTGAAAACCTTTTCATCAACTTTTCAATTAATTAATAACAGCTCATCTGACAACAAAAGACTTCATTTATTGCGTAGCCTTGGCTCCGGAATTGTAAGCTTTATATCGAAATTGTACAGTAACATAACGACGCACCTATAATCTACAAAGAGTTAAGCAGATGTGTAGGTGTTTAGGTGTGCATATAGTGCACCCACATTTATTTTTTAAGTCTCATTTAATAAGGGACAAGCTTATTGTTATCAACCGGGCACAAATCTAGGCTCTGTTCCTACTACTGAGTGCTGACCAACCCAGGCAAACGCGGCTTCACCTGAAGATTGACCCCTCTTATTTATTATGTATGCGAGTTGCAGCTTCGGATTCGGACGATATTGTAAATGTAACACATACGCTTTTGTTATATAAAATGGCGAGCTTAACCCTATCATACCATCAAAAAAAAATAAGGGGCTATTACCGTGAACAGCCCTTACCGCGAACGATATAGAGTACAAACACTCGGCGGCAATATGTGCGCTAAGAGGCAATATCTCGCAGAGCACACAACAGCGATATGATTCGCATAACAGCGGCGAACGTGAGCGAGACGTGTTTGTGGCACGCGGCGTGAGCGCGCATAACTTGGTGCCGACACGACGCGGTGCAGCACTTACCGCGCGGCCAGATAACGCGAATGAGACGCGACTTTCTGCCAACCATTTTTTAAACAAGTCACAGTGTAGTGTCCCAGAAATATTAAACTGAACTGCAGATTAGATAGACCGTATCGTTTTGTAGCCTGCAGTGTACCAATGTCCTACTACTTCTACATCCCAATAGCCCCACGCGGGCGTTTCTTCGAACACGAAATGATGATTTCTGCTTATGATGAGGCTATAACTAAGAACGTAATAAGATTGAAGTGTGGTTACCTCCTGAAAACTTGTTGCTATGTAAAACAGTCAATACCTGTCACCGTGTTACCATCAGAACGTGGTGTGACCGTGTTGTTGTTTCTTTTGAATATACCCTGTGATAAGCTTCGTGGCGTGTTTTCCTGATTACCTGCTGGTTTCAATGTGTATCGCTATATGCTTTCATCTTATTAATATCGCGAACGGGGAAGGTCGTTTGTTTGTATCAAGGATTAATAGTGCGGTCCTTTTCACTTATACCACATTACCTATACATTTGAGATTTATATAAGTTTTTAAATTGATATGGTCACTACCACTAACATAAACACTGACAACGTGATAAAAACAGAAAACTTGGTAAATATAAATACGTTTTCAGTGTCAACAGAAAACACATCAAATATTTTGGTCAGGTCTGAAAAAAATTATTCGTGAATTTAAATCGAATTAATGAGTAAACAAATAGGTCATGAAATGGTAATAGAAACAAAGGTTACTAGCTCAAAATCAATGAAACAAATGCCTGTGAAATTAATTTACAAATACTAATTAGTTTGTGATGCTTGTTGCAAAGCAAAATCATAATCTGTATAAAATAGACATAATAATATGTTGATTTCAATATTATTTGAAAGCCTGCTTACACTAACAATTGATAATTATTAATTAATGTTGTCCAGATATAAATATATAATATATAATTACGCCGTAGGTTAGTCATACAATCGTAATAAGCAGAAACTTTCCTGAAGCATGAGGCATGCTGCTGAGCATGATTCGATTCCCGGGTCAAGCAAATTAGTATTGGTTTTTTAATCAGGAATTTCTCAGAAGCAGCTACGGAGCCTGGATTTGTGCCCGGTTGATGGCAATAGGCTCGCCCCCTATTACATGGTACTTAAACTTAGCGGTTGAAATGTGAGTGTACTTTTAGGTACACCTCTGCCTAACCCTTCGGGGATTACAGGCGTTGTGTTATGTTTATATTTCTTAGAGCCAACACATGGTATCCAATAGGATTATCATGCATAGCACACACTAAACCCCCATCTATCATTGGAACAGAATCAAAGTGAAGCCTGTATCAACACATACAAACCCTCCGGCACTCCTCAAACATCCCTCACTCACTCGACACACTTGTGAGTTTCAATTTCGACTCCTCTTGGTCGAGCACCAGCTATTTAGGGTATAAGGTATATATATATATAATTATGTATTAATGTAATAATTAGCCAGAAAGACAAAATGGAAAACTTAACTCGCCTGATTTCCGAACAACGTATAGCTTTAGTAATCACACCATTTCGCCTGATATGTTAAAGGTGTCATATATTAGAAGTAAGGGCTCGTTTACGGAGACGCGGGGCGTCGCGCGGCGCGTGCAGAAGGCTCGTCTCGAGCTTTTTTATTTATTTACTGAGAGGCGCGTCCACCGCAACGAATGCAGCATTTTAAACTAACGAGTGAAAAATCGCTTCTCGTAAAATCGTTAATGTTTTCATACATCGCCATGTGTTTGAATTAAAAACGCAAAACGCGCCGCGCGACGCCCCGCGTGTCCGTAAATGAGGCTTAAGCCCGTTGCCGCCAATCATGCATCCTAATACCAATTGGTATGAAATATGACACCGACTATAGCTAACACGCAGCACTAACGCACTGATATACACGTGATATTGAACGATGCTCCAAAATGTCCAACGTGACGTGGTCTCTAAATCACCGGCCAGCTAGAGGGCTAGACACCACGTATCAGTAACACACCGCGTAATTGTACGCGAGAATTCGGCCTCAACACTACTTTAAATCTAATACGACGATGTGAAAGGTTGAAGCTTTCAAACTATTCTCAAGTTAACGAAACTGGATGTTTTGTCATAGTTAAGTTCTTTTTTGTATACATTACATAGGTGTAATGTGGAATATGATCCAGATAGTCCTTATGTGAGTTGACTAAGATTATATTGTCTGATAGTTAGTACACAGATAGTTATGTAGACAAATAGTTAGTTATATAGATAAGTAAACACATTTATATATTAGATACACATACAGAAAGATAGATTTGTATTTGTTGTTGTGTTTCAAAGAAAGAGAATGTTAACGTAAGTAGTAAGTTAATAAATTAAGCTAACCAGTTTTTAATTTTGAGTTGTTTTATTACTTCTTTATTGTCATTATTTTTAATTAGTTCTTGTATTTAATTTGTTTTTAATAGTCAAAAATAAGATTAAAAATCTTAATTATGAGTCTCAATATTGTTACCTATGTATTAAGGGAAGGAGCGAAACGACCCCAACACAAGTGTTATTTTTTACTTACTGGGGCTGTTTCATTCACATGTGTAAATGTTACCTTTGAGACACAATAAACAATTTATTATTTTAAAAAAGGGGCTATTTTTATTTCATTTTTATATTGTCTAAACCTTCAAAGAGACTGACTGACCCCAGAGTTTGTGTCGGCGGTTTCTTCTCAGAGTTCCTAGTCAGGTACGACACCGACCTCATCTAGTTTGAAAAAAAAGTGACGTCTAAAATCATATTTCCAAAAAAAACATCATTTATCCATGTATACAGACTAAAATGACTGTGTGCACTTTCATAGGTCAACACTCAGCATGCCACTTGCAATGCTATTTATAATTTGGCATTAAGATTAATTTTACTGTTTCATAACCAAATCTGAACTCCCTTTGAAGTTAATTTCGCCAATCATATTATGAACGCATCGAACAATATCGATGCCAGTCAGACTTGCATCTTGCCTGGAGGAAACATGTCTGAAACAGCCGCCATTGACTGACATGCCATTGTCACGTCAGTGTCACATTTAAACAGTCAATAACACGCAGCGAAGTGCGCCAGTTGATGCTCTAGTTACGTGATAAGCTGTCAGTGGCGCGGGTCCAGTCAATGGCAAGGCCGGCCTGTCCGCACCTGTCCGCACCTGTCCGCACCTGTCCCCTGCTGCCCCCACCTGTCTAGCTCATTGACATGCGGGAAATTGTGTTCACTCCGTGTGAAGGGTTAGTGGTTAGCTTATGTCGCAAACGTGTTTGGGGAAATTTGTCGAATTAATATCTTGTTTATGCTCGTATGTTGATGTAGGTTATTTAGTAGTTTGGGATAATCATTTGCCCGTGTATTGGGGTCCGCTCTACAGCTGAGAAAACACAAGAGTTTTCATTACTCTGAAGAGGTTATTAATTAATATAACTTACTTGATTTAATCATACTTGTTTTTGGGGTTGTTTTCCTAATTAAGCACAGTTCCATTAATAATAATCACTCACAATGTTTTCTTTCTCCTTGTAATCATCAACTGATAGGACTTGTTATTATCCTCAGTTCTAATATGCTCAAACATTCTAGAAAAGCCTTCTCAAATTGAGAGCTGTGAGTCTTACAGCCGCACTCAGAGACGTTTAATGATTACTTAAGCCACCACTTAGTAAAGATTGTAACACTTTAGTGAAGGTTTTGTATGTCAAATCTTTACTAAGTAGTCATTAAATATCTTTGAGTACGGCAGTTAGTGTATTTTGTTATGCCAAGAAAACAACGGTGTGGGACAGGGAGGGGGGGGGGGCTGGGAGTTAAGTTGGGGAGGAACTTTTAAAATAATGTGTCACTCATATTTTACTTTTCTAAAACCGTTGCAAAAGCAAAGCTTTGTCACGCTGCGTTGTAGTGTCTGAGCTGTGTGACCGAGGCACCATGCACCGTCTGGTCGGTACACAATGCGGGACCTTTCCGACGTTGCCCACCATGCGGGAAACGCTCAACACATTATGACTGTTACGATATGTGGTGCAGGTGCTAATTGGCTGCATGTGGTCAGAAATACAATTAAGCTTTAAGCTTACCCCGAATTTGATATTGCAGTAGTAACAGTTGGCGTTCATATGAAACATCGAGCGTTATATTAACGCTCCCCGGTTACTGAAGTTATTTTGTGAAAGCGGTATACGAAAGTCTCTGCTGGGAGTGCAGGCAGTGGGTACACAGGCTCCATCTGACAGGGGAGGGGAGACGTCATCAACCTCATGGACCTAGACATCGCATGTCTTCGAATTATATCAGCTCTACGTAACCACCCCCTTTTCGTTTGAGAACTTTTTTTTTTGAGGGTCGGAAATCAAATGACTCCTTCCGCTCTGGGCGGAGCGGCAGGGAGTGTCAGACTTCTACTGACTAAAAACCACCCATGTTCCTTTGTGTCTGGGGCCGCGGTATTTTCGAACAAGAAGCAGTCTGAGCTTGAACCTATGACCTACAAGTCACGGTCGTGGTACGACATAATAGGTATGAACTTCACGACAGAAACAGTAATTTGTCAACGCACATAAAATCGCGGCAAGTCGTGGGCCAGGCGCGAGGCGCGACTGCACACGAGCAGTGTTATCGCAGATTTACGACATCGCGCTTCCACGAGCAGCAGGTGTCGGCTCGTGTGAACCCGGCTTTATTGCCCAACTTCGGGTGGCGAGTCGTAAGTGAATTTAATTAGAGTTTTACAGAGATAGGTGTCGTTCATAGATGCTTCTTACGATGGCTCACATGACGGAGATAAGCCGCCGCGAACATTGGGCTTAGAGACAGTTTCACTGCTATTGTGATCAATATATGAATCTTAATATCTATTTTCACAGCAACCACCTCATTTTCTCTGGTATGTTAAGGTAGAAATAATACTGAGTAATCATAACCCCATGAAGTGTGGCACAATACGAGCCCGAGCTGACTTGGCCCGTCTGGTTTCTTCGTTTTACATAATTATAACTCAGTTCATAGCGCCCCCCTGCAATGCTCTGCATATCAGCAATGCTAAGATGGCTATAAAGAGTTATAGTGTCTGCCACCTCAATAAGGCACAGTTGTGAGTACACGATCTGCCGTCGTCCGTCAGTCAGAGTCAGCGCTATGTCATGGAAACAGCAGATATATAAATCTGTGTTCCCTTTTTCGACTCTTATTATAAAACATATACAGGGCTAACCGGTAGCTCGCTTCGAGATGAAGAAAAGAGTGATAACATGACAGATTTGTAGTCAAGGAGTAGGAAAGATAAGTGTTCCGGAAACCTTTAGAAAATATGCGAGTTACCGGACGTACTTACGGGACGGCTATTTGAAGCGAACGGATTTGTGTTGTTCCAAAATGTTTAAGAGAAGCGATCTAGTAAAAAAATACTGTTTTTTTTTCATCGTAAGAAGCATCTATGAACGATCATAGATGCTTCTTACGATGGCTCACATGACGGAGATAAGCCGCCGCGAACATTGGGCTTAGAGACAGTTTCACTGCTATTGTGATCAATATATGAATCTTAATATCTATTTTCACAGCAACCACCTCATTTTCTCTGGTATGTTAAGGTAGAAATAATACTGAGTAATCATAACCCCATGAAGTGTGGCACAATACGAGCCCGAGCTGACTTGGCCCGTCTGGTTTCTTCGTTTTACATAATTATAACTCAGTTCATAGCGCCCCCCTGCAATGCTCTGCATATCAGCAATGCTAAGATGGCTATAAAGAGTTATAGTGTCTGCCACCTCAATAAGGCACAGTTGTGAGTACACGATCTGCCGTCGTCCGTCAGTCAGAGTCAGCGCTATGTCATGGAAACAGCAGATATATAAATCTGTGTTCCCTTTTTCGACTCTTATTATAAAACATATACAGGGCTAACCGGTAGCTCGCTTCGAGATGAAGAAAAGAGTGATAACATGACAGATTTGTAGTCAAGGAGTAGGAAAGATAAGTGTTCCGGAAACCTTTAGAAAATATGCGAGTTACCGGACGTACTTACGGGACGGCTATTTGAAGCGAACGGATTTGTGTTGTTCCAAAATGTTTAAGAGAAGCGATCTAGTAAAAAAATACTGTTTTTTTTTCAGCGATGTGTTACAGAGATGTCTAACTTATTGCTCGTTTAAATCAATGTAACAAATAGTTCGGTTACCATAGCAACCATGGGTGTGCGAGCCTCACCCCGCCCTCTGCCGAATAACAAAGATTATCAAATAACAATTTACGCGTTTCGTCGTCGAATGTTCACAGTAAGACAAAGGCACTTCTTTTTATAGTCAAGTAAAACTCGGAGGTGCTCGTTTACCTAATTTTATTTCGAGGCTCGCAATAAAAGTGGTGGGTTGATTGACGCGTTACGACCTGTCCCCCGTCCCCCCCCCCGCACCCGCCTGGTGTCGCCTGGCAGCTCTGTTGCCACCTCCGCAGCACCGCATTGGTTGAGGAAATCATTGCTCTTTTGTTTTATAACAGAGGTAATGGGTTATTTACGGCAAGATGGTAGCCGTGAAAAACTCTGGGGTGCAAAAGTGGTCATTTTATTTTCATAACGGCTGAAGTTATTTAAAGATATAAAACTCATCATCACTCTAGGTGACACTTGCGGCTGACTACACTTACAACACTCTTCGTTTACTTGGGGCATCATAATAATATTAGGTATATTACAAACATGTTGCTACGACTCACCCCGACCGACGCGACGAGACTTTCCTCAGGCGAAGGCACAACAGACGCAAGCGCATGTCTTGACCCCAGTCGTATTGCCTGTGGACGTGGACGAGGCGTTAGCCCTTATATTGCAAAGACTAAGGCTATAACGTGGCCTAGGATTTAACTCGTACGGAGAGCTGTAGTAGTCTCGTAAAATTTAATAATGTGCATCTGGATTGAGGGCCCATTTTTTTAAACCTTGCCAAACGAAATAAGACTCATAGGGAAATTACTTAAAAATAGTTAAAACTTAAAGCACAGGGCCACGAATTTCTTAAACGTGAATTAAAAATGTTATGATTAAATAACTTGGGCCCTCAATCCAGACGCGTGCATAAAGTGGCATAGCCTAAATCTCAGTAAGTCCTATCTTTGGGTTCATAATTTTTATTCAGGAATTTAGTTAAGAATTTCTTAAAGATTTTAAGAAATTCCCAAATCTGTGGAATGTGACATTACAGATTTATGGCGGTATTTCTAGGGCCCTCAGTTCAAAAGTGTCTGTACTGAGGAATCTGCAAAACATGGATTTATCTGAAGAAATACATAAATGCGACTTTAACATGTTTTACTTAGATACTTAGGTGAATTAGTTAAAAAGAAATAATGACAGAAAAGTTAATTGTTACGTAGTAAATGAAAGTCAAATTTTACTAAAACGTCTGAACTGAGAGCCCAACATTTTCGGCTTTATTGACTAGGCTCAACCTCATAGATTAACGCAAATTAGAATAAGATTTTTAACTATTTTTTAATTAAATTTTAACATATCGTCCGTTCTTCTAAATATCATACTTTAAGAGATAATTGATTTTCTACTTTTTATAAGGGAAAAATTTGCAGGGTGACCATAATGATCATAGTTAGTACCAGTACATTTTGTAAAGCGCAGTCGAAAAGTCGTAATATTTGCAGCTAAACGTATTATATATGCCTACAGTTTACAATTTTGTTTTCTTTATTTGTATTACTATTTTTTATAATGTGATGTTAGTCTTTATTGTTCTTAAGGTACTATTATGGGCCTAGTTGCCTAAAGCAAATAAAAAAATAACATTTATTCAGCTATACCAGTGTTTGCATAAAATGAAAGAAAAAAAAAATCTTTTACATGTATATTCACCGATTACTCGAATACCCCTGAACCGATATAGAAAATTCTTTTTTGGTTGAAAAGGAGATATCCCAAGGACCACCCTTGGGATATCTCCTTTTCAACAAAAAAAGAATTTGACCATGATAAGAAAATCAGGATCTGATGATTGCACCCCAGAGAAATCGAGGGCAACCCTCAAATTGTATAGGCACTTATTACGTGTTTAGTGCTTTTTCTAAAGTTTTTCAAGTATTCGCACATAGCAGTCATTACTTCATGTTGATGAAGGTATAACTCCTCAACGGTTAGGAGTTGGAGGATAATTCTTTAACAAAATATAATGGGAACGTATAAATGGTTGTATTCTTTTAGGTTATCTAGGTGAGCTGATTATGGAAGGTACTCTCCTCAACGATTAGGAGTTGAAAGCAATAATAAGGAAATCTTGAAGGTTAAGGGTTAGGTTTCTAGTTTGAATGTTAAATGAATAGTAAATGTTTGTATAGGATATTACAAAGAAAAAAGGACAAAAAAACCGACTTCAAAAACATAAAAAAGTAAAAAACACAAAATTGAAGAACACAAAAAGTGAAAAACAAAAAAGTAAAAAATAAACTTCAGAAGAAAAATCAGCGTCTGAAGTCGGTGGCAAAAAAATTCAATCAAACAAACAAAATATGTCACCAACTTCAAAATCTGATTTTTCTTAAAGAAGTTAATTTTTCACTTATTTGTGTTTTTCGATTTTGTGTTTCTCATTTTTTTACGTTTTGAAGTCGGTTTTTTTTTGCAAAAAAGTTTTTAATAACTAAGATACAATTTCCGAAATCACAAAAATCATTTAATAATGCTTAAGTGAATTAAATTGTTTTATTTTAAACTGTCAGATCTTTTCTAGATCAATCTTGAAAATGTACCGGTACTAACTATGATCATTATGGTCACCCTACAAATTTTTCTCTTACATAAAAGAAGAAAATCAATTTTCTTTTAAAGTATGATATTTAGAAGAACGGACGATATGTTAAAATTTAATTAAAAAATAGTTAAAAATCTTATTCTAATTTGCGTTAATCTATGAGGTTGAGCCTAGTCAATAAAGCCGAAAATGTTGGGCTGTCAGTTCAGACGTTTTAGTAAAATTTGACTTTCATTTACTACGTAACAATTAACTTTTCTGTCATTATTTCTTTTTAACTAATTCACCTAAGTATCTAAGTAAAACATGTTAAAGTCGCATTTATGTATTTCTTCAGATAAATCCATGTTTTGCAGATTCCTCAGTACAGACACATTTGAACTGAGGGCCCTAGAAATACCGCCATAAATCTGTAATGTCACATTCTACAGATTTGGGAATTTCTTAAAATCTTTAAGAAATTCTTAACTAAATTCCTGAATAAAAATTATGAACCCAAAGATAGGACTTACTGAGATTTAGGCTACGCCACTTTATGCACGCGTCTGGATTGAGGGCCCAAGTTATTTAATCATAACATTTTTAATTCTCGTTTAAGAAATTCGTGGCCCTGTGCTTTAAGTTTTAACTATTTTTAAGTAATTTCCCTATGAGTCTTATTTCGTTTGGCAAGGTTTAAAAAAATGGGCCCTCAATCCAGATGCACATAATTTAATAAGCATGTTATTCCAAAAGCTTTTGTAAAACATATAATTCGCAATTAGTTGTATATACCAGCTGAACGTTACCGCAACGCAATTTACACATTGTTTCCAACGAGTATTACACGGGAAGGTGCGGGGAGGTGCGGGGACCACTGGACCACGGTGACTGATACACCACGTTTTTATAAAAACTTCACGGTTTGTTTTAGAATGTTTTTATTACACATCGTGCGGATATTTTAAGGGTCACCTAGATGCTTTTTTTATTTAGACATATTTTTACAATCCTATATAAAAATACTGTACGCCCACACAAAGTTACAGCACCCATAGTGCTCATGTGAGTACTCAGTGTTTAATATTTACTTTACATAGTTGATATTTGGTCAAACAGTGTGTAGGTGAATTGTTATTCCTATTTGTTCTAAGATAAAAACGGAACAAACAAAATTATTGTTAACTAACTTGAAACAACGGCTTTTGTATTGGATTAGTCGGAGAAAACCGCGCGAAGAGAAGAGTGAAAGATTTTGGAGGAGGCCAAGAACAATATACTTTAGCTAATATTTAAAAAAAAATAAGACAAAAGTAGTTTTACATAATTCGTTCAATTTTAATAAGTACATCTGATTGGGGAAAAGTAACAATAACTCAGGGAAACTTCAAGTGATCAAGGGAGTAAGTGTATTTCAATGAGGCACCCCTATGGCACTCGTATCTGCTGTGCAAATAAACTTTGAGGAGGTTTACTTTTATGATGTTTGTATAAATCCATAAACCTCTTGCCTTCGACTGTTACCCGGTCGAGTGAGCGAATGAAACGATTTATTATCAACTTTACTGCATTACTTATAGCTTTATTCTGAAATATCTATAGGTAAGTTTGTAAGTGAAAACGTTAACAAAATGTGATAATTTCTCGGAAATTAATCACACGCGATTGCACAACTTTAGACTCTTATCTCACGTATTTATTTATTTATTTTAACTTCATGCACAAACGTGGTACATAGGCGGACTTAATGCCACAAGGCATTCTCTACCAGTCAACCTTAGGGTCAAATAGGACAGCACTGTGGTAGAGTACAAATATAAATAAATTAGGAGAATACTATTTTGTTAACATAAATTAATACATCATAACATCACGCCTATAATCCCTGAAGAGTTAGGCAGAGGTGTACCTAATAGTACACCCACATAAATTAATATACCTACATAAATGGTACATACTAATACATATATATTAAGATGGAATTAAATAAACTAATATATATTATAATACATACAAATAATTGAAAAAACGAGAAACCAAACAATAATTATCATGACTACCACACATTAAGAGTTATTCAGTCCGATTTTAAAAAGTGCTTCCGCACAGTTCTTTTTTTTAATGCCAAGGGGTAGCGCGTTCCAGAGTTTTATGGCTGACACAGCGTAAGAAGATGACATGAAACCAGTACGGTGTGAGGGAATTTCAAGGAGTAGATTTTCAGAAGCTCGAAGGTTACGACTGTGTGAACGTATCCCTCTTGTATTTATATAACAATGAACATTTTCACGAAACACGCCAGAAAATAGATTCCACGTTATCATTAAGTAGCATCATTTTAATCCCGCAGACATTTCTTGTATTTTTGTCGTGTGCGCGACAAGAGCTGCATATCAAAGCGTAAACTTTGTCGCCTCGTCTCGCCTCACACACGTTTGTTGCCCATTACGGCGCACCAGAGCCGGCTCTATTCCCATTGCGTCCCAGTGTCGACTAATGCTCCACGATTGTCGAGCTCTCTCATCCATTTCTTTGACAAATCCATACACTTTATGTAACGCAAGTGCCAATCACAATAAAATCTCTATTTACGGTAACGTTGACATGTTTGCTCACATTTGCGTGTATGAGCGTCCATAATTTAAGTTGACAGTTCCAACAATACGCGTTTTTCACACGCTGCCGACGCGCGACTTTAGCACAATGTCCTCACAGCAGAGCGACCACAGTACTTCATTATGTACGTATTAAGGGGAGAGCACTTACAGTCACTCACTGTATCCAACTCACGTTATGCTAAATATTGCCTGTTCGAAATAAATAAAGACTTCAGCTTTTGTTTGGAGTGTTTGTTGTCCAACGCTACGGTTTAATATTCAATCAATTGTACATAATATGTATAATATGACACTATCGGGATATAGGCCCCGCTGTATAATCGACAAAAACAAATGAGAAAATGAAACGAAAATAGTAGAATTATTTAATATATAAAAGAATTCTAATAGTCAATTACAAGTGCGACAAACTCGCAAGAATACGATGACAAGCGAACCGAATCGATTCCGATAAGGAAAGGATTTCTGTCTCCGAAACAATGAACAACAAAAATATTTACTTTTATTCAAAATGCCCAAACAGTAGGGAGCGTCCGCGATCGTTCGCTGCGATCTGCGGCTCCGGGCAGCGGCACCAAGGGAAACTTTTGTCGCTCTGTCTGAGCTTGTTGCTCTCACAATGCTCTTCAGATTTGATTGGTTCAGTCTGCAAGCCCGTCAGCAGCGTCCGCTCATTAGCATATCATTCGCGCTTTTTAGGGTTCCGACATGGTTCCGACCCAAAGGGTAAAAACGGGACCCTATTACTAAGACTTCGATGTCCTCCGATTCCTTATTGTTAACTAACAATTAATAAAGCATTCACAAAAATATTAAAAGAAAAATTACTTGTTAAATGAATAAAGTAACAAATAGGTAGGTAGTTGCGGGGTTTCTCGAATGTTCCACAGACGACCGATGACGAAACAGTATAACACGTTTTATGAAAAATCTTGAACATTTAACAAAAATACAGCAACGAGAGAAAAGCTACACTTTTATATTATTATATAAATGTATACAAAAAGTGTGGTACAATTAATGATTGACGATAATTTATGCATTTTGGAGTGTAGTTAGGATGAAATAATTGTATGTACGGTTACCATGAAATCGTATTTAACAAGAAATAATTATTTCCGAAAACAAAATTGTATCTTGAAGTAAAATGTAATATTTATAATGGCGAGCATAAACAATGATGATGATGGTGAGTACTGAATATACCATTTCATGAACTGCAGCTCACACGTGACTTACAATGTTTTTACACTTAGTAACAACAAGAATATAGTTGTAACTCAACACTGTCAAAAGTGAGTTACGGTTTTGTTCCTTGCAGGTGTCGTTAAGTAATCATCACTATATAGTATAAAACAAAGTCGCTGTCGCTGTCTGTCCGTCCCTATGTATACTTAAATCTTTAAAACTACGCAACGGATTTTTGAAGCCGTTTTTTTTAATAGATAGAGTGATTCAAGAGGACGGTTTTAGTATATAATTTGACCGACATCCACGCGGGTGAAGCCGCGGGCATCAGCTAGTATAATATATACCTACGCATCTTAATAGCTACAATTTCGTAAACCATCATCTGCCTAGCCTTTTCCCAACTATGTTGGGGTCGGCTTCCAGTCTAACCGGATGCAGCTGAGTACCAGTATTCTACACGGAGCGACTGCCTATCTGACCTCCACAACCCAGTTAATACTAGGTAATACGATACTCTTTGGTAAGACTGGATGTCAGAATTTCAGGTCACTGACTACCTGTAACGACTGCCAAAGGTCTATATATGGCAGCCGGGACCAACAGCTTAACGTGCTTTCCGAGGCACGGAGGAAACTCGGTATGTCGGGCGGTCACCCATCCACAGACCGACCTAGGCAAGCACAGCTTAACCTAAAGATCGACCAGAGTGGCAGTTCTTATTAAGCCACGAGCTCCTTTTGTAAACCATCCGATGAAAATAACAAAAGTAATAGCTTCATTATTTCCAATTATTGGCACCAAATACCACCTCGCAAAAACCGCTAAAGCGATTAGGTACTTAGGAAAACATTTTGGCGAAACATCGTTTCCTAGTTTTTGTCGCGACCGACGTGTGTTCAGTTTTCCCCATCTCACTCGAATGAGATTATAATAGCGACCATTACCGAATGTTTGTTTAACTTGTATTAAATATGACAAACAAAGGTATTCGCTAAGATATTAATATGAATACATATCGCTACGGTCACTACGGTGATACGGTCCGGACGCCAGACGCTTTACTATCGTTATTTTGTCCGCATACATTCTCTCTCGCAAAAGATTTAAGGATTGTTTTTTGAGGAACGGTATTGAATGTTAAAGTTAAAATGTTTTCATTACATTGTTCTCTGATATTTCAATAATGAAAACTTGTCTGCGAAATGTATTGTGATTTTAGAGTTGAAAGCTAATAGATAATTTAATTGTGCTTTTTAAGTGGTTCGTAGCTGTAGTGCTGCACGTTTCGATGTTATAGATCCATCAAATGGATGCTTGTCGCGGCCAGTCCTTCGATGGGTGACCTTCCATTACACAACAAGAACCCTCCGTATCTTAGTAGGCACATGATATCTTTGGTCCTGCTTGTTACTTGTAGATCCTTCCCGAGCAGTGAGAAGCCTGTAGGTGTCACAACCACTCGCTGATAATTATAATCATCTTCATGAACATAGTTGGGAAAAGGCTAAACGACAGATGATGTCCGCGAATGGTGTTTTAAAGTGTTACCCCTATTTAAAAATAATACTTTAGTGACACACGAATTATGTTACTATTCAAAAACATAGAAAAAACAAAATACAAAAAGCAAAGTTAAAAGAATACGAAGTAGGAGTAATCCAGGGCCCCAAACAGACACATTCGGTATCTTGGAGATCTAATATTAATGAACACATTCTTACATAAGCACGCTTACTATTTGTTTCACTTGTAACAAACGATGTTATTGAAACGTAATTCTTATTGTTATTTCCAAATGAAACTGTGTAGGTTAGGTTTGTCATTCCAATGACAATACTATAATTTGATATCTTGGAGCTGACTTGATTTTGGAGTCAAGAGGTTTTTAGTTTAGTGCATATTGAACTCAATGACATTTTTCGGGTGTGGTTGGTTATTACGAGTGGTTATCTGTTGTCCACAGATGGACAAGTGGATGGCGGCGGTGGGGCGGGCGGCGCTGAAGACGACGAGGAGGACCCGCCGGGCTGGTGGGGCAACTGCGTCAGCACCTGCCCCCCACCTGTGCAGGAGCTCTGCACAACCAACCGATTTGACAACCTACATGTAAGTACTCTATGATGTTCATGTTCTGCCTTTCCTGTTACTTGCACATCCCAGGAGCTGATGGACGGAACTGAAAATGCCAAACTCGTCGCTAAATGTTGGGCTGACTCAGTTCAAATATTGTCATCGACACGCTAAGAAGAAGTTAGTTCTTTACTCCATAGTCCGAAGTCATCATAGCATCAGCTGGGACACAGGGCTCCTCTTGGTGAGAGGTCCCAGCTCACGTGCTCAGTGCGGGTGCTGTATTCCACATTTATTCGAACTGTTGACTCTAGGACATGCCGATTCTCCGTCGCCGATTCTATTCTTCCTTTGTCAAAATAACTAACTGCTACCAAACCGCTGATGTCGTTGATTTGTACAAGTACTAAAAGCGGCTTAGAGTATTCTGAGCTTTGCAGTGTTCACTGTAGAGCTGTCAATCAATTTGAATACAAAATCAAAGCTATTATTGGAGAATCGCGAACTTTTTAGTTGCATTTCAGTTTGGAAAGTGAAACATTTTGTGATGTTGTCCGGCTATTATGCGGAATTGCGGATCGCTCCGCGTGGCTCTCTAAACACACACACTCTCTAAATTCACAAAGGCTCTGTTGACAAAATTACATTTTAACCCGTTGATGGAGGCATCGTGAGCGATATGAAATGCCGATATACCGCGCACCTGTCATATTGATAACATAACTATATAATAATATGTAGTATGCTGTGTCCGATTGAAGCTTCGGCTTCGACCAATTAGGCTAAACCTTCGGCTCTCGACATCGGCATCAGCTTCGCCAGAAAATGACCTTCAGTCGATGTTTTTCACCTAATAATAGAATTATTGTACGCTCACCGAATTTTAACTTGATGAATGCAAAAAGGAATGGCTATTATATTCCATTAACATTATTGAAATTCTCACTCAGACTATCGTTATATCTAGCTTTACGAACAGACTGGATCACGTACATCATTTGAACTTCTCGCACAACATTTTATTTGTAATAATAACGATGGCTATAAAATGTTAATATTTGTGTATGATGATGCTGTTTACGAGGCATATTTTCATCAGCGTATTACTTACAATCTATCAACATAACAGAGCTAACGTAAACACATGTGAAGCCACAGTGCTGATGTACCTGCATAATAACATACACTTACTCGCTATACGCTGCTTAAACGAAGTATTAAATAAATTAATTGATCAGCAATAAATAATTCATATCCTTTCTGGTCAATAGAAAATGTCTCGAAATTAGTTCCATTTCAATGTAGCGATTATCTGATGATAGATTCCGAAATGAGTGGGTCTCATCAACGGATGAGAAGAATTGTACCATAATTATTTGACGATATTTCTTGTTGGTAACATTAAAATTGCAACTCCTCAACGAATGGGAATAATTGTACCGGGTTCCAAGCTAAAATATTCATTTCAATTAGACCGTAGCTGGCACTGAATGACAAAGACAAAAGGATGAAGCTACGGCCCAGTCACTTGTCGTAATAACTTGTGAAAGTATTGTACTTACCCAAGCCCTGGATCTCTATGGAAAAGAATGAGCAAGAAACACCATAGACATTCTTTTAAAGAAACTATTTTACAAGATTTTGGTTACATCATTCATGTTGGGATTATACATAATAATTATGTGAGAGTATAAAGATATAAATTTGCTGTTGTTATCATTAACATAACATCATCATTCTATCAATAACCTCATTAATTTATTTTCTGGCCTTTAATTGTTTTGCTACGATTTGAGTGTTATATCCTTTGGTAGGTTTAGAATAGCAAATTGATGTGTGATGTCAATTGACTTAGTAGTAAATCTCGTTGATAGAACCTTTAACATTAATTGAGTTTGCAACCGTGGAGGTAGGTAGGTATTTAAGCACATGAACTGTTTTAGTACCTAAACCAAATTATAACATCCAGATTTCTCCGGGGACAAGCTCGAATGTTGTGCTAATATATAAACATACTGACCGATATCCGCGACGTCGTACGCGTGAACATTGTGATGAGTATGTAAAAAAGATCTTCAAGGTCCTGTATCCTTCGCCGGGATATAATCTAACTCCCTGCCAAATTTCATTACGATTCGATTAACCGTTCAGTCGTGTAAATTTAACAAACAAACAAACAAACAGAGTTACTTTCGCATCCATAATATTAGTATGCATGAAACTAACTATATTATGTAGTTAACATTTCATCTGAAATCACGTTTTGTTTTTCACATAACAGTAAACGCATAAAAAGTGAAAATGGACTTTTTTAGTGAACCAATCCAATGATGTTGATTTCAAAAGTTGGTATTTTTATTCGCGCTCTGAATCGTTGAAAAATCATAATAAAATGAGTTATGAACGGACAATCCCGTGCTTTGTTAGTGACGCACAAAAATAGAAATAAAAATAGGGGAATGATAATGATTGATGTTTATTTTGCAAGTAGGTTTTTACAAACACTTTAAGAGTCACTTTTTTTAACTAGATGGGGCTGGTGTTTCGCACCTACCTAAAGTCAGAGGTCATTTCATCTATCTATATATCTATAGTCTATTTTAAGGTGCAGACATAATCTTAGTATACAAACATGAAGACTACTCAGATTAGTGTCTGAGATGGTGTTTCGAAGAAAGCACCACACAGATTTGAGAGGACCCGTCCAGTCAGTGCAAGCATTTGTCAGTTATCGTGAAGCTCGACTTGTAACTCGCGGAACTCAATGTCACGACGACCAATACCAAAGATGGGACATTTGGGTGGAACTGCCAACCGCTGACAACCGTTAAAACTAAACAAAAAGCTACATGGTCCTCACACTAACAATTTAAAATTTTAAAAATATGAAATATTATGTTCAAATGAAATATTCATGGCAAATTGTTAAATGTCACAATATACAAAATTAAATTAAATTAAATATTTGACAAGGTAAATAATTCATCAAAAAAAATAATATCATTCTTGAAAAATTAATTAATGTCATTGTGTCTAACGAAAATTCATAAAATGTCAAATTGTAAAAGGCAAAAATAAAATAGTTTTAAATTAAAATCTAATTGGAGCAATTTAATCCCAAGCTTTTTGTCCTCATTTTCTTGTATTTATCTTTTGTATATCATGAAATGTCTGATTACAGCTTCTGTCCATCCGAGCGGGCTATATTAGTACCTGCACGATACGAGTTACTGTGTACAATCAACATTGCCGGGCAAATAAGGCGGTTTAGTCAAAGGCTCTGAGCAAACACAGCAATGGACTGTTAATAACAATTGCCATTTCATCATCTTCCTGCCCTTGCCCCATTCTATTTGGGGTTGGCTCAACACGTTTTCTTTTTCAATTCTCCCCTGTCAGGCGTATTGACGTCATTTTACTCTTTCCTCTTTCATATCATTCCTCACATAATTCATCCATCTTTTTTTGGCTTTCCTCTACCTCTCCATCCATCAACAATAATGTCCATCACTTTCTTGTCACATGCGTTTCAATTCACCTCATTACACATGTCATGTCTATACAAAGATATGCGAGTTCCTTTTAATTTTTCTGTAACATTCGCCACTTTCAAACTTCCTCAAATGTACTCTTTCCTTAGTTTATTGGCACTTATGGCATAATACTCGTATACAGGCTCGTATACTTTAAAATAACTGGAGAAATGTGAAGTCGAGTAATACAGGCGTGAGTTTGTGTTGTCTCGTTAAACAAGTAACAAGTAGGTACTAAGTTATAGACTCCAAATATTTTCTGTTCTTGAGGTAGACGGTTTTAATACCTACTATAATAACTGTATCAGTTTGCGGTATCTATTAGTAAGAGCGAACAAGTTAATTATTGTAGCAGACTGTGGCATATGTTGCCTGTAATAGGCGATAGTTTCTCGACAACACGGCCCAGCAGTCCCGGAGAAGTCTCAGTTGTCACACGTATGTACGAGTATGAACTAAGTAGCTCCGTAATAAAGCTTGGAAGACAAAGAAAATTTAGACTAAAAATAGGAATTAATTAGTTCCGATTCGTACGCAACACTACTTACTTAGCATTACTTTGTAGAGTGAGAAATGTAATTAAGACCATTTGGATAAACAATTAACTTATTTCAAAGGTCCATCCATGAAATGAAATAATAATGATCTGTATTTGTCTATTTATACCCAAACAAACGTAGGTATATTACATATATCCCGCCACTATCGTATGATGAAACTCGCAGTATCTCGTTTAGTTGACATATAGCCGGAGTTGTATCAACTACGCTTGATGTGCTTCATAAACAAATCGTCTATTCTTGTTGCTAACAGTCGGTATTTCCATCGCAGTTCTATTTACAAGTGAGCCCACTGGCCCACTCCTACTCACTATCGTACTGAATTCTCGTAACTCCTAACACTGACCTTTCTGAAAAAAGATTTGAACAGGCGATAACTTCAGTTCTAGTAATTTTACTACTATAATAACTCCGAGTGCCGTACCTACGCTACATTCAGTTTTGTAAAGGGGCGCACAGACGCGTAGACGGCGCGTCTCTGTTGGTGCGGCGATATGCGATATTACTTCATACTTCACTATTTGTTCAAGGAGCTTAATTTGCTGGCAACTATCAAATTGAGTAGTTTGGGGTCTTACTACTCTATAAACTGTTGAAATCTGTTTTAGTTTTGGTCTAATTTGAAAGTGCACTCACTCGCAGCGCACGTCGTTAGAGTAAATCCTCTCTAATGGGCGCTGGACGCTCCCCCTGCAGGAAACTCTATATTAGTTCAGCAACAAATATTTAGTATGCAAACATCGAACAGTTTGCGAGTGGAGTTAATCTGGCAACATTATAAGCTATCCAGTAGTGATGGGCACTGTTGTGAACTGTTAGGTGATTGACGAGTGAATGAAAGTGTGGAAAGCTGTTCACGTCTCGAAGCTTTATTAGTTTGTTTCAAGTGAACTCTGAGAAACGCACGACGCATCTGTCTCCGAAGATGTGCACTCTGCTCGAGCACAACACTCAAACTATCAAGAAGCTATCCCAATTTACCACTAGAACAACAATGTTAATGTCTGCGGGAGTTTCGCGGACGATAAATTTATTTCTGCGCCTCCGTGGTTGACTTGCCGAGTAAATATTTATTTTACATTAAATATAGAGCACTTGTTCCCGCGGCTTCTGCTGAGCCCTGTTCGCACGCGGTGCAGCGAGCGATGGGTGCTCTACGCGAGCCATGTGGAGAACTTGTACAAACTGTGCAGATGAGGAAAAACGTCATGTTCTAAAGAGTAGGTAGAATGTGTAATTATGAATAACATGCCCGGTGAGATGTATTACACAGATATTCGCGTGAGTGATGGCGTTCTCTAAAAATAATCGCACGATTTCACTAATATATTATTACCGTGACGCAACAGTACAATGTGTAAACATTACATTCTTATCTTATTTAACGTGGTTTTTGTGATCAGAGATTGTGAAATAATTTAATGCTACATGGTGTTAGTGTCAATAATCAGCAGTTTAGTGACGTCAATACAACATCTTGTATCTCGTACACAACGCTGAGTTTTATTCAGTTCAGACTAGTTCTACTCTCAACTGCGCATCGTCCATAGGAGATGACTGAAACTCGACAGTTCACACTGTTTCTTTTTCCCGCTGATTTTGTAATAGACGCAATCCGTTCCCAGACACAAACACACAGACATACGAACAAATCCCGCTCGTCTCTGCGCCATAAAACACGTTATAATGGAGCGAGGCGCGCCATCGAACGAATCTTTTACGGCGCCTCTAAATCACGCTCAGGTGGCGCACACCGAAATAGACGGCACGCCGCCGTCACGCTGCCGTCACGCTGCCGTAACGCTGACGTGACGTCACGCACGTACTTACTGACGCCACTGCCGCTCCTCACGACTGACGTCAAGCAGTAGATAGAGAGCGCACAAATTAACCCTGACTTTCTTCTTCCTTTTATTGTTTGTTGAATTGGAAGGGTTGAGTTGTTTCATATTATCTACACATTCAACGAAATGTTACAAATGGAAACTTGTATTATTTATTGCATTGATTTTGAAATTTTTAACGTACCTCGTGATATTTACATTTAGTATGGTCATCACTGTAGTTGTTAGTTGTTGGTCGTAGTCGTTAGTCGTGATTGATCGATTTTAGTAGTTGAGCGATTTTAATTTGAGCTAAAATGTACAATTTCCTTATTATGGTGGTCTGAATGATTTTTCAAAGCTTGTCCATCTATTTTAATGGGACTTTATACATATCGTATCCTATTGTAAAACGTGCAATAAAATGAAAATCTATGAAAATTATTAAAAAAAATGTGATCCAAATACGGAGATAATGTTCTTATGGTGATTTCACACGGACGAAGGTGGCGGCCTCGTGGGCAACAGCAGGTTTTAAATAAAATACTTTAAAATAACAGGTAAAACTCATCCATCTCGATACGAATAAATCACACTACGGTGTCGATGTCATGACAGAGCTCAGCGTTGCCAGAGCGCAACCAAGAGATAGAATGAGAAACTGCGCGCGGAACATGCAACAATCGGTGTCCACGCGGTCTCAGTTCGAATTTGGGCACGCGAGGAACGAAAAGTCTCTTAAGCTGAGCTACTAGTTCCTGGTAACCAATCAGATTCACCTCATAGGGCACGAAATTACGGCTGACTAAACATTTTATTGGGGTACCTACCGAAAGAATAGTATCTGAACAGTTTCATAAATAAAAATCTAAATACAAATTGTTTTTGTACCTTCTCCTCTCATGATGCAGAAATATTGTGTGCTCAGTAGCTGGTCTTACCTATCGTGAGGTTTAGTATACCTATATAATGATGTCTCCAGGTAGATAGAAACAACACAAAATATCTTGAGCTCAAACAAAGTTCCACTCACAAGAAATAACAAAAACCGTGGAAGCTAACTCTAACGCAATATCTATATATATATATATACTCACACGTGTAGGCTTGGAATATTCAGCTGTCTGAGATGCAAAAATATAATATTTCATCAAAAAATGTGATCTGGTTGAAGTGAAATATTATGTCAGTCGAGTCCCGAGCTCAACCCGTAAGCTTTTAATGAAAAATGTTTTGTTGACGCCCCCAATTGTTTGCGAGCAAGTTTGAGACAAAGTTGCTGGGCACAAGCCCATTGTGGCTTGGGCACAAGTCGCAGTACTTCTGGCTTTGTACAATGTTTACCAGAAATATGGGCCGGTACCGTCACGCTAACGCTACTTGGCTTAAGCAGCGGTTTGTGGGCAGGTCGTGTTTGTAGCACCACTTAGGAGATTTCCTAGAAAATGTTGCTTTTGTGACAGATTTACCTTTCTGTCTGGGCCCCTGAAGCAACAAGCGGGGTGGCTGAGCTACAGGTAATATAATCGATTAGAACCTCGCTGATGTAGATCACTTAGATCTGTTAACTAGGAAATTGTCTTGTTATAGAATGGAATGTAAATACAAAAATAAGTAAGTGGATATCCCGCCATTCAACACCCAAACGTCGTCAAAGGAGTCCTTCACCCGTATAATATGTACAATGACAGCGGTACATGGATGTAGGTCGCGCCGCCACCGCCACACCGCGTCCTGAGCACCCGGACCCAAATTGTCCGTTAAACATCACTTATCGTGAATCCCGATCGTGAACTTATTGTCACTCAATAGGAGTTCCGTTTCCGCGCATAAAATTAGCCACCCCTCCCCCCACCCTCCCGAACTGAACGACCCCCACCCGCTAGTCTCTGTCGAAGTAATCTATTTGTTTATATCTGAGAGGTGACAAGTTTGCCGTCGCTCACAAAGTTATCGAAGATTTTACCCGAAACGACAAATTGGTTACATTATAGACGATATCTGAAGGAGACAACGATTTCAGAAAGAGAGCGAGATGAAGGAATCAGTGTGTGTTGTAGCAGTGTAAGCGAGGGAATTGGGTCATTGTGTCAGAAAGCGTCAGCCTTACATTACGTACAATACCGCCATGGCCCGTCACGAGGCCGAATCTTTACAAATCGCAAACAATCACGTTTTGAGCACAATGTTAGCGAGCGCTTGTAAACATGCCGTAGACAATTTATTTAGGATATTGGAAACTGAGCGAATATGAAACTTATTTCCGAGCAGCTTCAAATTTGAGCTAAAGCGATTGAATATTTTGGTTCGGTAGAAACGTCGCGCGACCCAATTCCGCATATCGCAGCGCTCGAGCAGGTAACATCGCTATATACAAGCGCGAGTGCATGCACATACTCGTATGCACACCTGCACGGGTGAGCTGCACGTAAGCTAGGTGCGCCGCCGGAGTTACGACGAGCTACGGCCGGCTTATGGGAAGCCGCATGACGAAACAAAGGGGATACGTCCTGCAAGCCCACTTTGTGTGTTTGCTTCAGTAAGTCGCCCCAGAGCTACCGGGGATTTGGACGCGAAATATTAAATATTGTGACATTTGTTGCAACTATGTATATTTAACGCTCTCGATGCAGGAGTCAACAAGACGAATATTGATACCAATAAAGTCGCATATGGTAAGAAGTTTAAACCTGTTAATCCCGAAATTCAGGTACGTGAACATGACGAAAAGGTATGTCGAATGTTAAAAGAAGTCATACCTGTTTACTCGTATCGTATTCTAACGGAGTGTGTGACCCCATCTCAAAGAGAATTAGAGGCTATATAGTCATTGCCCCATCTAGACCAATATCTTGATGTATGCGTCAGACACACTAAATGGCAGCTATGTCAATCAATATCATTGATGTGTAAACTGAACCATAATCAAATCGAGCAGTTATGGATTTAATCATGATCCTCCGAAGCCAGCTATTATGTATGCAGTAATTAAATCGTCCCTGATGCCAAGTGAGGCTTACTTACGACGATTAGTGCACAATAGACAATTCAACCGGTCAGTTCAACCGTGATTCTCTTTGATTGAAATCAGTCATTATAGCGAAGCTGGTATTCAACAGGATTTATATTATTATAATCATTATCTTCTAACAATATTTCAAAGCTTTACCTGAAATCACAGCAAAGCAAAGTGAAAGAATATGTGAAGAATGAATCACATCGATATCATAAGTTAATTAATCGGATCCATTACCGGGATCCCGGCGGACCTCGGCGAGTGAACGAGCTCTGTGACAACACTCATTGTTAATGTCGTGATAGAACTTTTTCGCGTCCCGGGAAAGAAAACTTATGCGCTGAAGAAAAAGAAACAATGTGTTTGTAAGACAACATCGAATTTGTGTTAAATGAATTAGCCCTGATTTCATTATACCCGGTACACACGAGCGGTCGTTTTTAACAATTCATCAACATTATAAGCTAACTCTAAGTATCCTTTCTTTCCTCCTACTGATGATGATTGCTTTATGATTGGCGGTGACTTTGAATGTCCTATTCACTATGTTGCAAATACCAAACGCGTCCTACTTCATTCGTCTCAAATTAGACAAAGTCCTCCACTATTCCTCGGTTTATGCTTGTCCTTGCATAAGTCATTCCAGGCTAGCCAACTTAATAAAGTCTGTGTAAAGTTTTTTTGGAAACGGAACATTAACATTTTTCCTCAAAAGTTTATCGTCAAATGAAAGTCGTCTCGAGATTGTTCCGATTAGCGGCTGTCATCCACTTACCTGTTGAATGTTTGTATCTGTCCACGGTAGAACTTAGACTCGTTAGACTCGAGAAATGTCGTTCAAAATGCTTGCAGAGATTAACTGAGATACCACCGTGGAACTCCACTTTTATTTTATTTCAATGCCATTAGTAGGATTTACCATTTCAATTCCCGAAGTTTCTTGGCAGATCCACCCGTACGATCTTGTCCTAGTACCTTCATACAAACAAGTATAATACACCCGCGCCGCGGTGCAACCATTCTTGAACTTAAGGGTCCTCTCTCGAAAAAGCTTAAAAACAGCGTGCAGATGAAGCGGTTTTTCACCGGCACTTACAGAGAAATTACATCTGAGAATTTTTTTTAGTAATCTACATGATATGACACGTAATTTGGTTTAGCCACAATTTTTGTATCGGTATCACATAATAAGAAAAAAAATCCACAAAATCACCTCCAAATCGTTAAATGGAACCATTTTACTCCTTCATTTTTTAACAAAATAATATAAAAAAAATATCTACTGCTTTGAAATACAAAGGAAAATAATTTGGTTTTGTTACTTTTTAAAAACATGTATTATTTTAATTATAATAAATGAAAAACGCGTCCGTTTAGAGTCCGTATCTACGACCGAGAGAGGTAGTTTGTATGCACAAGGTCATTGGCGTGAATACAAGCCTTAATATAATTTGTAGGTAAACCTTTGTTGCCCAAATAAATAGTTTACTTTGTGCTCTGTTTTGATTAAATCATGCATCTCAATGCAGACCTCTAAAATATGTAGGTTGGTAATCAAAAGTCTTTTAGTTTAAATGTATAAACAATGATTACCCCAGAAACTTTGAATTCAATGGTTAACAATCTAATGGATAGTTAAACAGAATAAACATATCGTGCTAGTCGTGGTCAAACTACAATAGTCCCTGTAGTTTGTAGTTCATAGTTGGACAGACAACAGTTCACAACTTGGAGTCCGGTTTGTAACCGGCACAAACCGGAAAATAAAAGCTGAAGCGCATAGTTTTTATTATGATTTTGCTTTTTCCGTTTTTATTTATGTTCTACTTCAAAGTGCATTTTTATAAAAGCTTATTTTTAAAAAGATGTTTATGTAATTAATAATTTTAGTTTTGTCGTTATCATTTGTGTTATCATTTCTGTAAACAGTGTTATCTATTTACAGAGGTAACTCAAATTTTTTTTCGTATTTGTGTTATTAACTGTTGAGGGGAAGACGATCCTCGTTGCAGGCTGAGGTTATGATAGTAATCATGTTTATTCAATAAAATCGAACGGGTATCAAATTTTCGTGTCCGCACTCTTAACCGTAGATGAGTTCCATCGTGCGGATCTTGGTTGCAGGGTTAACTTATGTCTACCATAAAAACGTATTGTCATTAGAATCAAAGGAGCTCTCCGTACGGAGAACCCTCCTAATTCTTTTATTTTTGTATAAAGCGGTTCACAGAATACATCTACCTACTAAGTTTGTACAGTCTTCATAGTTTCCGAATAAAGTGGCTGTGACTTACGAACGGACAGACAGACATCACGAAATTATAAGGGTTCCGTGTCTTTCCATTCGGCTACGGAACCCTAAAAAGTAGTAAAGAGCATAAGTTTTAGTACAAGCAAGTAACAGATATTTACGCGTTGATCTAACTGACATCGTATTGACACACAAATAACTTGCTCATGCTCTTACTTCACCTCAGTACGCTCGACTCGTAAATCCAAACTGTCGTAAAAGTGAATTCTAATCGCAACCGGATTACACGGCAAACTGGGCTCTCAGCTCAACTCAAACAAACTAGCTGCCTTCAATCATATCACGACTTACAATCTTCGACAAGGTTTTAACGCCGAACACATTTCACAAGTTTACAACCTTGTCGAAGTAAGGTAAGGCGGATGGATTTGACAGGAGCACGCGTATGTACTGACAGCCTGATCCCAAACGTCGATGAATGTTTTTTCATATTGTTGGGAAAATCCGCGGCTTTGGCGTAATGTAGCGACGAAATAGGATCACTGTCTACTCCGCGGTGATGACATGCCTTGAATAGATAATGCAAATCCAAATACGAGTATCTTGTTAGCTACAGCTATTTTCAGGTTAATGTGAAAACTTGTCTTGTCATGCGGATTCACCTGCCGTTCCTCCTTTACGAGTCATCTTAGAATAACCACAAATTATTGTCTTGAACATAAATATTTGCAACGGTCTGAAGTTCCACCAGCCAAAAATCCGATCCGACAGTCCGTTTTAGGGTTTAATAATTGCGTCGAGGAAAAACAGCAGCTCCCTGCCGTTTATGATGTCCATTTAATAACGCTCAAGTAAATGAGCGAACAAATTGTGGACATAACGCTAAGATGGCGGCGGATTACGCCATGCTGTACATATTTTATGTTGGCGCAAAAATTTTAAGAGATTTGGGGAAAAGGACCAATTTTGACCAAGGAGGAAGTTGTCAGTGTTTCATTGTTTTTGAAGTGAAAACTTCTTTAGCGGCGTTGTGCACTGCTTTTGAGATGGGTAAAAACTGTTAAACTCGTGTCAGCAGGACACGTGACCTGATCGTAAGACGGCGCAGGGCGCTTGTGCAAATGTGAAATGTCACGTTTTCTGAGAGATTTTAATTTAAAATAATTGTAATAGCTCTGAAGTGTTAATTTTTTTATGTAATATAAATTACGTGTGCGTGCTGAATTATAGCCCATCCCTCTCCTAGAGAGGAGGCCTTAGTCCCTGCAGTGGGAACATTATAGGCTGATGATGAAAATGAACGATTGATAAATTGTCATATTTGTGTACAATAAATTAATATTGTACTGATAAATAAAGCAATTCGTGAAATTATTCCCTTACCATTCCAAATATTCAAAAATGCAGAACGTTAATGTTCCACTGTTGCTGGCACTCCCGGAGTGCAACCCGTTGTTTTTTTTTTGTGCAGAAAATCTGTCGCGATTGCAGCAATCACTTGGATACATATTTTTTACGTTTCTTAACATATATAACGCCTGCATATTTTGAAGAGGTATAATACGCCCTTTCATTATATTTTAGTTCCCTTTCGTTGGAGATAAGCCTATTGCCATGTAGGTACATACATTCTGATAAAAAAAACATAGAAAACCCGAAGCTTACGAAACTACAGGAGTAGGATAAGGTCGTAACAGGTGGCGATCTTAACTTGTGCTTACAGCCGCGCGCTGGGGCTGGGGGGGGGGGTGACTTTCATGTAAGTAAATATGTCCAATGTTTACTAACATATAAGTTACGCGGCGTTAGTCCACTCAAAATGCCTCGCAAGTTAAATGCTACATAATTAAAAACTGCAGAATATTAGTGTATGTTATAAGCCGCTAAACAAAGTGGGTGTATGTAGATTTATGTCAATATTGTTCAAGTGGGGGGTAGCGCTTTAAACCGCAACGCTTTCGACCCGCAGTGACCGCGTCGCTAGTAAGTGCGGAGTACTCTGGTTTATTATATGCGTGCTTGTGGCCAACCTGCTGTGTGGACGTTTGGTAAACATGATTTTTACAACAAGGGTGTTATCCTGCGCAACACAGAACACCTCGGTTGATTGTAATATTTGTCGCCAGGCGCGGCAGACGAACTTACACACAAATACTTAGTCTTGATGTTTACGCATGTGTCACATATTGTCAGCCTTCAATAAATATTTACAAAGACATGCATCTCATTTGTTTACCTCAACCAAAAGGCAAACACATTATAATAAATATTATATTTTCGACAGAATCCTTATAAAAACTGAAAGCAAAATTAAATACACATGTTTTACTCTAGCGTCGATTTTTTGCGGAAGAATAAACAAGAATTGCCCTTTTTACCTTATAACGTGATTTGTGGGTGCCGCGTCGAAGCCGTGTTGGATCCGTAGCGTAGTCGTGAGCAATACGTACGTAGCCGGTTGTGTAAACACGACTACGTGTAATGGCTGGAGGCATCGAGCTAATGACTAGTTTCACTAGCTAAATTATGTCGTAATTATAGAGATAATTATTATTACCTCAACTAAATATGTTTTACGAGACTATATTGTTTACAAGAATTTAAGCATTATCTTCTCAGGCTTAGTTCAGTTAGACGGCTGGATCAGTTTATAGATCTACGACACAACTAAATTGCACAGTTTGAAAAGCACAAACAAACCGCCGATATTTTCTTAACATAAAGTGCTGTACATTGCAAAGCAGAATATTATTATGTATATTCCGATCAAAATCTGTTCAGAAATACGTACTTATAATTCTAGCTTCGGTTCCATTCCATCTTATCATCTCACATAAAGAAATGGCTAAAAAGCTGTGAAAGGTAGATACGTAACATTTGTACACGTAGGTATGCGTATCAAATGAGTGCGCATCATTGTCGGGAGCTGCGAGCCGTGCCCAGTCAAGGGCGGAAGGATTGCCACGTGAGCCGGGGCACTCGGGGCTGGGGGGTTGGGGGGCTGGGTCCAGCCACCTCCGTCACATGTGGACGTCACGGCTGACAGACCTGGTGACGTTACCTAAGCTAGTGAGCTCTGCCCGTCTTGTGGACGCTTATGTTTATTTCGTGGTGGAAGTTTACTTTTGGTAGCTTTGAACTTTCATTGTTTTGGATTTACTGTACGACATAACTATGAACTTTTGGCAGGCAGTGTTCATTTAATTTGCAAGTAACTTTATTAGTAGGCTGCTTTGTCATTGCACGACATTAACAAACTCTAGTCAACCGCTAAGAGTGTTCACTGGGAAGTAAAAGATCTTGACGAATAACTAATGGCCGTAATTTGCGGGTAAACGGACAAATGAAGCACGAACAGCTACAATCTTGATGTATTACAGTCACCCGTCACTGAGCGCGACTACGCGACTACACTGCGGAGCGCGCCCGGCCCGGACGGACGGACGGACGGACGGAAAGGACTTTTGTAAAAAAGTATGACAACACCACTTTGTTGTTATAAAGTAATTAAAACTGCGGCTCCCGACAAACTCAACAAGAATTCTAAATATTAAAGTCATAATAGGTTACTAAACATAATTATGAGTGGATTGTGTGAGAAAAGATGAAAGAAAAGTAAGTACCTACCTAAATAAAAGAAGTAATAAAATGAACTAAAAAACTTCCAGCTTATTTATGTCAAGTTAAACCTAGCTTCTAATATCTATTCAATGATGCCCCACTTAGCACAGATCGTCGACTTTTTTCTATTTTACAATACGGCGTCTGGTTTTCGCCATAATGATTATTGATTGCTGTCACGTGTTCAGTGACATAAGACATCATTTGATGTAGAAATCATCTAAATCGCATCACGCGTTTGGTCTCTGGAGTGCCACAACGGTACAAACATGTACATGCATATGGTGATAATCATAATTATTGCGTCGCGCATTACACAAGTAATGATAGTGTGGCCGCTGTAAGCGGTAAGCAGAAAAAGTACCACGTTACCACGTTATGAATTGAAGAGCTCCGCACTAAACCACCAGATATGGTAGTTCAGCCCAGGAGTAGCCCAGACAATTATTGGTTCATCTATTCGTACAATATCATTCTGTCGTCAAACTCTGACTTAATAGCTTTCATTAATTCCAATCGAGCTCGCTTTACTAGCGATGTTACTTGACACAATGAACGTTGGCAGCGGGAGGCTCGAGGAGAAATGCTTCAATCGCTGTTGAAATTGAATTCAGTTCGATAAATGGTCCTCACGATCTGTTAATTAACTACCATTGCATTAGAACGGGCCACCCATCCACCTCGGAACCGTGCAGCACGTTACAGCCGCTGGGAGAGGACACTGGCCACCTGTGTGCCAGCAGTGTGGGACCCACGTCGCAGGCTACTTGTGCTACGCGTAAGAACGCAATCTATCGCGAGCCAATACATTAATCTGTAATTAAATTGACCTTGTAAGTTTGCAACTCGGTATTAAAACTGTGGTAACAAAATCCGTGTTAAATAAACAGAAATAATCAAAGACGTATTAATTCAATTCGCCAAGTGGCGCACCAGTTGCTCATTATATTTGAGTTGGCGCCAACTTTTAATGGCGGTTTGATCGCGCCGCCTCATGCCACTGATTCTAACTTGGATTGTACTTGTTCTTACCGACATACCAGTAGTTCTGTTGGATAAACCTCACCTGCAAGCTATTCCTGTCGACATTTATTCCTAAAGCTCATTTAATTCGTATGTGGACCAGCATGTGGTATCATTACGCCAATGAAGTGACTCAAGTTGACCCGAGGACGGTCCCGTAACTGTTTAAAATATCGTATATTTAAACTTATCATCACCTGCCTAGCCTTTTCCCAAGTATGTTAGAGTCGGCTTCCAGTCTAACTGGATGCAGAGCTGCAACAGTAATTATTCTGTTTAAAGCTCGGTGATCCCGTCGCGTTAAATTAAATCCCAAGCCACGGGATAAAAGCTGAAATGTACGCAGGAATTTGAAATTATCCCCAAATTGATTCTCACTTGTTCGTGTTTGCTATTTAACAATTTGTTTGTTTGACGTCTCCCTATTACCATCATCATCAGCTCGTAACATCCCCACTGGTGGGACACACTTCTGTGAGAAGGTTGGGGGACATCTTCTATTACACAAATATACTGAGGCAATAAAGCATACATTTATTTTATATGCATTTTCAACCAGTCTACATTTTGCTTACATTCAATTTGTTTCATAATATGTTCCAACATGGGAAGTGTGAAGCATGAACCGTTGATTAAAAAAATCAAATTGGAATAAAAAATATCAGTCTGTAGTGAAATCAAAACTCGCGTTATCTCCGCGTGTCGGAAGTGCTTCGGGATCCGCCGGGATCCGTCGGGCAGACTCGGCTGTTCACTACAACAAGTTAGTAAGTTAACTGTGAGATCAATTAACAGGTGCATCAAGCACCGCAATTTAACTATTTGTTACACATCGGCTATTAGTTCGAGAGGAAGTTTCATTCGCTGTTTCCTGATGTTAGGTTATCAATTAATTATTGCTTGCAGATTAGTTTGAAAGTGTTTGGTAACCTGGGTTTCTTTCAAATTTTACAGCAAATAACTCATGATTGATCATAACAAATCCTATCCTACTAATATTATAAGCGCGAAAGTTTGTAAGTATGGATAGATGTTTGTTACTCTTTCACGCAAAAACTACTAAACGGATTTGGATATTTAGTACACTGATAGTTTACAACCTGGATTAACACAAAGGATAGTTTTTATCCTGATTTTATATTCCCGTGGGATAATTTTCGAGTTGTAGCGGGCGAAGCCGCTGGCAACAGTTAGTGCAACATAATCCCAAAATGTTGATTGATTCTTAGTTGCACCGTTTCTTCTTTCTATGCAATATATTGAACTCAGTGTCAGTTCTGCTGACATGACTTTTCTGTTCTACTGCATTCTGCGCGCTAATTCATTTCATCGTTTGTTATTCTATTCAGGTTTTCGCAGAAAATTATCTATAGGCATCAATTAGCAATGTTTGCGCTAGCTGTTGGAGGTAGGGGAGCTGACACTACACAACAGAGGCTGCGATAGATCGCCCCTGTCTGCCGGACTGTTTGCACTCCAACTCGGTGGTAAATAAACAAAAATGCTTCTCATTCTCCCAGACAAAAAAAACACGATCGGCAATCGAATGGTTCGTGTAATAAGACTAATAAGAAACGACGCGCGACGTCTCTTTTCGTAGAAACTTAATGCATTGCTTATCTCACGTTTATTATGTGAAATAATAGGTGAGTTAGTGCTTCACTGCGCTTTGCAGGTGCCAGACTCCAACCTCTCCGCGGTACACTAAACACTTTACATCACAAAGCTCGCTCAAAGCTGCGAGAAATTCCATTCAAATAATATCTTTGAGTGGGAATTAAAACGAGTGCACAGTCGCTCGGCTATAATGACTTAAGTAGCTTTGACGTTCACGTTCAAATGTTTATGTGCTTTATGGTTCAGCAGCAGCTAGTGCTAGTGCAGTCGCGGAGTTCGTTTTATTGAAGTGAACGCTTCTTTAGCGGCGCGTTGTGCACTTTTTTTGGGATGGGTAAAAATGTTAAACTCGCCTCAGGACACGTGACCTGATCGAAAATTGGTAAGACGACGCAAGGCGCTTGCGCGAATGTGCGTGAGTGTCAAATGTCAAAAAAATTAAATGTCAAAATGTGGAAACTTCTTTCTCTCTCGTTAATGTTCAAGTTTTCACTTCTGCCGACACTCCCGGAGTGCAACCCGTTGTTTTTTTTAATTTTCCTACAACAATGCGGCTTAACGAGGCTTCGTCGGGCCTCGGCAGCCGATTGTTCGTCGAGCGTTTTCGTCCAACGCTTTATTATTCGCTCGAGCTGGTTATATTCCACACCAAATTTTTTTCACAGATATTTTCAAATGATATGGCTATGTTATAAACGTGTAGGTAGACGTGTGGCATGCAGGCAATGCAGGCGATGCTATTATTGAGGCCTATTACGTTATTACCAGTAGAGACGTACGGTTGCATGTTTGGAGAATGTTCAGACCTCGAGGGTGACAGGCGCAGCTAGTTGCATTAACGGGAATCACGACTAGTTGGAGTTAATTAACATTTTTCGACTCTTCGTCGACTTGCTCTAATTGAAATAGTCAACGGGGAATATACTTGACGTCTGTGTAGGTAGATATCAAACGTTTTAAATATCTAAAATGAGCAATAGATAACAATTTCCTTCCTCCGCCTAAGCTCCGGCCGAACCTAAAAGATAATCCTGTCAACAACAGCACAACAAAAGGATGTTGAGCGCCGCTACGTACTTTATGTAAGTACCTATTGTCAGTCCGAGATTTATCCTCGCCTACTATTCCCGACTTTGTTCATTCTTAATCATATATATCGTTAATCGTGCTTTTGAAATGTAATAAATTAAAGTGTACAAGTAGAGCTAGTTTATGCTATCTATGTTGGTCTTCGTATCTGTACTCGCTTTTAAAATATTACCTGTACTTTAACAGATAAGTCAGCACAAACGCGGCCACGGTGGAATAAGCTGAAGCTTTCGCAAACGAATAAAAATGTGTTCGAACATGAAGATTTATTTTAACTTAATGTACATATTTGAGAAAACTCTATGGCAGGTACTGTCAGCTGGTTTGTTAACAAACTAATATATTTATATCTTATATTACCGAAACAACATGTTAACTAGACATACCTTTTTATAATAATAACACATAACATAACATCACGCCTGTAATCCCCGAAGGGTTAGGCAGAGGTGTACCTAATAGTACACCCACATTTATGTTTAAGTCCCATGTAATAGGGGGCGAGCCTATTGCCATCAACCGGGCACAAATCCAGACTCCGTAGCTGTTACTGATAAATTCCTGATAGAAAAACCCAATAACGCTTTGCCCGACCCGGGAATCGAACCCAGGACCTCATGCTCAGCAGTCGTCTCTTTCGTCGTCGTCTTTTCATAATAATGGAGGATATTAATCTGAAACTAATTCGAAGCAAACAGAAAGCTCGCCGGAACGCAATATACCCGAGCGATCCCCGAGGAACAGGTAGGACGAGCTCAGAGCATCCAGACTCCAATTATTTATCAGAAAAATGTTCAACAAAATGGTAATAGCCAACTGCGGGTCGGCTAAGCATCCCGGAATTATCTGTGAGTTGGAGCCTGTCGGGCCCATTGTGGGCCATTGTCGGCTCGTGTCCCCCGCGCCCCTCGCCTCGTTTATGCGATATTATCGCTTGTCTGCCAATAAGGACACTTTTATAACCACTTGGAATATTTTATTTTTGGGTAAAGATGGTAAAGTTATCGGTAGATTTGACATTGTGTTAAATGGCGGCCTGGGATTTTTTTCTGTTATGTTTCGAAGCATTAAAACGGTTTTATTTTCTTTTTACAGCCACCTTTTTCCGTCATCTTAGGGTTATCTTTTCATTATTCAAATAACAGTAATCACATCGTTTCTTTATTATGAACTCTTTTCATGAACTACTTGCAGCTTCAGCTCTGCTGGTGGTAACTTAAATAAACTATTCATTAAAACTTACAAATTCCTGGTTTAACCACAATTAATGTTCGTCGGCATGAGAACGCGCAGAACTTGCCATACAAGTCATGAACAGAAAACGTTTTACTTCACCAACTTCTTTAGAGGTAACGTAAATTAATTTCTAGAATCTCAGCAGGTCTTGAAATACTTATTCTCGAGTTATTCTATTGCGCATTGCGTTTTGTAAACTTTGAACGAGAACTCTGAAGTAGAACTTGAGATAGTTATAAACTAACGTCTTAATTCTGTGGTCGGCTGTGCTTAAGGATATCCGATCCTCACCACAACCTATTCATCAGTTCATTTAAATGTTTCCATTGTCACGCCAATACTAACGCGAAAATAAAAACAAACAATAATTGAATCAGAGAGAATCCCCCATAACGACGTCACAGACAATTGGACAGGTCATTTGTCGGTAAAGAGGGTGCTAATTATAAATAAACAGACGAAAGGTGATGACTCTCGCGAGTTCGTCCTCACCGCTTGCGTACCCCTCCCCCCCCCCCCTACCCGCACTGGGATGCCGAATAACAAACGCTTCATTAGGATTACAAAAAGATATCTAAATGTGAAAAATATCCATGTATCTAGTAACAGTACCTTATGCTCCCACTATGATGGCGTTCATTCGCAGCATTCTAGCAGGTTAACTGTGCACTGTGCAGCACGACAACTAACAAACATAAGCACATAATATCTCCTTACGGATAATCCGGCTCGACGTCCGACCTGCTATTAGCCGGCCGCCTTACCCGGGCTGCGCAGATGACCCGGGTAGGAGAGCTTCACGCTTCACGTTACAGGACACCCGGTTGATAGTCACAATCTCGTTTATACTGGCGTGTTTATGGTTTCATATTTAAACCGACCATTGTTTATGGTTTTTATTTATCAGGACTTATTGAATTACTGTAAGTTCTACATCTCAAAACTATATAGCAGCTCTTGTCTTGTACAATGGCAGCTACACCTTGAGGGCCACTACTAACGCTTACCAGGTGGCAGAGCTTTGCTCGAAGCCCATTTAACTTGATTATGGGCAAACGAAGAAAAATAATCCGAGTTGGTACCTTGATACAAACTCACATGATCGGCTTGCCCTTCATCGTTTAAAGATTTTGTGCCCTAGCTTGGAGTTATGTTGAACTAAGAAGCATGTTCTACTCAAAGTTTCAAATTGTAATAGAGTGTTCTTTGTCCTCAGGTGGAAATGCTGTACCAGCGTTACTTCCTCCGCATGAACCAAACGAACACAACCCACCTGCTGGGGCTGCTGCTGGCGGTTTCCGTGGCCCTAATGGTGGTGCAGCTGCGCACGCTGTTCATCGCGCAGAGCTTCCTCGGATCACCGCTCTCGCTCAACAGCAACGACTTCAAGTACGACCACTATAGCGACAACTATTTCAACTGCTCAGTTATGAGCATCTTCTGTTTTTTCGCACGCTTCTAACTCTTTTTCGCTTGTGTGTGTGTGTGTGTGTGTGTGTGTGGGAATGAGTTTATTTATTGAAACGATTAATAGATATATAATAAAACACTTAAACTTGCATTTTAAACGCAAATGACAATACCGGCTGCACGTGTAGACTGCCAGATTTGACTAAATACATGCTACTGAATGTATAGTAGTGAAATGTGCGAACACTGTTAGCTTTATTCAATAATACTGTTATCAGCAGCAGCGGCACTTTCACAACAACACGTGCAAAAAAAAGCCACTTAATCAATGACAATTTAAATATCACACATTATAATTTGTTTAAAATGTCACTCATACATAATACAAACGGTTCAAACCCGATCGAAGCAATCTTTTGCTTGTAGATATTAAAAAAAGAGAATTCCAAAACCACACTTCATCCAGAGTGAGAGGGAAACACGCATGTTGTATTTTCTAGCCTCCAACCACGTGTTAACTTGAAAAAAAACACTCTTGAAAACACTCCCTCCCCCCTGTATCATAGCATCATTAATGTTTAAAAGAAAATCGTTCCTTTTCGAAGCGGGGCTGTTATTTTCATAAGCTAGTTTTTATAAAAACCTCTTCAAAGTGCGTAAACTATGCGTAAGTAACTCTTTGGTCCGCGGGTTGATACTAAATCAAAATATTGCCCCATTTACAAAGTTGCGGAATTTATTCGAAAGATTCGCCGCGGCCCTGGAACGCATAGCTCATTACAAGAAACACGGGTGGCCTTTAGTCAGCCAGAGTTCCACACTCCCTTCTGCTCCACCCAGAGCGGGAGGAGTTAGTTGAAAAAAAAAAAAAAACGTGCCCATCTATAAAACAAGTTGAGCATGAGCACTGAGCAGCCTTGATTTAGGCAGAAACGAAATAATGCAACTACGGAAATAGGGGTGTTTACTGC
Source organism: Diarsia brunnea (assembly GCA_949774965.1). Lineage (NCBI taxonomy): Eukaryota > Metazoa > Arthropoda > Insecta > Lepidoptera > Noctuidae > Diarsia > Diarsia brunnea. The sequence goes on from OX458996.1 coordinate 35,937,926, forward strand.
ATGACTAAGAAAAATATGATTCTAATTAGTCCGTCTGTTAGATTATCGAAAAATATTTGATACGTATTTTTTGTTTTACCAAATCAATAAAAATTGACGAAGATAAAACGCGTCAAAGATTTGAGTAGGGGGTTGTGACAAATGAAAAATGTCATACTAGTTAATGTCTTAGAATATGACGTCACACGAGTTTTCAAAGCACTGTATCGTCTTCATTGTTTGATACGTGAAAAAAGAAAAACTACGTGTCCAATATTTTTTGGAAATCTATCTGACGGACTAATTAGATTTTTTGTTAACTACCCTATTATTAGAATAACTTAGACTAGTGTTTAACTAACAATAACCTAAACTGTTTAAGTTGAACAAAGCACAACTTATATTAAAGTGATGTGGTAAGTACCTACGCGACGGTGTCCAAAGTGAGCGGACACTCATTCTCATTAAACACAAATCGAAGGTAAAACGAACACTAGACCACTCATTATATATTAGTTTACGCTTATCTGTATCGCTATTCACTCCAAATAAGTGTAAAATATAGCAATACAGGGTGTAAACGAACTCTTCACGCATCCGACAACCAAGCATTCTGTACATCAAACCAAATACTCCTACGCAAAAATTTTTGCTGGGAAATGACTTTTTTAGGGGTCAAAAATCACATTTTACGGTAAAACTCAAAGTAGCACTCTTAAAACATTGTGCTAGTGGATGCTTTGAATAGTAAACGGGTCATGGAAGTAATTTAAGTAAAGTTAAAACCTGAAATACTAGTATTTACAAAAACAGGTGTGAAAAATTTGGAACTTTGACCCCCAAAGTCTAGAACAAAATAATGACCGCAGTGGTGGGGAGAACAAATGCCCTTCGTTTGCGTTAAGGGTACTTTTACACCCTTTATACATACAGCTTAGTCTCTGACACAATGTATGGCTTTTGGTGTCGCATTAGGACAGCTATTATTCAATGTAACGGCTGGAGCTTGTTACTGTATATTGATTGATACACTATTTAGTATCACCTGTCCCACCGCCGCCGATGAGATCATCGAGATCTGATAGTAGAGATAGCAACCAGACTGGAGTGGGTGAGCAACCTGCGACTTGCGCGTAGTCTAAAGTAGTGAGTGCGCGACTGCGACCGAGACGAGTCGCTGCGACAAACTGGTAGAGGGCGAGTCCTTGCCGGCAATGTGGGCACTCTGCGATATAATATGTATCTCTTTCACTGACACGTGGCCTACATCTATAGTACCATTTTGGAGCGAGAAAATAGTTCATAGCCTTAATCAGTCACTTCTTAGTCCGCGGTGGCACAGGTGGTTCACTTAGTTTTGTATACCTGATGATGGCACTTTCGTGCAAATGCTTGGCTGTGAAGCATGCGCGTTGATGGCAGACGTAGCTCCGAACTGGTACTAACCCCGCATCTCTCCACAGCCGATTCCATGACCCTAACCGCTACGTGAACGTGACGACGTCGCGCTTCCATGAGCAGCTGGAAGCCATCACCTCGGCGCACATGCAGCGGCTGTTCTACGAGAAGGAGCGCGTCGCGCACATCGTGAACGTCATCATCATTGGAATTACTGCTCTCGTGTACGCCTGTGAGTATCATACATATTTCATAACCGTATTCATTTATTTGCGATTCACAATGAAGGCATAAAAAGTGTTACAAAACACCTGAAGCTATAAAGCAATAAAGCAAAGAAAAAAAAAAAGTTATTTGGACAATTGTTCGTTCTTATATTGACAATGGTAGTGTAAGAAACGTGTGGCTGATAAGAATTTAATTGCAGGCCTTCTGGCGTGCCTGACCCGCCCGGCCATGAACGAAATCTACCTGCTGACCATCTCATACGTGGTGCTCGTCACCTTCCTGCTCATCGAGCTGGCCTTCGCCGGCACCTCGGTGATGCGGTAAGTTTATAACCAATAACCTCTTCATCATTTTGACCAACAACGATACGCCGTATTTCTTTCCTCTTAACGTGTCGATGGCAATTTCAATGACTTCTGTATTTGGCGACGCGTTTGGTGCCTTCACTAGTTAGTTAAGTATTATAACGGTAAAAAATGACACCACGTGTACACCCCAGGGTCGAGTCACCTACAAATCCCCTAAAACGTTAATAATTGTGATTGAATCCCCGAATTTCAAAACTACATTTCAGACTGTTCATTAAAAACAAACGTCCTAGGAAATTACGAGAATAACAAGTGAACCGAGCCGGCAAGTAGAGGCGTGGAGTAACAAGTCAACTGTTGAGCAAACGGGTGTGGAGTGCCGCCGGCTGCCGTCGACTGCTCGAGCGGCCGGCGACTGGCGGCACGCAACTTGTGTCAAATTGAAATTAAAACTTTCCACTCCACCCACCCGCCTCAAACAGACCGCAGAGCAAGGGTCCATTTGTTTACACCAGATTTTGAAAACTGTTTCAAATGGAACCGAAACTTCGTAAATCCGTTTCTAACGAAGTTTACAAGTGTGGCGGGACGTGTTTGTACCCAGTTTAGATCAAAGCGTAGCTGCCGTAGTCGTGCGTGGCTTTACCGCCGACTTTATAGTCGGTGAACGTTTTTACGGCGAGGTGTTATCGGATAGTGCATTACTCGGACAATATTCGGGCAAATTTGCCAGTCGTTAAAGGTGTTATTGTTTCATTTTTAACGGCCGCGGGTGAAGGGTGTCCGAGGGTACACGGAGAAAGGAGAGGGGAGGACGTTTACGAGCGCCGGAAAGTGGTCGTTCGGGGTAATGCGGCGCGCCTGAGAGCCGGAAGGTGTTCCCGTTCCGTCGACTGTACCCTACCTTCAATACAATCTTTTTAGACGTTATTTATTTTCATGATGTTGACTGTGTCCTACATTCATGTAAAACTCCGGAGGGTCGCAAAGTATAGGTAACTACATACAAAAGATAATTGCTGTAACAGAGACAAGTAAAACGTTTGCGAGAATGTGCGCTAACAGACGTTAGACACGGGCGGACACGTCCGGCGGCCGCGCTCTGCGACCGACACCATCTGGCGTCTAGACGCAGCTACTAAAACTAAAGACACTCATAACAATTAACAATACACTTTGAGTTACATCCTCATCCTCTCCGCATTTACTCTAATTTATTTGTGGACAGTCGTGTAGCTGCAGCTTTTTGCACGTTTGTAGCTATAAAATATTAGAAATAGGTTCTTAACGCGGTGACGGTATCTAAAACGAGTAGCTTATGAACATGATATGACTCCAACCGTAACTCTCCAGTTCTCCACCAGCTCAGCTTTTGACTCGACTGTGTTTTAGGAACTACTAAAGAGCTGGTGTACTGGTGTAACTTTGAGGCTGTCTAAATTACCGCAAGTCCTGATACCTGCGCATTTGATGACCTTATATGGCATATGCTACTGCAATATTTCCCAACGTATCTGAACCTTTTTCCATAGATACGCTAAGAAAAAACCTGACAAAATACGTAAATGATGTGGTTGTTTGTGTGTAGGTCCTTGAGCATCAGCACCGGCGCATGCGCACTGTTCACGTATGCGACGTACGCGACTCTGCCCGTGCGGCTGCTAGAGGCCACAGTGGCCGGTCTGGTGTTCGGCATCGTCAACATCGGCGCCCACGTCATGCTCGACGAGGCTGCTGACGTCCATGTGAGTAGAACAGCGACAATATCAGATATTTCCACTGGGGCATAACCTTCTCCCTGTGAGAGACTCGACGTCCTCTCGTTACTACGCCGACTTTTTTCTAGGACTTGCTGGATGCTTTTGAGAGCAGTGGTGATAAAATAACTATCCAAAAATACCTTCCGTTTGGCTGCCAGGGTGCACATTTACAAGTCAAGGTGGTCGGCACCGTTACCGTACTCTCCACAAATCAGCAGCTGACTCGCATGTTGTCCGCAGGAGATCTACTGCGCTGTGGCGACGCTGATCGCGTGCAACGTAGCCGGCATCATGACGCACCACCCACGCGAGTTGGCGCAGCGCCGCGCCTTCCTGGAGACACGTGACTGCGTTGAGGCTCGCCTCGTCACCCAGCGCGAGAACCAACAACAGGTCAGTAAAGCTGGACCGGGAGCCAGCTGAACACCACTGAGTGGCTCTATACTCACAATAATAGGTAGTCCTTCTGAGCGTTTTCACCCATGGCGGTCAATTTTAGCGGAGACTGGCCATCGACGCAGGGGTTTCATGCCAATGGACGGTATCCAGACTCGTGACCAACGGCTCACACTGGCACGGTAGTACTCACTCGTACTGAGCTGGTAATCAGTTTAATTGTTGAACCATCAGTAACATTCACCCAAAGGCCGCCTTCCTGTAGACTGAAGCCACCCTCAGCCACAACTAGTGGTGTGTTCAGTGTTCACATCCAGCTGGGGTCGCGTTGAACACATCCGTTATAATTAATATTTCCTGAGCTGAATGAATTCCTGTCAGAAACTCGATGATAAATCTCATTATTGTAGTTGTGTATAAGCTTTCATGAACAGTCGAACGAGAACGCACGACCCTTTCTATTCCGAATGTTTTAAGCTCATTAAAGTGGATAAGCCATAATCGAATCAATTAGGGAGCTGATTGCACCGCATAACAGCGGAGTTCAAAGTGCTAGTAAAAGTATCGTCACATGTTCAGTTTACCATTTAAATTAAAACATGGTATTTATGAGGAGGGAATTTGTAAGTTCGGATGTAGGAGGTAGGTAATTATTCTCTCACTAGGATAGATCCAATAAGATATGGTAGACTCGGTAGTTCGATAAAAAGTGAAAACAAAAGGCGGATGCACCTTTATCGTATCGAAAGTCATTTATTTAAGTTTGCAAACGTGGAACAAGAGAATCAGAATTCGGCTCCGGAACACCGTTTTATATATAAAGGTATTAGAGACCGGCGCGGGGCCGGTCTCCAGTGGCGCTTCCATTCGCCAATTCCCCCCTTATTTGGAGGACCTTGTTCTGTGTTGCTTATTACGCGCGAGAAATAACAAAAGCTACAGGTATGTTCAATTCGACTTTCTTGTCGATACTAGAAATAAAATTTTGAATAGTTATTCTTCTTGGGCACAATGGTAGTTACAGGTCTATCCTAGTCACAGTATTTCAGTTACAACTTCCACCTAGTATCATGCTTTAAAAAGAATATTAACGTAAAAAAATACTTTTACAGTTGATTTAATAACTTGTTCGATTTCAATACATGAATAGTCCGGGAGTACATTTGTGTTGTATTATGCTCCTACGAGTATTCAGCCGGTATCCTCGTTATCCGATATATTCCGTAATCCGGTACACAAACAACTGGGTATTCATCGAAACGATCCTTCCGGCAAGATATAATATTATTATGTACAACAGTACTTACTACACGTCATTAGTTTCGTGAAAGCTTTCTGGTAGATAATAGATACGATATGAATGTCTCTATTTATCCGGACACTTGGCTGTTGACAAAATAATTAGTTCGTAGTGTTGGTACGTTGTCTGGACTTATTTGTTGAGCTCGCTTAGCAAACTGAGTTCCGTCTATGTGAGGACTTGAATAATAACCATCTGCTTGGCTTTGTTTGTTGTAGAATTGGATTAGTGTTTTCATTTGCCTCACCTTATAGTAAGTCGACCCGTGCCCGAACGTGGGGTGTGTTGCGTCGCGAGGCATCCACGCACCACACGGAACATCCGGCGACTTAGCCGCAGCCGCGCCGTGTGTGTGCACTCCTGTATAAAACACACGCCACCAACGCTTTCTAATGAAACTTTCAGCGTTTTCCCAGGAGGGTAGGTCGAAACTACACAACGCCACGTATTACGATCCTTAGCTTAGACATGTCGTCTCGGCTAAGTCCATGCACCCGGTCATACGCGCTGTCTGACTAACATAATAAACAAAATAAGTGAACATGTATCTACTGCTACTGTTTTGGCTCCGCTTACCACATAAGAAAGTGCTGGAGTGGTGACCACTGACCAACTAGGTCTTGGCTTTGATTCCCAGGTCACCAAAGTGATATTGGGTTTTTCCATATAATAATATGTATTATGGAGTTTCTCAGTAGTATCACCGACTTGAAATTAGTGCCCGGTTAGTAATAGGCTCGTCCCTTCCATGACACTTGACTGGTGAAATGTGGCTGTTCTATAAATATAATACACCTGTAGATAACCATACTCTTATGGGATTATGTTTAAGAGTGTAATTTTTAGAGTTCCGTAGGTCTACTAGGAACCTTTATAGTTTCGCCATGTCCGTCCGTCTGTCTGTCCGTCCGCAGTTTAGCTCAAATACTCTTAGTACTAGAAAGCTATAATTTGGCATGAATAAATTAAGTCGACAAAGTGGGAAATTAAAATCTCGTGTTTTTATTTTGGTGTGTCTCCTGTATACGTAAAGCGAGGTTGTTGTTTTGTCTCGCCATGCTCATTGTGTGGGACGTCGTTGGATAGGTCTCTAAAACAATAATTGCGAGTTTGTTCAAACACTTTATCGATACAGGGAATCGTTTGTGAAATATTAAGGTTTAAAGTGTTAATTTGTATAAAGGTCAATTAGTGTGGTTTTAAGCCTAAAACTTGGTTCAGCCGACCTCAAAAAGTTCCCAAGCTGAGATCTAATCCAACGCCTCACCTACTTCGATTACAATTTTAAAGAGAGAAATTAAATCTGTATTATACAAAGTTTTAATTACTTTGTAAGCGGAGCGATGTTTCTTTCGCGAGAGACATGCGTAGTTTAACTTGTGCACGCCATCTTGGCTGCTGGCTGCTACAGCTGCTGGCAAATACTGCGTTGTTCATGAACCTCGGTGAGAAGTTTCCGTAGTTTTGCGTACGGAGAAATTTGTAATAAAAGTGTTGTCCTTATCAAATTTGCAAAGTCTTAAATATGTTCGAAAATTAGAACCACAATAACTAAGAGTACCCAAGGCGTAAATGCTCTATTTATAAGTAAGAGTAAAGTCTCACTGATAGCCGACCTTTCACTTATATCCCGTAGATTTGTCGCCAGACTGAAAGTCATTAACAACGCACAAAGTTCACTATTTACAGACTAAATCAAATTAAGAACCAGAATTAAATTCCTTTATCTCTTAACTTAAGATTAATCTACACGAAAATTAACAAAACGTCTCGCTTAACAAATTCGTGTATTAATCTAAATTAACTTGGAAGCTCCTACTATGTGCCTGGTAGCAATTCGTCTAGATTTGTAAAAGCGGCATACATAGAGGGTTTGTCGTCAGGAGTGGAGTATTGTTAGGGTACCCTAGCGGCAATGGTCAGTCGTTGTGTTGTATCATCAGTTGGGGATCAGTGTCGCAGTTGTCTGTATACGAGGCCACTGGTTGATAATGAGGCGCAAGTTGTCTCGGGAGACACTGTCGCTTGCGAGTGACACCTCATTGTTGCGATCTTTGTTACACCTTGAGAGGTTGACGCGCTAACTTTGGAGACATTTGATACCGTAGTGATGGTTGTAGTTAGTCAGGTCATTTCATTTATGTAAGTTAATTCAATAAGTAAACTTTATTCAAGCATTTGTCATATCAGCGGAAAGGCGTGTAATGCTTAACATGGGTCTGTTGGGTCGCCTGAGGGACGCCGAGTACACCTGTCCTGGCAGCCAGTGATTCTCGCATTCAACGGAATTCACTGTGAAGTTAATGAAATACATAAACACAACTCTTGTTATAGACCAGGTACACTAGCTAAAAACTAACCCCTAATAGTCGAGTACAATTGGGTACTTGGCAAAAAAAAAAAAATAGTCCGTCAGATAGATTCCCAAAAAATAATGGACTGAATAAAGACGCACTGGCGGACTAAACAGAATCATATTTGTTTTAGTCAGGAAAGTACCCAATTAGACAAAAAGTATTCAAAAGCTGGACCGAAATTTAAACACAGTGGTCGCACTTTCATTCGTTCCTAAGAGTGGGGGGGGGAGATGTTACCAAAAGAAAATGTCACTGCTCGCTTTTATTTCCTTTTATATTGTGGTATAATAGTGAGATCTGTGCGCTTATCTATTAAACGCTAATTTGATCTGTTTACTATTCGTTGTTGTAGATACCTGAATTTTTCTTGAAGATTTTATGCCCCGTTATCTGTGAAATAGTTTCAGTACCAATAAGAACAAAAACATCTCCATGTTAAAATTCAGTATTTTAAAAATAATTTAAATAGGAAATACAAAAAAAAACTTGATATATGTATTTCATCGGTAACAATGAGCAAATAAACGGAACAAATGCACACAAGTTACAATAAAAATTCGACGATTTTCAAGTTATTCATTCGTGAAAAACCAGTTTAAAGATTCCATTTTTGTCTTTAACTTTCTTCTCCACATCTCTAGGAAGTGAATACTTCCGTGCAAGACCGTAGTGCACTACGTTCAGGTCCGTAGTGCACTGCGTTCCACGTTTTCGTCTAATTACACATAAGGACAAAGAAAAACATGCGTTCACCTTACAGAAACATAATTATTTGAAAGCTTCGTATTTATTCATTTAAATGAACCGATAAAAATCCTAGCTTGACAATGATCTGCAATGTAATCGCTCATTAGCAACAAACAGACAATCGTTCACATCCGGTTCTGTCGCGTGCTAACCTGTGGAGTATACCGCGTCGCTCAACACAGAGCAACTTCATACATTATCTAATAGAGCTCTTCAATTGGTTTTGAACATAATTATAGCAAACTTGTAGGTTTGTTCGTTTTCCGTGTGAACGTTGTAGGACAGAGTCGATATACATTGAGTTGTTTCTTATTAATGGCAATAAGCACGCCCTCTATTACATCGGCGTTAATCTTAACTGGCAAAATGTCGTGACTTTTCGGAGATAGGCGTGATGTTATATAATGATTTTTATTGAAATAAAAGAAAATCAGGGAGGCATCTGGAAGGTTTAGCTTTAACTGTAGGTGGGGAGATACTGATGATGTGAAATCCGCAGTAAACTATTCACATCTCAGAATACCAATTGAAAGTGAGTGTAACATGTACAGCCACGATAAACAGTGCTCAGACAGATAATAAACGAGGCAGTAGCGCAGTAGTCTATATCACTACTACTCGTCGAACAGACACAAAGAAACAAATGATTCCCATGACTTTAGCAGTTATGCAAGACGAGCCCTGATCCTAAGTAAACGTGAGCTATGTGCGAGCTCGTAACTCGATCTAATTGTGTGCGCGCCTGTACCAGCACACTCGACGCGTGTCTGTCACCGTACAGTCACACACATGAGTGTACAACTGTAGCCTTTGCCAGTCAATAAAAAGATTATATATCTCGTTAACGGTTGTGGCTGTGAGTGTTCAATAGACCTGTAAGACAGCAAAGCCTACTAAGCCTTTTTTTTGGGGGGGGGGGGGTTGCGAAATCATCAAATAACCCCTCCCGCTCTTGGGCAGAGCGGAAGGGAGTGTCAGACTTCCATTGACTAAAAACCACCCATGTTCTTTCTTCGCCCTTGCGCCGAGGCCGCGGTACCTCTTTCGAACAACCCACAGCCCCGACGGGACACGTAAGCCTCAAACACTGTCCATTCGCAATATTCATCAATACGACACATATCGTCGCCTTGGAGGCCAATAGATCTAAGCCACAGTTTTTGCGAAATGGAGTTAACTACATTAACGTACTCACAAAGAGCCATACTTTATATTAGTCGACACATCTAATAGATATAATAACTGTAAGCAGGTTATTTTTAAATTTGCCAATAAATGTAAGTGTAGTTTTAATAAGAGTCAAAAAGTGTATGCAGCTTAGATTCATTGTGTTTAGTCAAGCAAGGAATAGCAAACAAGTCATAGAAAATAATTATTGAGTGGTCAATAGTTGTAAGAGTTCATAGAACTTTTGACCTCCAAAATAATGATATCGTAATACTGTATTCTAGACTAGATCTTTAAGTTAATTGGCATGGATTTTTTTTTTTTGTTATAGAGCTTCTGTAAATCTCATCATGGTGTCACAGCACATTTGCGCAGAGCTCTGAGCTGTACCTATAGGTAAAGATTTAAAATTCTCTTCAGTTAATTGGTTTTTAAAAAATATTGTTTTAGGACTTCCTTTTCGATATTGCATCCATTTTTAATAACAGCCAGTTCATATTATCACCAGTATCTGCTTTATTTTTATTTGTGATAACTATGTTACTATACGACTTAAAGTCAAAAAAATCAGAATAAGTCAACTCTTTAATCTTGTACTCGTAATAGGGCTTGGTGGTTTTAGCCATACGTGCAACAGTCTACCAGCCCTCTGGTGTGTAGATATCTACATGCCTCCCTCTGTTTTCTATTGCAGAATGAACACTATCGCTTTCCATCTCCGAATGTCCTGACTCCATGAACTTTTGATTGATGGTTTCGATTGGTAAAACCGTTACTGCATGTAAAAACATTGCGGCAATAATAGTGTTCCGGTTCTGATCAGAAGCAGTGTCCGAAAAGAAAGTTATTTCTTTTAACTATGCAGGCAATGACGATAAATGAATCCAAATGCAAGCGGCAATCTCCGATGCACCTTTAGTACCCACTCCTTCATGCCACATTTTTGCAGGTCCATAGCAAAAGCGACAAAGCCCGGATCTATTTTGGTACGAATTTTGCCACAAACTTTATGCTCTCTCGCTTCGTTTTTACGAACAATGTGTAAATCATACTCTTCTAGAAGTTGCTGTTCATGCTCGTGAACTGGCTGTTATTAAAATGGATACACTATACAGCGCAGAGCTCTACGCAAATCTGCTATGACACCATGTTGAGATTTACAGAAGCACTATAACAAAAAACCTAATATCCCTGCCAACAAACTTAAGGATCTGAAAGATCTCTGCGCAAAAGGTACTATAGGTATAGTAGTAGATCTTTCATCATCCATCATCTTCATCATCATTCTTATCACTGAAGGTTCAGTGTATCATGATTTTTATAACAATCTGGAAGAAAGACCAATTAGTGATAACTCAGAAAGTGAATAATTTATTTTAACTTTCACATTTTTCTATCTTACTTTTTAACTGTTCATTTAATTTGTTTACCTTTATTAAAAATAAATAAAAAAGTAATTATTTTGTATTTATTTTCAAATATTCTACTCCACTTACGCCTTTTTATCTAGTTAGTTTATATGTCATCAGATTAAAAAGTCAACGAGGCAAGAGAGTTAAGTGACTTACACCCCGTACTACGAGCACTCGGTACGAGCACTACATTGTACATAAAATAGTAGTCAACAGGCCTAAGCCACATAATTTGAAAACCATGATATTTTGGTATTTTTTAATTATAGCATTCAATAGTTACACGTTTTAATAGTCTAGGGTAAAAATTTGAACCCTCTACTACAATATGACACTGATTTATGTTAAAATAACTGTTTTTACCCGCACCCTTATTTTTGAAACGTCCATAACTCGGAACTGTACTTCTGTGGAATAGCTCTATTACCCTCCAAGGCGACGATATATAACATCACGCCTGTAATCCCCGAAGGGTTAGGCAGAGGTGTACCTAATAGTACACCCACATTTCGCCAGTTATGTTTAAGTCCCATGTAATAGGGGGCGAGACTATTGCCATCAACCGGGCACAAATCCAGACTCCGTAGCTGTTACTGGTAAATTCCTGATGGAAAAAGCCAATAACACTTTGCCCGACCCGGGAATCGAACCCAAGACCTCATGCTCAGCAGTCGCGCTTGCAACTACTAGACCAACGAGGCAGTCCAATACGAGTATTGCAATATTTAGAAATTAATGAAGTCCAAACACACGCAGCTCACGTGCCGCCTTCCTTAGAGCAGCTCTGAAACTGTGAATATTTATTCCCTGAAACTCTTAATTATTTGTTAACGAGACCAGTATTGTGGTGCAATTACTAGTTTTCGGGAATCAACTGTATTGTTACTGATAAACACATTCACATCTGCTGTCCGTGATTTCAATATTGTTGTTTCAGGGTGCTTTATTATGTGGTGTTAGTATCAGTAGCGAAATAAATCACTCGTTGATAATTAAGTTGGGAACAAGAGAACGCGCTCGTATTCAATATTCGTAGTTATAGCGGACGGCTTATTTATACGAAACATTAATGCGAGCCTCTTGAGAACGCTGCGGAGCTTGCAGTGCTGTGAGCCCCGACACTGCGAGCTATGTGCACAAGTCACGCAACGTACCACACACACAGCTTCTTCCCATTCGTCACAGACCACTCTCAATATTAAACTGTGATAAATAGCGTAAGTCACCCCCCCCCCCTCCCCACTCTCCCTCGCATTAGCAAATTTTACGTCTCACTGAATAATATATTTGCGAAAATTACGGAACACAAGCGAAGCAACAAAATTATATTTCTTAAGGCATTAACACGGATTTGATACCGACGCTCAAAGAGAAAAATAAATTAATACATTTGCCTTTCGGCTGTTAATTTACGAATTCAAACAGGCGTTACTCGTTTATTACAGTATATTAGTGCTGGGTTATGAGCTGGTGACGTCACGGCGCGTGTGCTGCACTTGTTGATAGTGATAACAAGTGATGATAGCATTAATCATGTCGACGACGTCAGCTGTGCTGTGACATAACTAATAATGTATTCCACCAGCGCCGCGCGAATAGTAGCAATTGTAATTATACGAGTCTACTGTATGACGTTTCAATTAAAATTTGATATTTCTCCTATTCACTAATAATACCAAAATCACAACATAATATGCCGTTTATTTATTGCTTTGTTCGTTCCGTGAACTGAACACAATCATATTATGATTGAAAATACATTTGAAATTTACTTTACCTACTTTGCATAAGCAATCTATTCGCTTTTCTTTTTTATAATAAAATACTTGTTATAACTGCGACTCAACATCGCAAGTATTTGCTAGCCCCGAGTCCGGAACTCGAGCGCTCCTCGTGGAAATAAGTTCACATTTACAAATAGGCGAGTCGCGAGCTATTCGTTATTTCCTTGCAGAGTGCTGTTCCACACTTGACGCGATGGAGGAACCCCGACTTGTTCCAGCATCATCACGTTCAAGAGACGCAATAAGTCTATAACAAGACAATAATATTCCTAAGATAGTATTTCGCGTATTTCGCTAGGGCGCTTGTGTCTGACGTCTGCGCGTTGATCCGCTTTGTTCTTGATCGCTCTTCATTGAATCTTCAACATCCCTCCCGTCCGATGTTTGCACAACGTATTCCCTATTTCCTACGAAACAGGATAATATCTGTAACAGATGAAAGAGAAAAAGAGAATTTAATCAAAATGCCTGAGTACATGTTAGCTGCCATACAATAAAGAAACAGGAACCTACCTAAAGCTAATTATATTCTTACAACAGCCAATTTAATCAGAAAGGAAAAATGTAGAAACATTTTAATATTTGGCGAAGAAAACGAGATGTTTGTTCGCCGAAGTACTCGTAATACCGAGAGAGCGCCGCTCTGTGCGACGACGTGGAGACACGATGACGTTCACGGCAAAACTCCTCTAAACGCCTTTCTCTCCGATCTCAATGCTACTTGATACTTGTGGCGTACTTTGTTCCCGGGATTAAGTTGAAAAATAAATGTTTCGGTGAATTCTTTCCTCTCACCTCCTGAATATCAATGGGTGCTAGCTACTGATACTCGCAATCCAAGTGTTATTTCGATTTGAATTTTCGGTTTTTAATAATCTAATTCAGTCATTGTAATTGATTACAAGTAATTAAATGTAGAATTCGTCATTTATATGGAGGTATAACCTACTTACTGATATACTGCAAGTTTCCAAACCAGAGTTGGAGACCGTTGGTCCTGCGCCTGAGCTCTCCGGTCTCAGGCAGATCGCTGGCGGTCTATGAGGGTAACAGAACAGAGGGTTCACGTTTGTTTGCTGGGTACACGTGGAACTACTATAATTATCTGCTGCGTCGACATTTTGTCTCCGCCGATTGATTATTTTGTAATGTTTAGTGGCATACAGTTGTAACCTACATGTCTGTTTATCTGTCTGTAGGAGCGCCTGCTGCTGTCGGTGCTGCCGCGCCACGTGGCCATGGAGATGAAGGCCGACATCGCCAGCCAGCCACGCCAGGAGCAGTTCCACAAGATCTACATCCAGCGCTATGAGAACGTCAGGTACGTACCTCGGGACTTGAACACTTTTTGAAATAGATGCTATTTTATTTAACATCGTTTGTGTGGCTATGCAGTTGCACTTTGATTCCCCAAGGTTTGTCCCCAAGACCATCACCAATGGCAGTACAGTGTTTTCGACAAAGAAAAGAAAGAATGAGAAAGCATTTATTGGTTTCACACAGGACAAAACAAATTGACAAAAAAACGAGTTGTCAAGTCAAACGAACATTGCTTACTCTTTATTAACGTTACCAATGGTCCAAAACGAAAATACTTTTTGCAATAACAAAACCTTTCAAAAAAAAAAAAAACACCAAAAAAAAAAAAAAAGTACTGAACCGATTTTGATTAAATTATTAAAAACAAATTACTGAATCGATTTTGATGACATCTTTATAGGACTCATCGGAATGCATCTTTCATAATGTAAAAATAATTTTATAATTGGTTTATAAATGGCAAAGTTCCGATTTAAGAAACAAAAAAATACTGAATTTTGATGAAATTTTATGGAACCAATCAGGAAGCACATCCCATCATATGAGAAAGATGTTTTTCACATCGGTTCATAAATGACAGGATACAACCGAATTCAGAACCTCCTCCTTTTTGGGAAATCGGTTACAAAGTTGATGTTATACAAGTAAATTTTCAGAAATGTCCAATTTCTCCCATACTCTTAGGATACATCTTAGGTCATTCCCACACATGAGTTCAGCCAAGTCGGCAAGTTGCGCGCACTAAGTTGGGTAACAAGTTGCGGTTCTGCGCATGGATGTACTTAGTATGCATCTTCTAATCAACAAAGTTAATCTTGGACTAGTATCACGCCAACTCGCGCTCGCTTGGGGCTCAGCAGCGAGCTATAAGAACTCGCCAACTTATAACGAACTGCCTTTTCAAGTTTTACTTTACATGAACTTGGTAACGCAAACACTACACAACTTATATTACATGTGCATAAGAATATGATACTCGTTCATTCAGAATTATTTAGAGACCTGCGTGTGATGCTGTAACAGAGTTTTTTTTTCGATTAGTTAATATTACGAAAGCGTAGTCGAATGATTACAATATCTATAAATGTGATACGCGCGGTCTGGTAAAGATTTCGTTCCGTACGCAGAAACACACACACTACCACTAAGCGCTATACTAACTTACTATCATAGATTACAAGATGATGGTCTCTACTTAAGTAATTGGTCATCACAAAATTACTACTAAGATTCTTTTTGTCTCTGCCAGCCTTTTAGAAAAGATAACTACGGCTATTCTTAGAACTAAAACATTTGACGTCTAAAGATAAAAGATTCATCACAGACGCCATTACTTTCGAGTGCATACCTAATTCCTTCTGTTTTAATAACAAATAAGAAGCGAACTAAAATAATTTGAAAGGTCGTAGCTGTGATTATTATCATTTGAAACAAGCACTCAAACGAATAAATTACGAAGACTTCAGACTTTTTTGAACAAAAAAACGTGCCGACGATTATAATCCAACATCTCTGAAATATTTATACAATCTGAATTGAAAGTCATTATCTGAATTGTTAGTTTCGCTTTAGGCACGCACGTCGCATGTATCTATATGGATTGCGCGCATCGAGGCGACTCGAGTTAACTTTTACTCGTCGCAAAACGACCCAAACAACTGAACGAAATATTTTAATTCATAAAGTTTGAATCACTACAATATTCTTTGATATATCTTCATGTTTTAATACTGACAAGTATAAGACTCTGATATTACACTTTGCATAAAATTATCCATTTATTCAGTTCATGTATGTCCTCTCGGGTCTTAAACTATCTTACCTTTCATGACATTGATGACATTCCATTGAAATCGGTAAAGGGTGTTCGGAAATTAGCGTGTTCGAACAAGTGTATTAGTGGCATGTGATTTGATTAATGTAGGTACATTCATGTAAGATGAAGTATGCATTCCTGTTGCCGCATATTGGCATTTATGGTGAAGCAATGCCGAAATGAAGATAAGTAGTGATGGTCATGCTCACGAGCTCGTCATCAACAGCTCGGCCCCAGCTCGATCTATCGTTAACTACACTGTTTGTATTTGACAACGTTGTTGCATCTCATTGGGCTTGTGTTACGTCGTAATTATCATCTTACGCCTTAAAATCTAACTTGTAATCAAAGTGGGCAATGCCATACTGACAAAGAGCATTGTATTCTGAGGAGATACGGCTCATCTTGCTAGTGACCACTCGTTAGCTCGACTTACAGCCAACTAGAACATAAGCCTGGCGAATCAAAGGAGCCGCGGGCTTAGTGCAGCTCGCCTCTCTCCGACACGACGCCATTAATACGATTTGATTGCGTCGAATAGGCCCCGCCAGTGATTGGCAACCACAGTGCACAGGCCGAGTGCGCCGGACTGGGAGACACAGGGCACCTGATGGACTTGTTAGACGCCGGCGCTGATTAAAGGCGCTCGAATTTGCGTCTAACGATGTGGCTAACTGGCTGCGACACCGCTCTCACTGACCGCTCGCAGTACCGAACTCCTACACGAATAACTTGAGATTTTAATACTTAGTTGGACTTCCAGCTTGCGATGTTCGCATAATATACTAAACCTATAGAGGTTTAGTATAAAACACACACATACGGACATACATAAACAGACAATAATAATACAACCAAATGAAATTGAAACAGGATATATACGATTAAAAAAACAGTATTTTGAGCTTATTTTACGTTGAGCAGAACGTTCGGTTTCGCACTAAAACGAAGTTAATAGTAATATTATATGAATTTAATTAAATTATGGTTTGTACCAACAATAATACTCGAAAATAGTTAATATCATATTCCAGGTATATGAATTACTAGGTATTGCCAGCGGCTTCACCCGCTACAACTTGAAAATTATCCCACGGGAAGTTAAAGTCGGGATATAAACTGTATTATGTTAACACATATATAGATAGTTTATTACCTGGATTAACATCTAGGTTATAAACTATCTTTGTACCAAATTTAATCCAATTCCGTTCAGTAGTTTTTGCGTGAAAGAGTCAAACATACACACTCGCACACAAACTTTCGCCTTTATAATATTAGTGTGACAGTGTGATTCGTAGCAATAAACAGCCCGTCCGGTTTGCTGCATCATGTTCGATTAATATTATATTTTTACTACTTATTACATTCCGTTTCAACAGACCATCATCGGTCAGAACCGGTTTCAATTCTTTAAGCTCTTTCAATTGTAATTTGTGGCGATTCGGACTGCAGAGGGGTGCCACCCCTCGCACCAATAATGTCACCTTGCTCGATAGATGGTGCTGACGTCGAATTAGAACTCGCTATCGTTGTGTTACCGGCGCGAGTATAAGGTCCCCCGCGGCGCGCGAGCACTTGTAACATGTACTAATAGGCAGGTAACATTACCTTGTATACCAAAATGATTGTGCGGTATATAATTATTTTTGACTAAGTCGACGGCGATGGCCGCTCGGCTTTGAGAAACAAATTAGACACGTGACACGTGACGTAATGAACGTACCCACGCATGTTTTAAACTGAATCTCTGGTGCAGTTAGATTTATCTCTGTTATTATTTATGTTGTTGCCGTAACCGATCTATCATAAAAATGATTTATAACTTTTTAACAAGAACAATGCTTTCATTGTAGCTTGTAGCGGATCAGTGCAATTTCCCGGTTCTACATGACGGGTATTGTTCTGTGGGGAAACTGTCAAACTTCTCTTGCATCCTCAGAGTTTAGAACAAAGACTTGCAATAGATGCTGTGCCGCCGTTGTCGTCACACGCGCCGCGTGGTGCTCCATGTTCTCCAGTTTTTGTTTATTTGTCTTAGCAACTTTTTGCCCTCCATCATGATGAATGTATCCTCCCCTTAGCCTGTTAATACGAGTTCCTAACTCCGTCATTACTACACGCACGCGATTGTTTGCGAATTGTTCTGACGCGCGCTCTATCACGTGCCGATGAAACGTTTGCAAAATTCAACCCAGCGGCTCCGTATATGTGTAACTTTACGGAAACGGATCTAGGTGTAGTTCGACTGAGTATTTGGTTCATCTGTTTTCATGGCATCCTGGTATAGTCCAGCGTAGACCCGACCACGGTTCGTGGACTTTCCTAAAACAGGCTATAAGATTATGTATTCCTATTTAAAATTCATTCTGAAGCGGTCGTATTTTGGCTAGACCTATGATACTCTCTTAAACATAACAGGATGTGTTTGATATGTCGCACGGTCATTGAAAAAAACATCTTCTTGGGACGTCAGAGTTTTGAAAACCTCATGATCTATTCTCAGGACAAGATTGTGGTCAAAAGTAGGCCCATTTGATATGTAAAAAAACATTTCTGTAATAATATGAGCGCTATTTTATGAAACATTCGAAACACCACTAACAAACCTGTAGTCCCCGGCGTGATGTTATGTTATAACATACTAGCTGACCCACACAACTTCGTCTGCGTCACATAATATAGCTTATAACCTTTTTCGATAAATCGACTATCTAACAAAAAAATGGTTACAGTGAGTCAATCTTAAAAGATAAACATATGCTGTCGCGGACTTTTTTTTAGAACTTTTAAAGAGGAGGAGGAGAAATTCCTTCGTACACGATATTTACGTAACTTAAACCGTTTCCGCAGCGCACGCAACGGAAGCTCTCAAAAAGGAATATCTTTTCCCGTTTTTGCAACATTTTTCATTTATGCTCCGCTCCTATTGATCGTAGCGTGATGTTATGTACCCTAAAGCCTTCCTCGATAAATGGACTATCCAGCACTAAAAGATTTTTTCAATTCCAACCAGTAGTCCCTGAGTTTACCGCGTTCAAACAAACAATCAAACAAACAAACAAACTCTTCAGCTTTATAATATTAGTATAGATAATTCTGAAAAACCCCTGTCTGTTGATTATGATTGCAAACTTGACCGCTGATTGGCTAACCTAAGAGTTGATTAAATAACGTCGCTTTAACGATTGGTAAGCACAACTCGACTATAGCTAACAACTACTCAGTGGCTATGCATAAAGTTAATTTCAACCAATCGCCGTTCATACTCAACGCTGTTTACTTAACTGGATAACTTTACCTGGTAAAAAACCTCACAAGAATATTATTTAATATAATATGTTTGTGTTTTGTTGTGTGTTTGTTTCGATGTTTTGTGACAATAGTGTGCTTTTAGCGAGCATTTTATTTTCGCCATTATCTCGCAAGTATCTAAAAAAGAGCAGAAAATATTTTTGTTGTAGAAATATGTAATATTCGTACCGGAGTACTCATGAGTCCTCGTTGGCACTACAAAAAATTGCTTTCAAATTTTAATAACATCTCCTCAACGACCCTCCCGACGTCTTCTTAAAGTAGATGACTGTCGACAGTCGACAGTCGACGCCGTCAATATACCTAAGTACCTACACCTAGGTAGCTCTGTGCCGTTCAGTGGCGCACGACAAATATTGTCTTGTTTGCTTGTTTGTTAAACAAGAATACAATTTTATTGAGTGGATCATACGAATAAATTCGTATTCAGTTGGTTGTACTCCAGTTCATTATGTAATTAAAATTAAAAATTAGCTTCTTGTTATATCATGTATTTTCTTGTTTATTTTGTTGATAGATTTGTCTCTGTAGAAAATCGTTATATTATCTTACACACACTATTGTATAGAATCTGGTTCAGTATGGTCTCTATTTTATGTAGCAACCCACCCGCGATACACATTCGTAGCCCGTAGCAAATGTGGCGTAGGTCTACGACGCTACGGGTGGTGCTACGATGCTACGGCGTAGGTGTAGCCGTGTAGCGTACATGTGACATCGGCTTGTTCTGTTATTGAAGTAATTTGTCTGTTACATTGGTAGCTACACATTATGGATGTACCTATTAATGTCAGTAATGACCATAAAGCAGTTCTGGAAAATATTTACTTACGAGACGTATTAAGTAAGTGACATAACAAGTAATTGACGTATCACATCATGTCCGTCAGACATGAGTGACGCGACCGGCTTTCTGCTAAATAGCTCAACGTGAAAATATTCAATAACGCGTGTGAAAGTGGCTCATAGCGCGACGTCACTCCGCGTCTTTCGACGTCACATGAGGTCACACGATGTCTCTTTGTATGAGACTAATAAACGTCACTCAACGTTGTGTCGTCGTAATTTGGGATCGCTTCCTTGGGCTATATTTATGAGATAGTAAGAAAGTAGTGACGTCATCAGCGGTCGACGTTGGTCTCAGGTTACACCAACAAGTCGAAACTATCAACAAAAAGAAAAGATAAAAGACTTATTTGAAAAAAAAAAGTGTTTTATTTATTCTTTAGTTTTAAAAAACATTGTTTTTCTCGCTGTTATCTCACGTTACCTTAATCTAGTGCGTGTTTGTCTATGAAGTAAATAACAGTGAGCGTGTCATTTGTATACGTCAGTTTCGTTGATGTTGTTCCCGTGCAGTGCTTACTACTATACGTTGTGGTTTATCAGTAACCGGTAAAATTGCAAAACGATTGGGTAAAATTTACCAACAAATTGCTAACATGTTCAGCATAAATCTGTTCGCTCCCCACGCCGCGCCGTGTCGTATCGTGCCGTATCGTGCCGAGCGTGCCCCCACAACCCGCAATATGTTTTTTATTCCCATTCATTTACGAGCACCAAATTACACCGCCTGAATAGGCGCCGAGTAAAAAGAAATTGATGAAATATTCTTTATGTATTCGCGTCGTTCCTTCGTTCGTACAACAACATGAGACGCGGTGTCTTTATGTTCGCGTTGTGTCAATGTTACAAACATTACAGCTCAGCGTGGCCACGTGTCACTCAGCGGGGGTAATTACTGGCGATGAGTACTTCATAACAACGTGTTCGGTGCCTCGCAGTCCCATGAGAAACCGCTTGTCTGTTTCAATCAGGAACCGTTCAAAAGGCAGCCATATGAACCTCTGACACATTTCATCTGATTAAATTGATGAACTGAATGTTTAAAGGTCGTGGTTAGGAATTTTACAGAATACGACGACATTCATGATGTTTTATCACGACTTCGAATACTATCATCTATAGCTAAATTCAGAAGCTATTGTGGTAGTTCCTGCTCACACCCATGAGAAAATGCCGTAAGTTATTGTTGGATATGTATGATTCTACAAATATACAATACCGTCAATCTTTCTCGTAAATACTACTAGCGAACTGATTTCAATCTGCTAGTCCCCGCCTGGTTAGTTGACGTCCACACAAGCGCTACTGACAGCGTCAACTGACCTACCGCACGCCACCGCCGGCGTCAGCTGTTGCCGCTGACGTCACGTCACGACACTTGACGTTCATGCTCTAATGAATCGTCATTCGAACTGCTGTGGCAGAATGGATAAATATTTGCAAGCACGAATTACTAGTTGTAGCCGCTCTGTACTTGTGGGTTGTGGAGCTCATGTCATGTACTGGTATTCAGCTGCAGCCGTTGGACTGGAGAAAGCAGTTGTCTCAATGATACTAGGCAGATGATGATGCTGATACTGTATAAAAAAACGTAATAATCAATGGTTCTGATTGTGCGATGGAGTATTTTATGACGTCAGTGTTTTCGTCATCTGCCAGTTGTAGATATCTGGCATGTTCAGCGCACGTCGAGTGGGTCGACGTGTTGATGTCACAACAGCGTGACGTGAATGCTCGCACGTGACACGTATAACACGTGGGTACGAGTAGGTAAACAATCCAGAACGTGTTTCGTGTAAAGCTATACTTTGTGAGTAATATGAAGTCTGTAATAAGAAGGCAGTCTCACCGACATATCTATCACATTCGCGGTCTACTCACCGTTCAACTAACTTGACGTTTACGATCCGGCAGATCCCTTAAGTGAACAACATGGATAATAACACAACATTGTGTGGTTATACTTTCCCGCACTAAAGTTGCTGCCAGTTAAGATCACAGTGGCGGTCATTGACCCACCTACATTTATTAAAGTTCTAAACTTTGAAATCCAAAAATAAACCTGTTATGTCTTGTACTGTCATCTATCGAGATCTTCATTTGTTTTGGTTCATTCGAAGAGATATTAGGGAAAGGGCTGTGTACCCTGGAGGAAAACGTGTTGGCAAAGATCACGTTGCTGAACAGACAGCATCGCCGAGGAGTTGCCAATGGACGCCGCGCCGCAAGCTTCACGCTGAACACCTGGAACACACTATTGTAGCTTATGAGATATAGGTCAAACATAGATGTTTTAATATTTATATGAGTTCAAACTTATAGCAGTATTATTGTAGTTTCAAATGTATATACATCGACCTTATAACGGTATACAACTTCTTCTTAGCGTGTCGATGATAATTTAAATTACGTCGGCCCAATATTTAGCGACGATATACAACTAATTATGATTCTTGAAAATGCTATTTTAATATGCTGGATAATTATATCAAGTAACGAATTTCGAAGAAGAAAATATCAGATAGTCTTTGTTATTTTCTAAGTAAATTCATGTTCGCTCTAAATTATTCCATCTACAAAAGATTGTATAGAACCTTTTTCAAACTAAAGCACTCAGTTATCCATTAAATTACGTTACATTCTGAATAGAAATTATTTTTAGTTGTTATATTAAATTAAAGCCTTACAATGATCTAGATTGGTAGGTGCAAACTTGCTGAGTTTTATTCTGCTTGATTTTCATAAATTAAGTTTAAAAAAACCGGCTAAGTGCATGTCGGACAACGCACAATGTAGGTATGTTCCGTAGTTGCCCATCAAAATATGTGAACTTACTAAACTGATTAACTACCCTGCCTAGTTGCCTACCTGCCTCCGAAAGATGATTTTTATTGTAAAAATAAAACAAACTTACATTTGCCTGCGCTCCCATACATTATGTATAGGAAAATATTTTGTACAAGTACAAATTTTAAGATGGTCGACTATTACTCAGTAACTTCGAACGCCTACTTAGCTGTGATAGTTTTCCTTTTATTTTCGTTATATATACTACTACTATGATTTTTTTCGCACGCCCAAATACAGCTCGTATAGGTGGTCTAAGTAGCCAGACTTGAGTCTAACAAAAATTTATAAACGCATCCATTAATCAAAATAGTGTTTAAGCAAACTCGCAATATTATTTAAAGAGCTATCCAACGATATCCCACACAATGGGCTTCACGAGCAAAAAGCTCATCCCCTCCTTAATGTGTACTGGAGATACATAAAACAATTAAAAAATATTTTACCACTTTGTCGGCGTAACTCATTTGTATATTCATGCCAAATTACAGCTTTTTGGTACTAGTTGAGATATAGTGCAGATGGACGGGCGGACAGACAGACGGTCATGGCGAAACTATAAGGGTTCCATGTTGACTACGGAACCCAAAAAGTTGGCTAACAGGTTCAGTCAACAACGACAAGCTGAGCTGAGATCTCTTCACCAGCATCTGTCAATGGAAACAATCACCAAACATTATTTACTTTGAACTTGTTTACCGGGTGATTGTGCATTCGTTATAATTTGCCGTCCTGGGATTGGGGGGGGGGGGTAGTGTCGCTAATACTACATGTCCGAGCACACGCACGTAATGGTGGGCACTTGGGCAGCCACCCAGCGTGTGCTACTAACACGAATGCAGTCTGTAATGAAGTATTATATAAATGTAGTTCACACGGCCCGTGGTGAGTCGTGGTCGTGGTCGTGCTGGCCGCGGCTTATAGGCTGCGGTTTTTATACAATAACATGTTGTAACACTGATATTTTTCGTATTAGTGGTTACACTAATATGAACAATATCAGTAATTAATATCAGTATCAAGTTAACATCATATAACTTTGATGTTAACTTAATATAATATTACAATAATACACATACAGTAGAATTCCGATTATCTGAATCAATTAAAACCTATTCTTTATAATCGAAAATCCAGATCTACAATATTAATAACGTTTTATTATAGATAGTGTTTCACATTATGTACCTACGTCATTAAGACAATACGATAGAAAAAGGTAGATACAGCCGTGAAGAGTCAGTCCGGATAATTGGTTAATCGGGATTGTACTGTACCTACTTCAACTTGCAATAGTAAACTTAAAGTATTCCGCTACGCTTTATTTTATTTTGCAATTTAACCCCAATGGGTTCAATTCAAAATAGCGCTTATGTTATTTATTGGAGTGATGTTATTTGATTGCGGAATGAAATTAGCGTCTGGATTGGCGGAATGGCAAATATCGGATGAAGCCGAACGTAACTACCGTGGAGACAATCTGTACATTGACCACAGCATCACACTACACACTACGCAGTCTCCATCGCCATACCAGCAGATATAAGTCTTTTGCGTATTGGATCATTATTTGCGGTAGTTGCGGTGTATGTGCCGGTAATTGTTATAGTTATATACGCCCGTATACAACTATAGAACAATTACGTATACAAGCGTACTCTTTGTGCCAAGGCCCACGACAACGTAGCAAAAGTCATGTTCCCGTTAAACATCATACATTCTTAATGAGCGACCAGGAAGCGAAATAGCAATCAGAGCAGAGGGATGTCCATTAGTCCAGACGATGCGCGGCATGCGGAACGTACGGTATACAAGCCGCCACGTATAGCACTGTACTTGCGATATACAGGAGGATGTTCGCGCTATACATGCGGTAAGCAGGGAGGTGTTCGCGAGGATTACACACTGCAATGCAATTACCGCCGCTTGGCGCACCCTCTACCGACAGCTTATTACGTTTAAGCTTTACAATATGTAGAGCTTTGGGTTGCTCTAGGAACATATAATATCACACAGGTGCAATTTATATAATTTTACGTTTAGCTAGCAACCGAGTTACCTAGCAAAATGTCATTTATATGTAAAACTAGCTGGCCCATGCAACTTCGTCTGCGTCACATAATATAGCTTATAACAAATAATGTCAACATAAATTGAGTTAAATCGTAACAAACAAAAAATCGTATCTTTCCTCTTTATAATATTAGTTTAGATTATATTAAAGAATTACTATAGGTATCTCTTACTGTTAAATATACAGTAACACCTTGTACCTTTTAAACATTATGGTGCAGTAAATCTTTTGAATTTGAATTTCTCCGGAGTCCCCAGAGGCCAGAATCCCCAATAACCTACCGCACCGGACCGAATGACTGCCGCGCGCGTAATTATTTTGTCGCGCGGATATTTTTACATTGCGATATCTTCTAAGATATTTGTTTAAACTGTATAGAGTAAAAGGCACATATATTCTATATTAAATTTCTGTGCTAACACACATATTTATTTAGATATAGATTAATACCATATGGGTTAAATAAGCTTAGCAAAATATCATTATTTTTAACCTAACACTTTAATAGTTAAAAATGGTTGCAGTGAGTCAATCTTAAAAGATAGACATATGCTGTCGCGGACTTTTTTTTAGAACATTTAAAGAGGAACAATTCTTTGATACATGATATTTACGTAACTTAAACCGTTTTCGCAGCGCACGCAACGGAAGCTCTCAAAAAGGAATATCTTTTCCCGTTTTTGCAACATTTTTCATTTATGCTCCGGTCCTATTGGTCGTAGCGTGATGTTATATAGCCTAAAGCCTTCCTCGATAAATGGACTATCCAACACAAAAAGAGTTTTTCTATTCCAACCAGTAGTCCCAGAGTTTACCGCGTTCAAACAAACAAACAAACAAACAAACAAACTCTTCAGCTTTATAATATTAGTATAGATATAAACCTTATCACCTAGAACCCAGTTCAAAATAAACCACTTGAAAACGTAAATCGAGACCAATTACAAGCTGCAGTGCTAATTGATACTTGACAATGATCACTTAGCACCAGACACAGGCGCTTGACTGCTGTGCCGGTGCACACCAGTCAAGTGTCCGACTGTCCCACAAACAACTTCCCAACGAGCGACTGTTTAACTCAATGAACAAAGTATCCGAATCAGCTGTATGTACACTGTGTACCGACATCACTTCCAGTTCGTGACACAACGGGACGCATTACAACACTCCACACGGTGTAGTACATCCACTCCGGTCACCTGACGTCGCACGTAATTACTGTGACTGTACATGACATAAAAACGTGTCTGTTGTAGAAGGGATGCGGTGCGAGGTGCGACCCTGCATATTACTGCCTGGGCACTCCCCGGGTCTGTGCACCTTTGTATCAGGTATATGGGACGCTACAGCTTCGAAACGTGTCGTCTCGCGGCTGCGGGTTGTTCGAAAGAAATACTGCGGCCTCAGACACAAAGGGCTAAGACGGAATATGGGTGGTTTTTAGTCAGTAGAAGACACTACCTACTGCTCTGCCCAGAGCGGGAGGAGTCATTTGATGTTTTCACGCCATCAAAAAAAAAAACTGCTCGGGTCTGTGCGGCACCTTTGTATCTGGTCTATGGACGTTATACCTTCGAAACCTGTTGTTAGTCGTCCGCTAATCGTACGCGACACGGGAGGGTTCGTAATTGACAGCAGGCGTCGGACTACCTGAGGCGGCGAAGTGTCACCCTAATCAATGGATAATGAGCACCTAGCCCACGGGAGAGATAACAGGGCTGAACGCAACTCTCTTGCTTGTATTTAGAACTAATCACAGGCAGATGCTTAACGCCCAATTCCTACTGTTTTTATAAAAAGCGAAAAGGCAACGTTACATTCATCTCGGCACTTACTCGCGAATGATAAAAGGCCTCTCAGTCCAATTTCTCGCTCTCGGTCGGTGCCGCTTTCAAATACATATTTCATTAGAGAACCGGACCACTTAGAAATCCTCGGGTTGAATCAAAGAGAAATTTTATAACGTTTCAATAAATGAACAACAATTTTGATAAACATGCTCCAGTTTGAAATAACAATTTATACCGATAGATCGTCAGAAATTGTCGACCATACCCTCGATTCGGGACGATCGGGACCATTTCGATATTTTTGTAGTACGAGCTGTGCCAAAAATGAGCAGCGCATAGTACTCTAAGAGATATAGGCTCGTCACTATGAACTTAAATGATCGAAGGATCACAATCTCTCTTTCAACATCCACTTGGATCAACATACGGCATGAAGCTAAACCGAACCATTACAGTTCCGCGAACAAACCTGAGCTTTAATTTACAAATTCAGAATGTGTTTGTAGTTGGAGGCAAATTGCAGCTTTGCGCTGTATGTCTGAATATTCCCGGCACGGACGGGGCTAACCGGGCGCCGCCCTTGGAATAATGGACACGTCGTTACGGATGCGACATGCAACGCCTTTTTAAAATAACCTCATCTGTTCCCCTTTTTAAATGAATGCTGTGTCCTATGAAGCCAAAGGATCTCGAGAACTAATCATACCAGAACTATCGATATTGTATGTTTTCTATTCACTCGCCGGTACTTTAGAATGATTGGGATTACTCTTTTGATCATATTACAATGCCTTGAAGAAGTGAGCTTACTTTTCATCTTTGGTTCCGAATTTATGAATAGAAGTTGAACAGTCGCCAGTCGGTCGATGTACTCGTTACTGTGAGTAGCAACAGGTCGGCCAGTGCCGGGGCTTTGCTTTCGTAGAGAGTTGTTGCTCAAAATCATATAAAAATATACGTACGTACTCGTAAGTGTGCACGGTAACTCCGTGCACACTTACGAGTTACGCCTTTGAATCTTTTAACGGTAGACGATGACGTCGCATTTGTTACTAAGATTTTGAACCGACTATCGATTTAAAAAAAGGAGAAAGTTATGCATTGTGACGTTGACTTTGTTTTCTTGTGGATCATTTTCTCTTTTTTTTGGAAGTCGGTTATTTTTGTACCCTTTTGAGTCGAGATATCCTTTCGAAATGTTGTTTTATTTGGTATCAAACCTGAATCGCAATCGCTCGCTGCTAAAGAGACTGGAAGGCGGAAGGCGGTTGCAGTGGGCTGTATAGTGTGCTATAGTGTTGACGTGTGTGTTTGTTGCAGCATCCTGTTCGCGGACATCTGCGGCTTCACCTCCCTGTCGGACCAGTGCACTGCCGAGGAGCTGGTGCGCCTGCTCAACGAGCTGTTCGCCAGGTCTGTCACCAAACCTCATATGTTTACTGTCTAGGTAATCTACAGGAGAGATGTGTTCATTTCCAACACAGTTAGTTTGCTTTGTTGGTGATTTTATGATTCTCAACTGATCTAAACATAATTGATTTGTATAAGCCTCTTCGTTACACACATAGCGCAATATTTTCTGCACTCCGAAAACATAACATACTCGTAGAACCTTCATATATACTTTTGTTGCAAAAGTGTACCGCAACAGCACAGCAGTCATAGGCACCGGACCAGCTTTTCCTATAATAATTCAATTATTTATTCAAGTAATTCAAGTATTCAAGTAGTTTCAAAATCTCTAAAATATTATAAGTATAATATTTTAGAGATTATGTATGCGCCAAAAATTAACCGGATGTCTATCTCAATATGTTGACCTCCAGCACATTCACAGGTAGCTTCGATATCCAGATTATATTATTATACAGTTCAACAAACATACACGGAGAGCCGCTCCCATCACCGCCCCACCTGATAACGATGACATCCTCTCACGTCTTCTCTGTAGATATACTGTAGCGCTAGGCTAGCTGGACTTTCTGCTTCCTGGCTGTCACAGCTGTGCATTTCTCTAGAAACGGATTGTCGCGGGGTTCTCCTCGAGCAAATCCAACAAAATAAAGAAAAAAAATGGTATAAACACGTAGCCGTCGCGACGTCGCTAATCATGGATGAATTCAGTAATTTGTTGAATAATGAATAACTTGTTGTACTGTTGGGCCCGGGGCGACTCTCAACGAGCCAGGCTAACGAATTATAATGTAAATAAACGAGATTTTACATTTTTATTTCGCAAAATATACTTCGGTTAGAGTTGTTTTATCAAATTTACAATCCGTTGTCGATAAAGAAAGTTTCACAGTGGTTTAGTTGCTTGCGACGAGATAAATATGAATCATTCGCCGACGAGATACAGTTGTTCGTTAATTAGCTTTTAGCAATGAGTATTAATTAATAATCAGTCGGTGCCATTTGTAATCACATCCTCGCGCTTATTAATTACTCTAGATTCCGCTCATCTTCAATGATATTGACATAACCGCACTCTACAAGAAGGAGTAATTTACACGACACACTGAATTTTCTTGGTAACTATCCCTCTCGTCATTTACTGCGACGCGTAACTGGAACATCATTTAGGAACATCCGTGCGAGTGTCTAGCGCTCGCTCCCTTAACCCTTGAATTTTAACCTCCGCCTTACACAAGACAGGTGATGTCAGGGGCCCGGCGGGTGTTGGGGCCCGCAACTCGACGCCGCCGCTGCTAGGGTTACAAATTGCGGGCCCTCCGGATAATAGGCGCGAGTTAATCACTTTGTTTTGTATCCAGAGATTAATTGGAGGTAATGTGAAGATGCGCGTTACTGTGCGGTATGCGGTAGTACGTCACCTTTATGAAGTATCTAATACTGCTACTGTGTATTCTTATGCTTATAAAATAATTATAATTACTTTATTTCGTAATCAACATGTTTTAAAAAAAAAAATACATTGTACGAAAATACCTGTAACAGAAGACATCCTCTACCATATCTATTTGCAAACATTTTACCCTGAAAATAATTACAAAGAAATAGGTAAAACAAATCCTTAGACCAGAGAATTTTAAAACATGTGTGTATGTGCGTGTGTGTGTTTACGTATGTGTATCAGAGTGTAGCCAAATAGGACTAGGTGTGACAAATATAAGTATGGATTGGGTGTGTGAAAAGAGAATTTTAAAAGCATACAATCAAAGTATACACAAATATAATAGACAATCGTTTACTCATTAGTCAGAGTTTATATTAACTCCTTGTATAAGGCAAGTTTATATTTTTATTATATTATACATATATCCGTATGTAGAAGAGCCTCTGTTCCTTCACATGAAAGGGTCTTTAGCTATTCAGCCGGGGTTTTCTGAAAATACAATATCGTTCAAACACGACTGTATACGTTATGATTGAGCCAGTAATGGCCTGGTTCCTGTGTGCATATGCCACTGGTACCAACTCCGCATTAACTAATCTAGGCAGTTAGTTTGCGGTTCACCTGTCCGCGGCATTCACCGCACTCGGCTCCTGAGTGACGTCACAGCATCATCTATCTATCTATGCATCTTTGCAATGTAACTGTGCAACAAACATAAGTCATCTTATGATTATTAGACCTTTTAGAATTACTGCCGCACTTAGAGAGCTTTAATGATTACTTAGGCCATCACCTAGTAAAGGTTTTGACAGTTTTGTCATACAAAAGTATGTCAAATCTTTACTAAGTGGCAGGTTAAGTAATCATTAAATATCTCTGAGTACCGCAGTTAGTGTGATATCATATGAACTTGTTCTAGTATTTATATTTGTATCAGTCAACACGTTTTCCTAAACAGTGGTCCTAACTTTTCTCATGTCGAGTTCGCTCACTCTTGGTTTAATTGACACGGAGTGTATCAACAAAGTAAACCTCATTGTGCCCGTGAGTGCCGCGCCCTCACCCTCCTCCACAGAGAACGTATTTATTCAGGATTATTCACATGTACAAGCCTTAATCCAAGGATGAAAGTAACCAAAATCTTAACTGCGTAAAAATGGGTAACGCTTTCCAGATTGCCAATTTTCCTTCAGACTCTTTTGGTAAAAAAGAAATGTTTAAAAAGTTTGTTCTTTTACCGAATTAAGATTGGAACAGTGAGCCGCCGTAATGTTGGGAGTTTATAATAGTCGCGTGGGTTTAACATCTACTTGTATCGATGGGTAAGAAATACTGACTGAAACGAGCAGTCTGTGCAGCGCGCCTGTGCCTCCTGTGCGTCCTGTGCGTCCTGTGCGTCCTGTGCGTCCTGCACGGCACAGTTGGCACAGGAGTGACACAGGCATATCACACATGTTGCCGTGTTAGCATTTTGATAATCTTTCAATACAAACGCAATCATAACTATCATACTGAAACTTAAAAAAATACAATATTTGTATTCTTACTTTGCCACAACAAACTGCTTCTTACTTATGCGTGTCATCTACGACTGTATTTACATCATCATCTGCCTAGCCTTTTCCCTATTCTATTTACAAATAATCTAATACCTTTAAACGAGCAATTCTTGTATATTATGTATATGTTTGTATATAGGTTTATAACCTGATTCTCGGAAATGGCTCCAATTTTCATGTTTAGTAGGAGTTCGGGAGCGATAAACCGATCGAGCGATTTCATTTTTAGAAAACGTCGTCAAAAAAAATCCAGTAGTCCAGGTAGGTATTGTGTTATTAAATGTCACAGCACTAACTAGTTCATAACTCGGCTTCTCTTAACCGCTACTGTATTGCTTATCATTGCTTATTGGGCTAAAATATACACAAGCCCTTATTTTACTTCAATCACAATCGTAGCTTAACCAAAATATGAATTCCTTCCCGCATTTCTGTAGCATGCAAAATGAATATTGATTCTATTCGCTTTGATTCGATCGGTCGTGAACTGGCGCAATATTTCCTAATTGTAAAAAGGACCGTTCAAAACAAGCGTATTTATCATTTGGTCGATGATAAATGGTCGCCGACGCGATTAGACCATCCATCACAAAGCGCCGGTCGCGCCCAGTTCGGATCCGGCCGACGTCGATATTTTCTAATGAAGCGCGAATTTTATTGGCAACGGTGAGTTTGATGAATAGACTGCTGTGTGCTTGTTTGTGGTTTGTCTAAACGTGTAACGAAACACTGCCGGAATAATGTCAAAGGGAAACGCCAGACATAATGTTACCTCTCGCGAGTTAGACACCCACGGCCACGCTTAGAAAAAACATTAGTGTTTCATTATTCATTCGTATCCATTCGTATGTCATATGAAGAAGTTATCTGGGTCTTCCTGAATGTGAAATGCGGGAGACACGGTGGTTGGTGCAGCCAAAGTGAGGGTTGTGGTCAGCAGTAAGCTGCGGTACCCTGAGATTACACGTCGGGTAAGGGTACCTTCAACTGGAACACTATATTCGCAGGATAGGATTTCCAATTCGACTATGTATCCAGGTGGCTGTAAAACTGTCGCCGTCCACCCCTCCCCGCTCACCCCTCCTCACGTAGGTTATCCCTGACCGAGTTCATTAGTTCACAGTCTAGTGCGACAGGTACCTATCGGTGCACCGTAAAACCTGCAATAAGGCAGAGCGCGGATTTACGAGCCCCCGCCACCTAGTGAGTAGTGACACAGACGCATGCTGCGATTTATTTAATGCACTGAGTCACTGGTCTTTGTGTAAACACACCGTGTTTAGACGTGACTTGTATGACAGACAATGCGTAAAACCAATACAAACAAAGCACACAGTACACTATGTACATCATCTGTAGACCATGTTTTCATGTATCCACTTGCTTCGCGTCTTGGTTCGATCTGATCCTCACGCCCATCTTCCGTCGTCCTCGTCATCACTCAGCGCATGAGGGCAAGCCGTAAAGTGCGTCGATACTTGCAATAAACTGCCATCTACTTACCACACGTAAACTTTACGTATTTTACTGCGCACCGCACATTCCAGCAATGTCAACATTTTACGACGAGGTTTTATATGCCGCCTAAAATTGTAGCAGATATGTCGGTCGGCTTACTAAAATTATATTTTACATCCTACGAGTTAAACTACTTCTGCCTAACTTGCAGCAAAACATGCAGCAAATGACGTATTCAGTAATTTAATTTGTAAGCTTTATAAAACAAAATAAGTACATAATAAATCATTTATTCTGGACCAAACAATTTGTACATATTATACAGCCACCAAACTGCGTGACAGTTTGAAGGCGGGTTACATGTTATATGTATACCGTCTTACGTACGACCCTTTGGCCTAGGAGAAGGAGCAGTGAGTGCATAAATGTCGCTGTTTGCATACTTGTCTCCTCTATTCCTGCCTACTCTCGGTTGGATTCGGGACCATAATTAGTACTTTCTTGGACTGAAATGAAAGTCCTCACTTTCAAACGACCGAAGTTTTACATTGAACTTTAGATCGTTGTGATGTGTCAGTAGCGGCACAGACGGTAAGGTGAGGCAGTCACGCACGCTCGCGCTGATAAACACGGAGCTAACGATGTGGGTCAAACACCTGATCTACCTGCTAACTATCTAACTTCTATTAAATTGATCAAGTACAAACCGATATAGCGTACTTTTTTCTGACTTCGCAGTGATATTTTATAGGTAAATACCACGTTATAGTTAACCACGAAAAATTGTAAAATGGACCACTGTCCATCGACCAATCCACTGCATGTGGCGTGGCCCACGCCGCGCCGCGCGGGAAACTGCCATACAACACTGACTGAACAGTCAATTAGTTTTCAATTATTTATGAATTTATCTTTGAAAACGTGCGATTATCTGTTTTCTAAGTTTTACATGTAGGACACAAAAGTTACTGATACAAGAGCATTTAAACCTTCCTTTCGATTAAACAGACCTGATTTCCAAATGTTGGCTACACAAGCCTAATTGAAACCAAAATAAAATAAGTTGTTAGATTTATGTAGGAACTACTGACATACTCATAAGTTAAACCCTTTTAACACCATTATCACCAAAAAGTAGTTTAGCACCAGTTGGCGGTCCGACGTGAAAGTTTCCGCTTTACTGGCGACGTCACCAATATGTTCCATGAATAATTAACACCGCTATTAACTCGCCAGATTCGCCATAAAGACCGATATGATGGAGCAGAGCCCTGCTGAATTACTTATGAGTACGAGGGGCATGGTCATGTTTACGACGACACGTGTATTTATTATCTAACACCCTATTTAATATAACGTATATTGGACCCTCATTTTCCTTATGGCAACACATTGGGTTAACTACTTTTCACTTTTTAATTGAGTTATTTGAGCAGATTTTTAATGCTTGGCAGCTTTTCTCATCGTGCATTAATTTGCTCCGCAGTAATTCTCCTTGGTTTGAGTCGTCAAAGAATAAAGTTGTATAAGTAGTGTGGTATGTGCATACAGTGGAATGTGAAGCACTCGTGGCGTGCCTGCTCTGATGTCACGTAGACATGTGCGCGGTGTGCAGCTAGCTCTCTCAGCTCACAGCGTGTTTTGTAATTATACAGCTGGAATGGGGATCATAATGGCTAAAACAATTGTATTTGCTTCAAAACCAACACTTTTACATTAAACGTCACTTTCTAACGCGACTGAAACAGTTGATCTGAATTTAATATCATACTGTTGTCAGGGCAGACCGCGAGAGCCTGGCATACTTTTCACAATCCTACTATATCTACTTATATCCTATTAATAATATTATAAATATGAAAGTTTGTGAGGATGTCTGGATGTTTGTTACTGTATCACGCAAAAACCACTGTCCGGATTTGGATGAAATGATTAGCTTACTTTTTTGTCTCGGTAGTATGATCCCGTGAAACAATTATCGAACTCCACACGGGTGAAGGCGCAGACATAAACTAGTATATAATAATAAATACGTCTTGTTAGGTAGATAACATGAAACTATTTAGTTCAGCCCTTTTATAAAAGTCCCACATTTACGAGTGCTTGTACTGCGGGCGGTGATTGTGCCACCGTATAGCTATGTATTTATGACGAACAGGTGTCAAGCTCTGAAAGCATATTTTCACCATAGTTTTAAGAAGATTATTTTACTCGCTCTTCTTAAATTAGTATATTCTTGGTCCGCGGCTACTGTTTGTAATATAAAATTCTCTTACTCCTTTGTAACAAAACGAATCGTCGTCAAAAGTCTAGCTTCCAGTTGAGTATGAAATATGGAGTGTGGTGACAACTGGTGATAGGTACTCATACGAATTTTATTTTATAATATCTAGTACTTCTTTATGTCCTTCTCGTAAGGCGGTCGAGCACGTCGACTCTTTGCAGCGATTTATTATGTATTATTTCCAATGTTTGTTGAGTTCTGAATGGAAGTTCATAGGCTGTAGCCTATCACGCAGTCACAAGATGTAACTGGTGTCCTTGTGTCAGGTTCGACCGGTTGGCCGCTGAGCACCACTGCCTCCGCATCAAGCTGCTGGGAGACTGCTACTACTGCGTGTCGGGGCTGCCGGAGGCGCGCGACGATCATGCCAAGTGCTGCGTCGAGATGGGCCTCGACATGATTGATGCCATCGCGTGAGTGTACCATACCCGTGACATCACAGACCATGCCGCTGGCCTTGGGAGTGATCTCTCTCCGGTGTCTTGGATTGCCGTCCCACTGACGTGGAGGGAACAGAGTTTGAGAACTCTATCTGCGCATACTCTTGTGCATAATAGTATATCTCGTGTAAATGCCCGTATTATAATAATAAATGTAGTTGATAGCTACACATTAAATATATACCTTACAACAGGCTGGTGCGTGAGGTGATGGCGGTGAACGTGAACATGCGCGTGGGCATCCACACGGGGCGCGTGCACTGCGTGGTGCTGGGGCTGCGCAAGTGGCAGTTCGACGTGTGGTCCAATGACGTCACGCTCGCCAACTACATGGAGAGCGGTGGCGTGGCTGGGTCAGTACCTATATATACCTCACCATGCATATGTGTGCTTTTCAATCATCCACTTTCTACCATTACCCCAAACTATTTTAGTTTGACGAAGTACTATTTTCTTTTATACGTTTGCTAGTTGTACAGCGGCATGCGTTACAATGCTCTTTGTCTTACTACCCTACCTACCTACTATCCTGCCTACCTACCTACCACTTTCTCACCGTTTAAACGTTCCCTGGACTTCCACGAATATTTCAATACTAAAATTAGCCAAATCGGTTCAGCCGTTCTCGAGTTTTAGCGAGACTAACAGAATTGCAATTCATTTTTATTTATATAGATAGATAGATATGAATCAAATTATTTGTAAAAAGTAACTAGGGGCATTTATTGCTGGTTCTTTTCCATAGTAAACGACCAACCCGAACCATGAACTTTTTCTCGACGTGTCATGTGTGATGTAGGCCTACATTCAGTCAAAAAAGTATCGGGAATGGATGATTTGTTTATGGTTCCAAATTCAAATTTTTGATTTTTTTTTTGTTATTGTTAGATTGGCACAACTGTTTTTATTTAGGCGCGGAGGTTGAGTTGCATCTGTTATTTATATTAAATACAGTGCTGTTTTTAGTTATATCATATCTAAAAACAGCACTGTATTTTACCAAACACTTAACAAATACTATCGAGCAACCACCATATTTACCAGATATGGCTCCAGCCGTCTTCTTTCTTTTTCCTAAACTCAAATTACAACTTCGTGGCACCCGTTTTCAATGGGTAGAAGACATAAAGAAGAATTCGCGTCGAGAACTGAACTCAATTCCGGAAACAGCGTTTAAAAAATGTTTTGATGATTTGATTATTCGTTGGCGTAAGTGTATCGTTTCTGAAGGAGCACACTTTGTAGGTTATAAAATAAATTTGAATGAATAACAAACATTTTATGTATTATTGATCTTTTCCCGTTACTTTCTTGACAGAGCAGTATGTGAAACACTTTTTGGATTAACTGTCATCTCCCAACGCATATCCCAAGTTTCTCCATAACCATATCATATTAACTAGGTTCTGCCACTTTCTTAATAGTCTACATAGTCTCATAATATATGGTGAATCCACACCGAAGATATCTTTGATTGAGCAAATTTTTTTAGAGTGTATACTCCTTTAATATTTCCTTGTTATCGTGAGCTCTTCATTCGACAGTGAATGCTGGTCTATCCTCCTCTGCTTGTATATACTGCTTGTATAGACAGTTCTTAACATGCCAAAAAATTTAATAATATGTACTAGTATTGTTAGTAATGGCATGTGCCTCGACAGACGCGTTCACATCACGAAGGAGACGCTGCGCTGCCTGGGCGATGACTACAAGGTTGAGCCCGGCTACGGAGGCCTGCGCAACGCTTACCTGAAGGACCACAACATCGAGACCTACCTCATCGTGCCCGACGACACCAGCCGCGTGGTCAGTCACATCACCACACTCCACACTTCGTATAGTCATCCGTTCAACCAGTAGGAAAGTAGGAAACCGCTTCCGCCAGTCTCCGAAGTCTTAGCAGAGGCGTATAAGTATAGTACTCCCCCCGAGCGCTTTGGACGTTTAGTTGCAAGCACCAGCCCGTTATACAATACAGTAGCTCAGCCACATTCCGTCAGTTATGTCTAACGCTCATGTTATAAGGGGCTATTGCCACCAAACGGGGACAAATCGATGACATTGACACCGACTTGTCATTTATAAAATCCTGTGCTAGTACCCAATGACACTTGGCCCAACCTGGTGTCGAACCCGCACTCAGCAGTATCGCTTAAAATCGCAAGTTAATCGAGTCCTAGAGGTTCTGCCCCACTATAAGAGCGGAGGGACGATTTATCAATAAAATGTGATAGTCCATATGTATAGTATCGCAGTTGTAACGTGTATGTGTTTTGCTCAGGACAAGAAGCCACAGCACTCATTCACGCTGAACGGCACCGTATCGAAGGAGATGCGCGTCATGGGCCACGGCTCGCAGCACGGCAAGCACTCCTCCAAGTAAGTATCTCATCATCATCATTCCTAGCCCAACTTCACCTACTGCGGGGCACAGGCCTCTCTTTGTTTGCGCCAATCTCCACTCTCCGCTTTACTCAGCCTCCTCCCAGTTTTATCGGAGATGGTAACATTGTTGTCTCCCTTCACCACCTTCATTAGTTCATCATATGACTAACAGCGTCATTCATCGGACGTGTAAGCAATCGACGATGCTTGACGTCTTCGCTTGTATTGCACGTAGACAATGCTCTTATTGACCGCAGTGAAGTCAATCAATGGCGAAAAGTGTGGGCATTGTTCACAAATAAAACCGGCCAGTGCATGTCGGACCACGCACAATGTGGTGTTCCGTAGTTGCCCATCAAAATATGTGAACTTACTAAACTGATTAACCACCCTGCCTACCTGCCTTCGAACTATGATTTTTATTGAAAAAACTTTTTTGCAAAAAAAAAACCGACTTTAAAAACACAAAAAAAAATTAAAAAACGAAAAACACAAAAAAGTGAAAAATAAACTTCACAAGAAAAAGCAGCTTCTGAAATCGGTGGCAAAAAAAACGAAATCAAACAAACAAAATGTCATAGCGTGATAGTTTTTTTTTATTTTACAATTTCTAGTTGTAATATCTTAAACAAATATTTACTATACATTTAACATTAAACCAAGAACCCTAACCCTTTACTTTCATGATTCCCTTATTATTGCTTTCAACTCCTAACCGTTTAGGAGTAGTACCTTCCATAATCAGCTTACCTAGATAACCTGAAAGAATACAACCATATATACGTCCCCATAATATTTTACTAAAGAATTATGCTCCAACTCTTAACCGTTGAGGAGTTATACCTTATATCATCAACTCATCAATATGAAGTGATGACTGCTAGATGCAAATACTTAAAAAACTTTAGAAAAAGCACCAAACACGTAATACGTGCCTATACAATTTGAGCGTTGCCCTCGATTTCTCTGGGATGCCATCATCAGATCCTGACTTGGTGACAATGGGACCACCTCGGGTCAACTTGATACCCTGAAAGAATGCAATTATCGCTCCATAAGTGAGTATAACTAAGAAAGAATTTTCTTTCATCTCCTAACCGTTGAGGAGTTGAACCTTTCATCATCATCAGCGAATTCACATGATATTATGATGGTCAGACGCAAATACTTAAACAGCTTTAAAAAATATATGAAATAAAACATCATATGTGCCTAAAAAATTTAAGGTTAAGAACCTCCTCCTTTTTGGAAGTCGGTTGAAAATAAAACAAACTTACATTTGCAGTTTTGAGACCTGCACTCCCATATATTATGTATAGGAAAATATTTCATACAAGTACATTTTATAAAGTTGGTCGACTATTCAGGGGCGTAGCTACCGCCGTATCTGCCGTATCAATTATACGGGGCCCCCGGGCCACGGGGGCCCCCGTCGTGCGTCAGCAAAATTTAATAAAGATTTCCCATTTTTTTTTTTAATTTCACAAATGACAAAAGTCAAAAAAGTTTTCCTGCGTAAAAAGCGTGCGTTCTAAAGTCATCACCAGCTATAAATGATTTAGTAAATCAATTTGCCGAAACAAGGCAAGGAGAGCGTATATTAAATTCGTATTGTTTGTAAACATTTTGCAAAAGTGACAGATAGATAATTATGATGAATAAATATTTCTTTTAATTTTATGTAAAAAATTTCTTTTCTTTTGTGACATATCTTTACCCGACATAAGGGGGCCCATACAAAT
Organism: Diarsia brunnea; assembly: GCA_949774965.1. Lineage (NCBI taxonomy): Eukaryota > Metazoa > Arthropoda > Insecta > Lepidoptera > Noctuidae > Diarsia > Diarsia brunnea. The sequence continues at coordinate 35,977,495 of OX458996.1, forward strand.
TTTTGTACGGGGCCCCGCCAAGGCCCGCTACGCCACTGCGACTATTACGCATAAACTTGTAAAGCCTACTTAGCTGTGACACTTTTCCTTTTATTTTCGTTATATAAATGCTACTACTATGAATATTTTCACACGCCCAACTCGTATAGGTGGTTTAGGTTGGCACACTTGAGTCTAACAAAAATTTTCACTTTAAAGCTTAATATTTCACAAACGAATCCCTTAATCGAAAAAATGTTTGAGCAAACTCGCAATATTTTTTAAAGACCGATCCAACGACATCCCAAACAATGGCTTACGCAAGAAAAAAAATATCATCCCCACTTTAATGTACATAATCACAATCATCCCCACTTTACTGGAAATACTTTATAAAAAAAAACAATATTTTACAACAGCACTTTGTCGTCGTAGCTCGTTTGTATGTTCATGCCAATTTACAGATTTCTAGTACTAAAAGTCTTTGATATATAGTGCGGACGGACGGACAGACAGACAGACGGACATGGCGAAACTATAAGGGTTCCATATTGACTACCCCTAAAAAATTACGACACAAGCAATAAAAATGCGAACACTTCAAACACAAAAGAACAAACAAAATTCAAAAGCGGTTTTCTCGTGAAATAACAATTTCTACTTAGAGATAAGGTTTCGGACTGGTGTGATTTTCTAAACATAATGTTCCTGAAAACCTAAAAAAGTCAATCAATTACAGTATCCCACTCACAGATATCACACATCAAATCACTATTGAAAGTTGTTGCGTGTATGCATTTCATTACTCGTGCACATACGAGTATAAATGGAAATAGTATGAATGGAAAAGTTACTGAATTCAAAGGGAACCGTAATCCTAATTAACTATGCAATGGGAACACAATCTAACTTGGCCGTTTCCTCGACTAACAAACTATAGACGTGACTGTTAGATCGTGAAATTGCAATCACGAGACACCCGACGCTCCTGCCCTCCTGCCCTCGTGGCCTCCTGCCCTCCTGCCCTCTTACCTGAGAACGATACAAAGTTGCTCCCGCCGGGTAATGGTAGCAGTTTACCGACAAATTATACTTCTTACAACTTCTACCAATTTGTTGAATCTCCGTGAATATGTGCATAACGTAGCAACTTACACAATGCATAAAGTATAGAGTAACTGTATTTGAGTGACAGTTTCTGCCAAGAAACTTACACAATGTCGTGGATCGGTGATCATTGCCTTTAAAGAATTTTGTGAACGAAATCGCGAATAGCAGCTTCCTTAACTCAAAACACAATCATATACACGAAAATACTGCCATAGAAGACAAGGCTACTATTAATTTCGTTGTCTAATTTGTTAGTTAATAGTTGAACTTGCAAGTTATCGCAACAAACCCTTGTAATTCGCCGTCGCAAGTTGCGGCCACTCCTGCCCGCGTCCCGCATCCCGCGACGGACGACGGCGGCGGAGCGACGACGGCGACGTTACGTCTCATTGTGTGCGACACAGCTAACTAATGCCCGGCGATGCGGCCGTCCGTTTGTCAATACAACACGTATAAAGTGCCGCCAACTTTATTACACTTTGCCAGGAAACTGACTAAGATTTAGTTCACCGAGATACTTCTGACGTATTGTTGGGGCAATTTTAAAGACTATAACTATAATTATTGTTAGTTCTATCATATTATTTGCAAAATAAAATATAAGAATGTTTCAAAGTACCAGGTTAGGAGCACTTTATTATTTGCATAATTATGATATGCTGGTCAGGAGAACTGTCTGTATGCTGTCTGCTGCCCCCGATAATTCCGAACAGACGAGGAGATTGCCTCTAGCGAGATTATTCTCAATCATTCTTAAGAGCCGCTAAAACTTATTAAAATTTGAACAAGGGAATTTTGGTTTAAGTGTCTGGTGAGAAAATCAAGCATTTGTATCCATTAGTACAGCGCCGGACTAACCTTCACACCGCTGTGCACACCATCTTTTCAGTAGTTCCGTACAATTGATAGACTTACATTGTAACTTAATGAACTGCAACCTTAACTAGGTTGCAGTTCTGTATAATCAATGGAAATTGTATGCCAGTCCACATTGCGCGCATGTGTGTGGCGCACGTCGGTTCGCACTCAGTGTCGCACGTGCATCCGATGCAATTAACGCAATCAATCATCCATTGAGCGCCGCACGCCGCCTCCCGACGGTGTCCTACAGGGGCTCACCTGATCGCCGGTCACATTGTGCACTAGGCTTTACACTCCATGTTTGTAACATCAGCAGACACACTTACAATCCCTATCATTTTACCAATTATTCAGTAGTGCACAGTTAACTGCACTGGCCTGTAGTTTCAATAGAATGCGATGCCAGCTTACACTGGTTTTGCCACCGCAGACAGACAGTCGACAGCACGATACTTTATACATGTTTCCAAGCAGACGCACGTTTCCAAACTGAAATAGCAATGAATTTTCATTTACTGCAATGTGTTTCAAAATTAAAAGGATTGTCTTTCCAAGACGGTCCATATCTACATAAATTGTCAGTGGAGACTGGTCATCTCTTAGTTCCCATGGTTTATTATTCTTTTGATTTGTTTATTATATCTTTTTACTCCGAACGCTCTTAACTTGCACGTCTTACTACATAGTTCTCACATAATATAGGTACCATCTCAACATGAATGATGTAATGTACCAAAATTTTGTAACAATATTCTGATTTAAAAGAGTTTCCATGGAGTTTCTTGCCCGTTCTTCTCCATAGAGATCTACGCTAGGGAATGGGCAACTACAGTACTTTCACAAGTTATTATGCCTTGTGACTGTGTCTGCAGCTTAGTTTTATGTATTGTTTTTCTGACGTTCAAAAGTCCCTGTAATGGTTTAATTGAAATAAATGCTTTGAGTTTGAGTTTGACAGGGTAGAGTTAAGTATGATCCAGGCAATAGCTGCTGATGTTCACACTGCAGCAACTGCAGCTTACATTATAACCTCATTACGCTTGTAAATCCGTGATTCCTCTAATTTCCAGAAGTATTAGTGGAATTATCTAATTGATACTGCCCTGCCGTAATCCCAACGTTAACAATGTCGGCGCATAATAAATTTGTGTTTGCGCATTGTTTGTGTCGTATTATAACGGTGACACTATGCATTAATATGTACAGATTGTACGATTTATATAATAGTAGTATTATCTAAAAGGATTGTTCAATAACAAACATTAAACATTTGTAAAAACTTAAGGCCAGCGCACACGGCACGCGCACGGAGGACGGCAGCGATCACACTAAACAATACCAATTATTTCATTTTAAATAATTATGTAAAATCAAAAATTAGAAAAATGTTTTTGCCTGAGACAGCAGGCGCTTGAAAAAATAATTTAATAAACACATTGGCACAGCAGCAGTGACGCAGTGCACGTACCTACATCTATTACTTGTTCGTTTTTAGGGTTCCGTACCTCAAAAGGAAAAAACGAAACCCTTATTGGATCAGTCGTGTGTCTGTCTGTCTGTCCGACCATCCCCCCTCCCTCTTTATCTTTGAAATTATTGAGCAAATTTTGAAAAAAACACAACAACACTCATAGATTACAGGAAATCCTATAAGAAGTCAATGGTGCAAAAAAAAACATGCAAAATCACTCAATATCTACTACAATGGTACGGAATTGCAAGTCCGACTGTTTTTTTAATACAAGTTCAAAAGCTGCATTTCCGTGCGGTTGTGTTGCATTGAAACGCGAATCAACCCGACATTTCTTATTAATAATATATTTATAGCTCGTAATAACATGTCCATTGCTCCAACCTTTAGGTAACTCACAGCCACGTCACACGTGTCAGATAGAGTGCTTCGTGGTTGTATGGAGCACGGCCATCGTAGAAACTTATTGACCCACTTCAGCAGTGTGATAGCACAGTCTTCTTACAATCACCCTCAGGACGAATTGCACCGTACAAACTGAACGCGTTCGGCAAATTTAATGTTTATAACACAAATGTCAACCATGTCTCGACTGACAGCTGTTGTTTTGTGAACGTGTAGCGACTGTTTGTTTTGATACCTGCTTACCCTCGCACAGCTCGGTGCTCACCCACAGGATCGGCGTGGATGCAGGCAGCGAGAACAAGAAGCCGGAGGACGAGGTGAACGAGTACCTGATGAAGGCCATCGACGCGCGCTCCACGGACCGACTGCGCGCCGAGCACTGCCGGCCCTGCACGCTCACCTTCCGCGACGCCAAGCTCGAGCAGAAGGTATGTACTCAACTATGCATTGCAACCTATGTCACACAATTACTGACTCAATTATACACGCACCGTCTTCTCAGCCACTCCGCCTCCGACTGAAGCTACGTCCATCACTACCATCACTGTCTGTTTGTGCTGGGGAAATCTCGGAACAGATTCTCTTACGGTTGTAACCAATATCAAGAGGTACCCCTCGATATCTATCCTGCAACTGAGGATAGATACTACGGTCTACCTAAATTGGTTTCGAGTGGCAGGCGTGACGTGAAAGCGCGCCATTGTCGCCTTGGATTTGGAACGACAGTAAAGTACGACAGTGTCAGCTAATCTTTATTTTCACGGAGAAGTTTATTGACGTCTGGTATTTTCGTTGGATATAGCGAGTATTTGGCGCGTAATGACAATGCTGCCACCGCGTAGGTCACTTGGCAGACCCGGTCGTTGCCTCCTTAGAGCTGATGTGAACAGTAGGTTAGATCGTTAGGTAGTTCCTAGCAGGTGTAATCTGTCGGCGGCGGTGGGTCAGTCGTGCGTATGCTTCTACTTTTTAGGCAATAATAAATCTATTAATACAGTACCAACACATAGTAAGTACCAGAGTTAAGTGTTTTTTCGTAGAGTAGTAAATAGTTACTTTCCTCCCTCAAAATTTTCCCTTCAAAATGTTCCAGTGTAAAAGCCCGCCCCGTTGAACACAATTCAATTGTATAAAGTTCCTTCTCGCGCAAATTTTCATATCCGCAGACGAGCCAACATTTCATAATATTTACCACTCACACGGCGCGGCGGCGTTTAGATGCACGCAACAATCGCGGCATGCTACAGAAGTACCGCGCGTCACGTGATCACGACCCAGCGGACATAAAGGAGCCTACCCTTGCTAGAGCCAGCTCAACCAGCCCCTAAATATTCTCTCTGCTGCCCCCCTCCCCCAGTGACGTCCTAAGCCTAGGTCCGGAATCTCGTAGACTGAACTGCAAGTTGCCACTGACAAAAAAAAAGTTAGTTGCACTCTTGTGACGACACCATCTGCAGATGTAGCTCAACTGTTTTGCTTTGTAAAAAGTTAGCCGCGAGTGCTGAGCTAACGACGTGAACCCTCTGACAGTACCGCTGTCGCCGAGCGAGCGTAGGGCGGAACACACCCCGAACGTTTCCAACACGAGTTTATTCCTCGCTGCACATGTCATATTTTGATGAGAGTCACTGCTTTGCAACCTGTTCGCCTCTTAGTCAAATAAATGTCACAATATGGTCGTGCAAGTTTACATAATCATAGTAAACATAAAGTACGATTATATAACAACTGGGCTTTTGTATAAAAATAAAGGTTCGACTATTATGATTTTGTCCTTTTCCGTGTGTGTGAATTCATATATATACGAGTATGCCGGCTTCAAAGAATTGAAAGAAAAATGACAGGACTTAAGTACGAAGCAATTTATGCTTTAGATGCGCGATTGCGGAAACGCGACTCTGGGCCGTGGAAACAGATATAAATTAGAATGAAATCTCCAAAGAGCTGTACTTAAATGTTGTGACATGTACTCGAATATGTACCTACCGTATTACTTTGGCAATAAGTTCGAATATATTCAGCCCAAAATTCAGCTACATGAACTCAGCATCAGATATTGAAATAATACGCGGTACTTAGCATATTGGTGGTTTGTACCAACGCGGCAACGCTTAAACTATAAAACCCATACTATATGTATGTATGTGTGAAATGTGCCGCTGTTATTGTCACGCACCTGCTCCTTGCCAGTACAACGCCGAGCGCGACCGCATGCTGAAGGTGTACTTCATCTGCTCGCTGGCCATCTACCTCGCCGGCGTCGCCATCCAGGTCGCGGCCTACAACCTGTAAGTACATACCCCGTGGCAATGACTTTTTTTTTTGGCGGGTGGAAAATCATTGGCTCTTGGGCAGAGCGGAAGGGAGTGTGAAACTTCTACGGACTAAAAACCACCCATGTTCTTCCTTAGCCCTTGCGACGAGGTCGCGGTATCTCTTTCGAACTACCTGCAGCTCCGACGGACGTCGGCCCTTCCGTGTTGCTGACATCTACCCCGTGGCAATGCCTGAGGAACCATTTCTAATATATTATAATTATCAAGCCTCAAAAAAATATTATTGAAAGGAAAGCACAATTAACAACTCTAGATAAAGGGCACCTTCATTGAAAGAGCTCAATTGCTTCGGTGTGTCATAATGAGCTGATATCCTCTTTAAAGGGACACTTTTTATTTCCATACTCCTAATATTGAAAGTAGTAAAACGTTCAAGGTTACAAAAGACGTCGGCTCTGCTCGTCCAGTGCAGCGTTCTGAGCCAATGAACCGATTCCTTCCACACGATCACACGCATTATGTTTTGTTAAACAAGTCGGTCTAGTGCGACTTTATTGATGGCTTACATTTGAGCTTGTGTGGTGTGTTCAGGTCTCCGCTGGGTATTGCGGCTATCATCGTTGCTGGGCTCGTCATCTCGTCGTTCACGTATCTGATCGTCTGCCTGGATTTCGCAGTGAGTACTTGCCCCACAATTATTGAGCGACAAGTCATAACCATTGTCTTGCCCTTGTCCCTGGTTACTTGGTATAGACGCAACACGTTTTGTTTTTTTTCATTCTTCCTTGTCAACCATCATACCTACTGGTACATATTTAGGCGGACCAAATGCCTTAATGCAGTCTCTACCAGTCAACTTTCATCATTGTTGTAATTTTTTAAATCTTTTTCTTTCACAAACCATCCATCTTCTCTGAGGTCTTCCTCTCCCTCCTTTCTTAATACTATCTAGGCTTGCTGCTGATGTTAAGCGATGATGCGGCCTAGGCTGAAACACGCTTGTCAAGAACAAACCGGTTCACTCACACTAACAAAGAAGCTGTATCGCGCTCTATTTCCATCAAAACGTGTATTTCGTGAGTGTGCTTGTAATACGCGATACCGAGCAGTGCAGCATAGGGCGCGCTCGTGCCACGTGCCACGCGCCACCTGCTAACGTGTCTTGTGTTGTAGCACGCCAACGAGCGCGTGCGGCGCGTGTCCCAGCGCGTGCACGACAACCGCACGCTGTCGCAGCTGATGTCGCTCGTCGTGGTCATCGCCTTCGCCGTGCAGATCCAACTGGTCATGGTCAGTGTTCAACACCCAACATAACCACTGCTTTACATTATCACTAACAACTATTTAGATACTTTCAAAAAGTCTGTGTGTGAAACTAACCAATAATATCTTATTATCTACGGTTTGAGCTAAACCAGGTGTGTCGTTAGTTTTACGCATATCACGCACATCTCTGATTAAAATGCAGCCATTGACTAAACACATAATTGTGTGCCATTTGAGTAGAAGTTAAAAATATCGTTGAAATTGAAGTTTCCATTATTACCTGTTGCGTTGTATTCGAAGTTTAAGTTCTGACCGTGTCACATGGTGAAGGTCAAATTAAAAGTTTTTATTTGCCAAACATTGGTGTAAATATAAAGTTCAAAGATCTCTCACGTACTAATATTAAAACACAATAATTAACAGAATTAAATTTAGTTAAAAGGCGGTAGCAGATATCAACCATAATTTATTTCTTAATAATATTTCTTGTTTCTAAATTGAAATTTCCATAAATTGTAGGTTGAGAACGTGTTCCTGTCGTCAGGCGAGCGCGACGTCAACGCGACGTTCACGCAGCCCGGCGACTTCCACTATTGCCCACATGACACCAATGAGGTAAAACATACATGTCAACTGAAATGACATGTCTGGTATCTTTGATATCTCCTGGCTTGACCAGAAGCCTCGGAGATCTTACGACATAACAGTCACCGCTATTCCGTCGCAAACAACTCATCTTATTTTAGCGAGTGCAAACACAGAGCTCATAGGGGGCGAACATTATTTATGTATTTTTTGCGTATGGAAATCCTTATATAATTGACACGTCGTTTGTCACGCTCCCCCGGACAGACGAATCCCACCCAGCCCACAAGAAACATTACGCATATTCCTCGCTATGTCCTTACTCAGTCCCGATATGTTCGGCAGCACTACCTGCAGCTCACGCTCCTGGCCATGTTCCTGTGCGCCGTGCACCAGATCCTCATCACCGTGGTAAAGCTGGCGCTGCTGAGCGCCACGGCCGCCGCCTACATCGCCGTCACCACGTACCAGCACCTCGCCCACCCACAGCTCTTCTTCGACTACCAGTGAGTGTCTTGCCCACATGTCAGCTAATTATCCGTCTCTAAATACAGTGCTACACGGATCTTCAATGACATTGTCGCTGTTAGTAAACATTATGTGTATGTAATTGTGTAGGGAAATAGTTTCCAGAAAACAAGGTAGTGGCGTAAGTTTCACTACGGCCACGCACTATAAAGGCCATGGAGCACTGTCATATCTGAATCAAAATTACGTTAATAAAAATAAAAAAATAAAATGATTCATAATTATATACACATATTAAGGTATTCATATTATAACGTTTATATATTTTTTCTTAAATCTAAATACTAGGTAATCCTGTGTTTCAGGCGATTGTAGGAATCTAACAAATAATCACAAAATATATTAACCTTATAATTAGGTAGGTATGTAAACAGGTGTATAAAATTAAAGTTAAACTAATCTTAACTTAGTTAAGTAATTTAACAAAACACTAATACGAACAATAATTATTTTAAAACAAGTAATAACTTCTCTGTATCGTCATACGACATAGCTTGGAGAGCTTCTTTTAGGGTTTTTTTACAGTCACTATAATTTAAGGAGAAGATGTTACTTTTTTGATTCAGTCTGTTATAGAGGAGCGGTCCGTTGTACATATAAAATTTAGCTGTGAAAGCATGTTTTGTACTTTTTTGTGAGCAAACTAAATCTTTCCGTCTCCTTATAATATTGATGGCAGGCCAATATAAATTATAGACTCAAAATTGTCGGCTCTTTCTCCCATAGACACCACTGTGGCCTGGACTGGAACCAGCAGTGGACCAACATCGTGATTGCGCTGGGCGCCACGGTGGCGCTACTGCTGCACTCGCACCAGACCGAGAGCACCTACCGCCTGGACTTTATCTGGAAGCTGCAGGCCAATGGTACGTCACAGCGTCAGTCGCAGTCAGTGCCTAGAGATAGGTACCTACAACATCGTCATCAACTGTTTTAGGGTCGGTCTTCCAGTCTAACCGAATACGCGGGACTCATGCATTTTCAAAGATTATTGAAACAACACTTACCCGTGATTTACAGAGTGTCTTATATAATTTAGTTATTGAACAAAAGGTTTTGTTTCGTTGCTTTAGAGATGTATTACGGTCGCCATTGCGTGGTGATTTAATATCGTACCAGTAAGTAAGTGTGGTGTTGCAGACGAGAAGGAGGAGATGGAGCACCTGGAGGCGTACAACCGCAAGCTGCTGGCCAACATCCTGCCCGAACACGTGGCGCAGCACTTCCTCTGCTGCGACAAGAACATCGACGTGAGTATACCGTCGTCATCATCCACAGCCACACTATGACACCCGCTCCTGCAGTGTGGTATCGAGGGAGTACCCATGTCGTGTTTGCAGGAGCTGTACCACGAGCAGTGCGAGTCGGTCTGCGTGATGTTCGCGTCCATCCCCAACTTCTCGGAGTTCTACGTGGAGCTGGAGGGCAACAACGAGGGCGTGGAGTGCCTGCGCTTGCTCAACGAGATCATCGCTGATTTCGACGAGATCCTCGCTGAGGAGCAGTTCAAGTACATCGAGAAGATCAAGAGCACCGGCGCCACGTACATGGCCGCCTCGGGTACGTCTCATAGTCCGTCACCTTATCTGCATTTGGTTATGTCGTACCATTAGACCGTGAGGTTGAATCGCGACGAAGTCCGATTGTGTACACATTTGATTGATTTGATCAGTCTGCTGATCCTAATATTTGTGATGGAGGGATTGGCATCACAAAAGTTGTGTTAATTTATTTCCAGGGCTGACGGCAGCCACCTGCGACCTGCGCGGCTTCCGGCACGTAACCGCGATGGCGGACTACGCGCTGCGCCTGCGCGAGCAGCTACAATATGTCAACGAGCACTCTTTTAACAGCTTCCGTATCCGAATCGGTAAGCAGAGCCCTGTCCGAGCGCGAGCAGCACGCTACGTGAGCCGCGATATAGCGCGCTGTTCAGTCGCGACGAGGGCTATACGTGCAAGTGGCCCCCAAGGGCGGATCCAGGATTATTTTAATTTATATTATTTTAATATGAACGAGGTGTCATTCGATTCGAAATAGTGTATCTGTTTTTTGAAAAGAGCCGCTTGCAATTTTTTTATTCTTTTTTATTTAAAAAAACGTGCCCCACACTAGGAATTTCTCCTGTATCGTGGGTATGTTCACAAACATTTAAACACACATACAGAAATACCCAGAGCCGAAACAACTATCTGTAGGCCATACAAATATTTGTTCCGTGCGGGGATCGAACCCACGTCACGCAGCTCAGCTGTCCAATCGCTCAGCCACTGCACCAACCGCGCCGTCAATTGCAAAAGTTATAAACATTGACTGAAACATAAAATGGGGTTTGGTTTTCTGCAAATATCTTTAAAACAGTTTGACATTTTTTCAATTTGAAAAAAGATAATGATAAATAAACGCACAAGAGTTTCACTTCATTGTGTGTGTTCTTTCTGTTATTTCATTAATATATTTTAACAACTCTGATAATTTGATTTGCTTATAAGTATGTACTTTGATGGAAACTCCATAATCCGCCCTTTTAACAATTCAATTTAAACAATTCGCGCAGGGGCCACCCCTGCGCGAATTGTTCGTACTCATGTGCCACACTGGCTCCTGCGACCGTTGCGCTATAACACAAGTAAGACACGAGTGAGGAACGCGGTTTGTTTGCTCTCGCAGGCATCAACATCGGGCCGGTGGTGGCTGGCGTGATCGGCGCGCGCAAGCCGCAGTACGACATCTGGGGCAACGCCGTTAACGTGGCCTCGCGCATGGACTCCACCGGACTGCTGGACCACATCCAGGTGTGCACACAGGCGCTATTTCCAGCAGAGCCTTCAGATTATTTTTGCATGTGCAAATAACATAATTTAACTGACGCATGTGCATATTGTGATGAGAAAATAAACATATTGTTATATTGAATGTTCACATGCGACAGTTAGCTCCGCCGTGAGGCATGCGCGCGACCGGAGGACGCGGTATACGTGTGGTGAGCATCGGGCGACTGATATAGACGTGTGTACAGGTGACGGAGGAGGTGAACGACATCCTGTCGTCGCGCGGCTACCGGCTGCAGTGCCGCGGCACCATCGACGTCAAGGGCAAGGGCAACATGCTTACCTACTTCCTCGAGGGAGTGGGCGACTGCGTGGTGCCCGCGCCCGTCGCCATTGACATCTACAAAGTACGCATGTTTTCACTTTGTTTCACAACATGGATCACTTTAGATCACCTACAACTATAAAAGAGCCTATGCGCGCAGTGCGTTGCCGCACGGCGTCGCTGCCCACCCACCCGGGTATCATCAAATGGGCAGAGCGAAAGGGAGTGCCAGACTTCTACTGACTAAAAACCACCCATGCTCCTTCTTAGCCCTTTGTGTCGAGACCGCGGTATCTCTTTCGAACAACCCACAGCCCCGACGGGACATAAATATAACACAGCTCACATATCGTTTTTGTATTTTCCAAAAGTAAAATTTGCAAATTATCATCATCAGGCATCGATTAACCAGGTTAAAGGTTAACTAACTGGTTAGATCTATAACTCACATGTTTGATTAGTCAGCCTAACCCTTATAATAGGTATAATTATGAGTTAACCATTCATATATTACTGATTAACCTGTTATTTTCCATATTATTATATTTTGATGTACAAAAATGAACTCTGTGCGTGAACCGGTTTTTATAGGCTGATTAACTATAACGTAACATCACGTCTGTAATCCCCGAAGGGTTAGGCAGAGGTGTAACTAACTGTACGCCCACATTTCGATGTAATAGGGTTCGAGCGTATTGCCTCGAACATTTCGAAGGAAGCTAAATGACCCACCACACGCGCCAATGACCCACCACACGCGCCACCATCAGTGAGACATTTCAGTAACCATGACTTTCTCTCAAATGGCTGGGCATTCAAATCAAGAGGAGACGAAGGTTTCCAGTCAATGAAAGCGTTCTAGTATACATAGTAATCACACAATATAGACTATACGATTTGATTATAGTACTAAACACACCGCATTAATACAATACAAAGTTAGTTGTACAATCAATATAACTGTTTAATGCTATCAATTTATACGCCATGTCCTTGTGGAACAGAACCAGCATTGGGCCAAGCATTTTCATCATCATCATCAGCCATATTATGCCTGCCTTAAGTTCTGGCAGTAAAGGTTAAGATGTTCTCGTGGTGTTGCAGAACCCGCAGCCGTCCACGTCGGGCACGAGCCACGTAGTGCTGATGGAGTCGTCCACGCGGTCAGAGCACCGCCCTCTCGAGACGCTCTCGGAGGGTCACACCGACGAAGACGGCGGTCCCTCCCCACACGCCTCCATCCCACGAGGTGAGCTGGCCTCCACGAAGCCACCAGGAGTGTTCAAGTCATAATAATATGTAGTCTGGCCTTGTCAACGTTAACTACACAAGACAGAGGTTTGCAGGTTATGAAGATAACTTGTTAAAGTACATAAGAGTATATTACGCATGCGCCGGTAAACACGCACAGAAAGGTCGCATAGAGAAACATTTTTGTTGAAGCAGCTAGCAGTGGATGGTATCTCTTTGTTAATAATGTGCTATGAATTAACTTTTCTTTATAGATTCTCATAGCACAACACAGATATATAATATTAACAATGGTAATGAAATTTTTCAGAGAGCGACGGCTCAGTGAGCCCGAAGCTGGCGAACGGCGGCGGTGGCGCGTCGCGGGAGAGTATCGCGGAGGCAGTGCGCGCGCGCGTGCGTCGCCGCCTCGAGCGGCCGCTGTCGCTGGCAGACCAGACCGGCATGCCCACACTCACCTCGCTCGTCAACTCAAAGGCGTACTCCACCGACTTCGAGCAGATGTCACGACACGTCAGCGACACCAAGAACTTGTCGCTGAATGATGTGAAGGGTGGCGTGGTGGAGTCGCGCAGCAGCGGTGATATCGAGGCGCTACTGGACAGCACCGGCCCCCGGCGCGCCGCCAGCCTCGCTGACTTCCTGTTCCGCCGCAAGCAGACAAAGCTCAGCGCGGCCGTGGTCAACGTCATCGAGAACCCGATGACCGCCATGTACGACAGCGAGAGAGGCGCCTCCCCAACGCACGAGGAGTCTCTCGCCGGCTAGACATCCCCGGACCGACGACGGCCAATCGGCGCCGCCCGGAGCCCTGCCGCTGCTGTGTCGGTGACCGCCCTCACCTGTGCCTACGAGCTGGTTTTGTAATGCTTTTATAGTTATCGACGGCGAATAGGTACAGCGTCAGAGCATCATTTGTAAATATGAATAGACACAGCCCCGGCAGAGATCTCCTCGCGACAAAGAATTGGTCTCAAAGTCAAGACAATGGTATTGAGCAAGCTTCTTCAGTGGTCTCTAAGACTATTGCTACTTACTAACAAGAGGCAAGAGATTACTTAAATTTATATCGTTTTGTTTAAATCAGCTGCTTTCTGCTTTCTTTGCCATCTTCGAATTCGAACTTCAAGGAGGACTCTCACACACATTAGTTATTAAATGAACAACTTTAACCATCTCGCTGGAGCGGCTTAGTCTGTGAACAGCTGAAGAGCTTCTCAACAACCATTGTGCTGATGATGCACCCATATAACGACTTGTTCCCGGAAATGATCCCACCATAAGACTGCCCGGCGCACGCGCCGCCCGTACCACTGAAGTCAACCCCTCGGCATTGACACAACATCTTGCTCTCTCGGACCGAGAAACCGGCCCGAGAGTCAGCAGATATGACTCGTGACCAGCAACCGCGAGGAACCGTCGGCCGGAGCGAGCTGATCAGCCAGCGACATTGTGCTAAAATGTATTGATATAAGTGTAGTAACGCGGGCCCGGCCGCGGTTCCCGACGTCGAGTCCTGCTCACCACCACACAGAGAGCGTTAGGTTTAAGTATTTACATAGATAAGGATTGCAGTTGTGTATACGTACACAGTTACAAGAGAGTTGGGATATACCTATGAACGATTTTTAAAAAGTTTGCTAATTAGATTCTGTAGAATTGTAACATGTTTCAATAGAAGTTGTCATGCTGAAGAGGTACTGTACCCAGGACCCTACGCCCAGCGCCTGTCTGAGCGCCTTCCCCTTGTAGAGCATCCTGCATCATGTGGCACCTCTTACCACTACAATGTAACCTTAATCAAATAACGAGCTTATAGTAACGCATAGTGAGGTAAGACATGATAGTATTGCGACCGGCGCTGCCCGGCGCTGCCCGGCGCGGCCCGGCGCTGCCCGGCGCGGCCCGGCGCTGCCCGGCGCCACCCGACGTCTTGGACACTTTAAGCTTTAATACACTGTGCTCCTTTCGGCGGACGGAGAGCTACAGTCAAAACGTGTCGTTCGGTTAGACGATTAAATTTTCCAATCCAAATTTGGTGCTTTTGGAGGTTAAGACTTAAAGTTTGTAATCTCATGGGGTGTAACCTTTGAAATGTTCATATAATCGCATGGTGTAATAAAGACTTTGAAGTCCCAAGTCATTGTGTCGGCCGATCAGCCGGCAGCCGTAGGAACTGTTAATCTCAATGTATTTGAACTGATTAAGTATTTATAATATGTATGTTAGGTTTTAATGTGTGTTTACAAGTACTTATACAACTTACGTTTAAGTACGTCCTGGATACAGGACTCGCTATGTGTATTGAGAAGTTAATGTATCGTAAGATTTAGTCAGGGACAGCAGCACGCCCGTCGCCTCGCCCGCACTGGAGCGATATGCGCTCGGCACAGCACCGCGTGCGAGTGTGAGGAGCGAGGCGATCGCGTTACGGGTAATTGTAGCATCACAACCAAAAATAGTAGCCAAATAATTATATAAATGTATACGATTAATGTAAATGTAAACAGTTCGCTGCAAGTCTTTAATAGTCAGTTGGTGCACCGTCGTCCGTGGTGGTCTTAGTCAGTTGCAATGCTGGCCCTTTCGAACGCTTTGGTAATGGCTGCGTATTGAGTGTCACCTCCGGCTGGTGTCGGTTCAGATGGTTTATCATCGGTTGCTTCGTCGATTCATTACGAATGTCGCGGTAAGGCATCGTCTAGGTACGAGTGTCGCTCAGAAGCTAGTTTCTTTTAGTAAAAGAGTTGGGATCTCGTCAGTTGCACATTGTCGGTACTTTCGAACGCATAGGTAAAGGCTGCGTACTGAGTGTTTCAAGTCTGGAATCTTAAGCGGAATGACAGGTAGTAGGACGGTGCACCGTAGAGTAGATCAATTCGCATCCATATCTATCTGCTTACATCAATGTGGTAGTTTGCTTCTCCCGAGCAGCTCCACCGCTCGCTGAGCGGGCTCAGGCGCCCTTTCCCTCCGTGTGCACACCGACTCTACTCCGACCAAGCTCCCGGGTCCAAGCTTAATACAACTATATTTTAATATATCTTTATGAACTGTACATTTTAGTTTTAATATACTAAATAATGAATGCGTGTTCTTCTATAGCAACTACGTCGTATGTAAGGTTTCGCGCAAGGCACACAGGGCTCTCACTTACATATCAAGTCACACTTCGCTAACGAACAGAGACTTGGCAGATACTATCGCACCAGCAGCTAGGGTTGATGGCTCTCCTGCACAGCAGTGTAGTAGTCAGGCGTGCCCCCCCCCCCGACCACCACCCCTCCCTCCCCGCTCGCTGTACCAACGTGCACCGGTAGCAGGTACACGATACATATTATAACGTGCATGTTTACAGTAGCTGTTAGTGTTAAGTACCACAAATACAATGACATGCTGAATTGTTGAGACGGAGCAGTAAGGGAGGCGCGTCAACCGTTGTAGCTACCGTCAATACTTTTCCTTTGAATTGTTGTGTAAATCCGTGGACAATGGTGTGGGTTATATGTTTACCTATTTGTGCAACGATTCATAATTGTTAAACTTAACATGTAACTGTTTTTTGTCCCTAATAAATAAAATAAAATAAAATAAATGCTCCACCATTTCTTCCAAAACATGAATTAACGCTCTGATAACTACCGTGGGCGTCACAGCACGTCATGTCCTTATTTATTTTTCTTTCTTAAGTAAGTGATGAATAATAAGGACAGTCCCGTGAATATTTCCTGTGGCTACAACGGTGCAGAGTTTGGTTGGCTTCACTGCCCCACTTCAACAATCCAACTTGTTTAATTACTGTCGCCAGGTGATGTATCCTTATTTTACTGTGATGTTACGAATGAAAATTATTTAATATAGTAATTATTTAAGATACCTACATTATTCCAAATAAAACTTGGTTCATGTTTCGTCGTTTATCCACTATGAGCAAATGTTAATTACCTTCATAATATTCTACATATTAGAGAAATTTATCACTTTTGAAAGTATTTACCATAGACTTTTCCCTGTTTACCCATTTTTGATCCAATGTTTCGGGCTAACAATCTGGCACCCTATTAATCCTTAGGATATTTAAATTTGAGTAGGTAGAACAAAAAAAAATAGGTATTTTTGATGTCGTATATTATCAAATAAATGCTATTATTATTAATGATTAGACAATTTGTGCCAATCGTGAACGACGCGACGTCTCATTTTGCTAAAAAGGCCACACTCGACCCGCGGTCCGCAATGTGTGCACATACTACGTACGCGGCGGCATGCGCACGTGTGGCTCACGCGAGACGTTCCGCACTCCACCACGCACGCCACGCTAGTCACTACGACCACCTCCAGCGAACAAATATACGAACTCAACAGTACACTCTGAACAAATTATTGTCGTATTATTAACATATTATTAAGTACAGACCTATGTAGTACAGTACCTACCTACACGGATTAATTCATCATTTAAGTAGTTTTAGGTAAGTTTATTTCGTCTACGGTTCAATGCAATTCTTAATAAATAAGTACCTTATGTGACCTAAGTGAATATGTGACCAAACGCGTAATAGTAATATTTGCAGTGTTGCGTTTACCCCTCCCCGACTCGCCGCCGCGCGCCGCAGTGTATCACACAACATCGGCATCATCATCGAGTTGTATCGTTCGTTAAAATGGCGGCGTGTCCGATCGTACCTCTTGCACGACATCAGCTCGTGTATTCGGCATGAGTTGCTCGTCAGTACCTATAAATTTAAAGTATTAATACGTGTATAACGTTGCAGTATTCATTAGTATTATCAGTGTAACGTTCAGCTGAAAGTAAGTAGTGTTCGTGCGAGGTGAAGTGTTCTGTTCACTTCCAGATATTTTGCCCCCCCCCTCCCCAAGGTTCTGACCCCGTCCCCCACCCCCTTGTCACAATTCAATATCTCGATGTGCCCCATAAGTGTTAGCGAATAGCGTGGCTTGTATCGTAGCTCATAATGTTAATGATAATGTGATAATGTAACTTTCACTCTTCTCGAATAAGTTTCGGTTCGTGTTGATAGAGTCAGGCGGTTGTAGTCTATCACACTACGCCAGTCGGTCGTCGCACCGGCCAGCAGGACCCCTGCAGCGGCAGACCGTCACCCGCTTGAGAATCGCGTACTCGACGAGTGGTTTTCTGAATGTTGGGGCTGTAGGATGGGCCGGAGATAATCTTCAAGCGAATATTTCTCTATTCGTCGGGAACGTTCCCAAGCGGTGTGCAGTCTCCAAGTCGGCACGTGTACTGTACGCCGCGCCCCCGCGCCTCGTATACCTACGCGTCTGAGTCATCACACGATCCTTGTGTTCTTCTCTTTACGTAGTACTGTATTGGCGTCGTTTCTATTAGCAGATAAAAAACGATATACATAATACTATATAATGTTACCGAACACTTAGTTTCGCATATTTACATAATTTGTAGTCGGCAAGGCGCCGACGATCACCACGTCGCGCGTCGGTCGCTGAAGGCCTAATCTCTCGTAAACTGACGTCACGAATAGTCAGGATATGCAACAACTATAACGTTACTTACTTTTACTTGAGGTGCGAAAGTAATCACACGGTAATGCCCGTAACATTTGTGACTTTATGAGTATTTATATAAACTTTTGAAAACCCCTAAAGACCTGGCTTGTTCACTTTCACATTTAACGATAGAGCCGTGTGTGCTGTTGTATCAGGACAGTGCACCTTGTCAAGTCTTACTGCCGCACTCAGAGAGCTTGAATGATTACTTAGGCCATCACTTAGTAAAGGTTTTAACAGTTTTGTCATACAAAAGTATGTCAAATCTTTACTAAGTGACGGCATAAGTAATCATTAAATATCTCTGAGTACCGCAGTTAGTGTTAAGCAGCCGGCAGACAATGTTACCATGTCCTGGTAAAGTTAGTGGGGCTGATGATCGTTCCGGGTGATTACTTGAGCTCCGAGCGTAGCGGCACACCTACCTACTCAATGTTACCTACGCACTTGACACTTGAGGTGCTTGCGCATTCTATATGTCTCCGCTCTCCACGCATCAGGACGTTGTTGTCTTCATACGGCAGGAGGTTGGTTTGTGGCTACGCTCATTGTAATATATAAATGTCGATAAAGGTCAGCTATTATTCCGTTGATTTATTTAATTATTAAAATTAATGTTAGTTTTATTTTATAATAATTGTGTAATTTTAGAATTAATGTATTCTGTAAGATGATTTTGTACCTAGGTACAGTGATATTATTCTGATGCACGTTCGAAAAATGTAAGAAATCCTATATCTACTTGATCTAAGGTTCTGTAAGATTCTAACAAATGTCCAAGCAGTTTTCGATGACGGCAGTATGTATGAACATATCGCCGTCCAAACAGTTTTGCCGACGCAAGCAGAACATAATTAACTTGTATGTCGAAGCCTATATAGGTGGTCGCGCACCTGTCCATACCGTGCCCGCCGCAGTCTCCACGTTCAAAAGTGAGTGTTTATATGCTACCTCGCACACACATTTGAGACTCAGTACCAAAGTTACCGAATAGGTACACCATCCATGGGTGATCACCAGCATCGGTACGTGCGATAACATCGGGTGCGGACACCGATGCGGCCGGGTGCGAGCCTGTGCGACATGTTCGCGACCACCCTCAGTCAGGACTGCCTGCTGCGCTACCACTGCGTGCAATGCGCTTACAGCAAATCTGTTTGATACTTAAACCTATACTATACTAAGTGAACGTCATCTAGTTGTTGTATATTGTGACCGCCGCCGAGTTTTAGAAACGTATCTACTTGTAGACTTAACTTATCAATCTTTAACTGAAACATCCTACTTTAATGGGGGACAGTTGGAAGTGTCCAAAAATCTTAACGTAAGCAAAATTAACTGCAAAGACATGATAGTGAACCATCATTACCAACATCAAATTAAAATAACAATATACCTAATCGAAGGACTTTTACCTACGTTTAAATAGAATTTGGTTCCGAATGACAATGAATGAACGAACTGTTCCTCGCCACATTCAATTAAAGTAGGATGAACACTGGGTATCTATACCTATGTGTAATTTTGTAATATTTTGGAACGGCACTAAAACTAGACAAGTCCCGGAATGCAGTGATTTAGGGTCCCGACAGCGCTCGTCCGTTGTATCAGCGCCTTTGTTTCGCAGCAGCCTTTGCATAATTATATTAATGTAATTGTTACTACTGGCTCGCAGTTGACAATGTTGAACAACTATGTAATGAATGATAGGGCTCAAGTTACTTAACTCAAATTAAAATGGTCAACTAGACAGACGATAGGATGTAATCAAGGAAGCCCATTACTAGGTATATAATGTGTCCGTATGACAAGCTCGAGGATCGTATTGATTGTAAATATCACTTGAATTCGTGACTGCTGTGAGCTCGCCTGCGTGTGAAGCATTCGCTGGGGTCTACGTCCATCAACACATATTAGCTACGTATATATTGGCACTTTTTGACAATCCTGCAATCGTCACCAGGGTCACTAGGCCAGTGTGCCGCCATGCCGTGTTACCTGTGCACTGTGCAGCAGACACAGCGCACAGTGATCAAGTGGTTCACACTCAGTCCAGCTCACTGTTCCGTTTAACTAGTTAAGTACCTTTAATGTGTCGATTTCATAATTGTATCTATTGTGCTTTCCTTATGTTGTAATGTATTAGTTGCATTAAATGGTGTTACGTGTATCAATGCGTGTTTTATTTCCATTTAGTTAATCCACCTTGCCTAGATTGACTGGGCCATCACATCGCATTCGCCAATATTAAATAGCACATTCCAATGGCTAATCGCCATCGCATTGGCCAATGTGATGCGGTGGCCAAGTCAATCCATTTATTTAAAACATCAAAGATTTTTAATATAGAAATGGTCACTATAAGATGTTGTTAGGTTAGATTAATAATAATAACTGAAAAGATAGAAGGTCCCTTAAGTAGGGACAGAATAAATTAACTTACTTGTTATTACATGGATCTCACTACTTTTTGCGGTAGAAGAACTGAGTTGCGCGACTTGGCTTTTTTTACAAGTTGTGTTTTTAGTGGGATCTCAATTCTTTTTGTAGATACTTCTAATTAATCAACAATACTAGATTTATTCGAACTTGGAGCAGTCTTATTCATCGATTTGAAGAACTGCTAAGGTATTCGACAAGCCGAATCAAACGAGTCCAAACTTGGCGGGGTTAAGTCGTTTATAACGGAATTCTGATAATGGGCCATAGGGCCACCTTTCGGCTCCATCATCAGACCCTGGACATAATCTAAAAACAAAGTTCTCGTCAAGACGAATCAAACGAGTCTAAACTCGATGGGGTTATGACGTTCTGAAATGGATTTCCTATGGCAACCTTCCAGTTCCATCATCAGACCCTGGAAATAATCTAAAGACAAAGAACTCGTCAAGACAAATCAAACGAGTCCAAATTCGATGGGGTTGCGTCGTTTTATAACGGAGTTCCTATGACCACCTTCCAGCTCCATCATCAGTTCAGCTCTATATAATCATAATATTGCATTGTTAGGCGATGTACATATACGTGCAACATTTCAGATCAATCGGTGAAATTCATTCACTGAAAATGTAACTTTCACTTTGTAATCCTATACATTTAAATGGGATTACAAAGTTGGTGTATCTAGAAAACTGGACTGAAATTGAATATTGAATAGTTTTTCCTTGATTTATGCACTAAACCCCCTGTGCTAAACAATAATTGTGTTCTAAATTAGAAGCTTCTATGTCTGCCAGAAGTGCGAGTTTTGGTGATCGGTCAGTAACTGCCGCACTCAGAGAGCTTTAATGATTACTTAGGCCATCACTTAGTAAAGGTTTTGACAGTTTTGTCATACAAAAGTATGTCAAATCTTTACTAAGTGACGGCTTAAGTAAGCATTACTCTGAGTACCGCAGTAAGTGAGTGACAAAATTAAGAAACTTTTTTTTTTGGGGTTGGGAAATCATCAAATAACCCCTCCCTCCCGCTCTTGGGCAGAGCGAAAGGGAGTGTCAGACTTCTACTGACTAAAAACCACCCATGTTCCTTCTTAGCCCTTTATCTCGAGGTCACGGTATCTCTTGCGAACAACCCGCAGCCCTGTCGTGCAAATTATGAAACTTTGACTATTATTTTATAATTCATACTACTGGTTCAAATTTAATGAAATTTGAAATATACCGTGTATATGTAATTTATGTATACAATGCCTAATTGGTTACTAAAAATTCAGACTTATAGTTTTATCCACAACGAAGTTATAGGAGGTCGAAAATGGCTTGAACTGGTTCGAGAAAAGGATGATACGGCCGTGCCGCTTATTTGCTCGACTTGGCGGGGGCACTGCCGTGCCCGAAAGTGGCACATGGATTTTTCGGGACGCAGCACGATGCGTTAACGGTGCGGTGCGGCGCCATAGCGGTGCCGCAACGACATCAGACGTCATAGAGACTTTGACCTCTGAGTTTGTTTCTGATGTTTCTTCTCACTTCTCAGAGTAGTCAGGTAAAGTTCATTTCACGAAAGAAGTCCCGCAGACGCAGCGCAGTATGTCGCGCGACATAATGTTGTTTCACAACTTTTGGCATCGTAAATAAACCTTATAACGCACTAATCTATATCTATACATATAATAAATCTGTAGAGAAATCGTTTTTGTACATCGAAAATATTTAAAAAAAAAAATGTCAGGGTATTAAAGTATAACCAACAGAACACATTTCCAGCATTTTTGGAATTTTTGTCTGTTTGTCTGTTTATCTGTTTGTCTGTTTGTCTGTTTCGATGACTAAGCATCACGTCAAATTTACGAAACGAATGTAGGTAACTTTTATACATAAATATTGTGCGTAACTTGGGCTATTACTTAGTCTTTGTTTCATCTTAATCGGTGCTCTCTATCAAAAGATATATGAATTTATAGTTTTCAAGAAGAACTTATCGTTATGGTCAAGAATGAGACAAGCAACGACATCTATTGAACGAATATGGTACTTATTACTAAATGCCTTCACAAGATAACTTTAAAAAAGTTATGATAGCAAAAGGTACGTAGATATAAGTCTAAATGACGCTGCTTTCAAAATCTACATAGCCTAAACCTTATAGTGTTTGATCGCTCTTTTTTAGCAGTTTATCTTCGTCTTAGACAGATGGCGTTATTCATTTGATGTCATTTTCTGAACCGCGGTGATAGTAAACATACACACATTATGTTTCGTGAATAGTCAACAAATAAAAATTTACCAATTACACAGTATTAAAATACTATTTTTTTTAAACTAAATTAAAATTAGATAAAACCCACGACATATTTTTTTATGTACCGTGTGGGAATCGAACCTGCGACACGCAGTGCTACTGTTAATCGTTCAGCCATTGCGCCAACCATGTCGTCATATAGATGTGGTGTGTTGTTAGCCCTATGTGTCGAGGCCGCGGTATCTCTTTCGAACAGCCCGCAGCCCCAACGGGCGTCGGTCCTTGGGGGCCCCTTCAATGTTGCTGACATCTCTTTGAGACGCGCGTGGAACACGAACGCGCCTCCATCGTCATAGGACGGACGAACGATTAACTAGCCCGTTACTCACCGTTCACAGGCCTGCGCCTACGGTGGCCGGAAGCCATCACGTGGCCCCCGATGCCCGGAGCGTCTCCCGCGGCGGCTGGGACGAGAGGTTGTCTCCCTCTCACGTTCCGCCACCTCTTTCGCTAGCATTACTGCTTCGCAGAAGGAGGTGGCGGCCATTTCAGATTCGATGTCCCAGATTCGGTACAGGTACCCTCTCGATACACCCTCTAATCCCCCCTTTTTTTTGTGGTTCGTAAATTATCTAATGACTCATCCCGCTCTGGGCGGAGCGGAAGAAAGTGTCAGACTTCTACTGACTAAAAACCACCCACGTTCCTTATTAGCCCTTTGTGTTTCGGGGCCGTGGTATCTCTTGCGGACAACCCTCAGCCCCGGCAGACGTCCCTTTGGGGCCCCTTAATTGTTGCTGACATATCTTTGAGGCGCGCGTGGAACACGAACGCGCCAACGACAATCTGTCTGCCTGTCGACTATAATGTACCTGTTTCAAATTTCTTCAAGATCCGTTCGGCCGTTCTGACGTGGTTGATTAACAAACACCCATCCATCTAAACTTTAGTATGAGACATAGTCAGTACTTTGCATTACTGTCTTCTTATTTTCTACAGCGTCAGTAAGTTAACGCAGGGCAATGATTAAATGTACTTTTATCTAAGCGACGCATTTTAGTTTCCGACAAGCACGCGAACGAAGTCGCGGGCACAGCTAGTCTATTCTATATCTATACATATAATAAATCTGTAGAGAAATCGTTTTTGTACATCGAAAATATTTAAAAAAAAAAATGTCAGGGTATTAAAGTATAACCAACAGAACACATTTCCAGCATTTTTGGAATTTTTGTCTGTTTGTCTGTTTATCTGTTTGTCTGTTTGTCTGTTTCGATGACTAAGCATCACGTCAAATTTACGAAACGAATGTAGGTAACTTTTATACATAAATATTGTGCGTAACTTGGGCTATTACTTAGTCTTTGTTTCATCTTAATCGGTGCTCTCTATCAAAAGATATATGAATTTATAGTTTTCAAGAAGAACTTATCGTTATGGTCAAGAATGAGACAAGCAACGACATCTATTGAACGAATATGGTACTTATTACTAAATGCCTTCACAAGATAACTTTAAAAAAGTTATGATAGCAAAAGGTACGTAGATATAAGTCTAAATGACGCTGCTTTCAAAATCTACATAGCCTAAACCTTATAGTGTTTGATCGCTCTTTTTTAGCAGTTTATCTTCGTCTTAGACAGATGGCGTTATTCATTTGATGTCATTTTCTGAACCGCGGTGATAGTAAACATACACACATTATGTTTCGTGAATAGTCAACAAATAAAAATTTACCAATTACACAGTATTAAAATACTATTTTTTTTAAACTAAATTAAAATTAGATAAAACCCACGACATATTTTTTTATGTACCGTGTGGGAATCGAACCTGCGACACGCAGTGCTACTGTTAATCGTTCAGCCATTGCGCCAACCATGTCGTCATATAGATGTGGTGTGTTGTTAGCCCTATGTGTCGAGGCCGCGGTATCTCTTTCGAACAGCCCGCAGCCCCAACGGGCGTCGGTCCTTGGGGGCCCCTTCAATGTTGCTGACATCTCTTTGAGACGCGCGTGGAACACGAACGCGCCTCCATCGTCATAGGACGGACGAACGATTAACTAGCCCGTTACTCACCGTTCACAGGCCTGCGCCTACGGTGGCCGGAAGCCATCACGTGGCCCCCGATGCCCGGAGCGTCTCCCGCGGCGGCTGGGACGAGAGGTTGTCTCCCTCTCACGTTCCGCCACCTCTTTCGCTAGCATTACTGCTTCGCAGAAGGAGGTGGCGGCCATTTCAGATTCGATGTCCCAGATTCGGTACAGGTACCCTCTCGATACACCCTCTAATCCCCCCTTTTTTTTGTGGTTCGTAAATTATCTAATGACTCATCCCGCTCTGGGCGGAGCGGAAGAAAGTGTCAGACTTCTACTGACTAAAAACCACCCACGTTCCTTATTAGCCCTTTGTGTTTCGGGGCCGTGGTATCTCTTGCGGACAACCCTCAGCCCCGGCAGACGTCCCTTTGGGGCCCCTTAATTGTTGCTGACATATCTTTGAGGCGCGCGTGGAACACGAACGCGCCAACGACAATCTGTCTGCCTGTCGACTATAATGTACCTGTTTCAAATTTCTTCAAGATCCGTTCGGCCGTTCTGACGTGGTTGATTAACAAACACCCATCCATCTAAACTTTAGTATGAGACATAGTCAGTACTTTGCATTACTGTCTTCTTATTTTCTACAGCGTCAGTAAGTTAACGCAGGGCAATGATTAAATGTACTTTTATCTAAGCGACGCATTTTAGTTTCCGACAAGCACGCGAACGAAGTCGCGGGCACAGCTAGTCCAATAATAAACTCACAAAATATCTACCACAACAAACGCACCTTGATAACATCGACAAACGACAACATGGCCGATCTGTTAAATCTAGTTCCACAATTGTCCGCGGGACTTCTTTCGTGAAATGGACTTTAAGAAACACCGGCCCCATCTATCTAGTTTAAAAAAGTGACTTGTTGTTTATAGAAACCTATTTACAAACAAAATCCATATAATTTTATCATCTTACACACAGAACAGAAAGACTGTTCTTTCTGTTCTGTGATCTTACATTTAAATTTTAATTCACTAGGTATGCTATGTCGCCCATGTCACACGATGCGTTGCGGCGCCGTGCGGTGTCGCACGCACCATCTTAGGAGCGCCACTCCGCACCGTTAACGCATCGTGTGGCGTCACTGTAACACCATACATAGACAGAGTATGAGAGTACTTTTAATTACCTATTATCTCCACCATCTTGTTTTTCAATACGGTAGTTTCACAGAATCACAGTTATCAAAACATCCCATAGACATTTTTCCTTACTCATTGAAACATCCTCCTGTCCAAACTATACTCTAACGACAAAGTCAAACGACGTCAACGTCATTCAAACGCCAAAAGAGACAAAGAGTGGTTACGATTAGGATTTATTAGAAATAATTGTGATTTAATACAGTTCTGAACAGAAAAAAATTGTATCAAAGCAAAATAAATAATTCTAGCTACAACTGTTGTACGAGTTTTTAATTTTGACCGATATCGCTGGGCTCAAAAGACATGTATTCGAACTTTTAAAAGTCAAAGTATTGAGCGGACGCTATATTCACGCATGGCAATTTAAGTTTTGCCTTCATCGAGTCGAGGCTTGTATTCGTCTGATTGATTTAGTCTCGAGAAGATCGCGTTTTGCAACGGTTACTAAATTTCCGTGATCGATTTTCAAGTAGGCCGCTTTAAAAACCAGTGACTTGTGCTATTATCTCTTCGTTAACCATGGAGGGTAAAATGTCTATCAACGAGATTTTCACGGAGGAGGTGACGAAGATTTCAGCATCGATGCTGCCAAAAAATTTTAGTGGCGACGTGCGCACTTCTAGGTGAGAATAGTGATAATTATTTACTTATATACAGGTTGTCATCTTCTTGTCCAGTTGGAAGTCCTGAGACAAAGGTAATTGCGTGGAAGTCGATCAATATTGCGACACGCCTTGTCAAGGTTCGTGTCCATATAGGTGTGCATAGCGCGACGTCGGGCGGGTGGCGGGAGGCGGAGCAGACGCGAGATGCATCATACAACATAGATGAAAGGTAATAAGTTCCATCTGCGCAATGAAGGCCGAGCAGTGCGCCGCCGCAGAAGGGCTCTGTTCGGACCGCCGCGCCCTATTGATTGCATTGGAGTGCACTATATCCAGATGTAGGTACACACACTATGCATATACTACATGCACACCTCTGTAGCTACCCCTAGCATGGGGCCCCTGCCTCCCCCTACCAACAGCTATGACTGAACAATGGCGTCTAGCTCTTGTTAATGCTTAATGATTGAGTATTCCTATTGTGGTACCTTAACTTTTTATTATCAAAAGATTTTCTAAATTAATTTTAAGGTACCTCACAGTAAAAAAAATATAAATCGTTACTGTAATTACCTACTATGAATATTGTATGTCTAACTAGATTCCTGTATGAATAATGCCAAATGTAGATACAATTAAACATGAATTGTCATCATCATAATATGAACATCATAGATTCTACTTGTAGTTTTTTATTGCACATTTCAGAATTGTGACCACTGTGTAACTCTTTGTAAGTTTATTTAGTGGTACATAGGCAGACTTAATGCCACAATGCATTCAATACCAGTCAACATTTAAATAAAATTGAGCAACATTGTGATACAATATTAAATCAAAAAGAAAAGAGAAGTTTCTTTAAGCTTTTTTATTGCTAAAGGATAGCATGTTCTAGAGCTTTATAGTTGAGATAGTGTAAGAATTTGACATAAAACCGGTGCAGTGTGAGGGAATATGAGATGCAGAAAATAAAAAAAGAAGAACAACAAACAGGAAGATGTTCTTAACATTCTGCCATAATTTGCTGTTTCCCAAAGGTAGTTTGCTGTGAAGTATCTGATGCATACATTAAACATATAATATTGAATCGGTATCAAATATTGTACACCCTATTGGCAGTGGCAGATTTACAGACACGGCCCCTCTAGGCCCCAGGCCTAGTCCCACCCCATTGGGGCTGCGGGTTGTTCGAAAGAGATACCGTGGCCTCGGCACAAAGGGGTAAGAAGGAACATGGGTGGTTTTTAGTCAGTAGAAGTCTGACACTCCCTACCGCTCTGCTCAGAGTGGGTGGAGTCATTTGATGATTTTCCACTATCCAAAAAAAAAGGCCATGTGCTGCTCCTTTCGTAACTTTTATGGAAATCGATAAAAAAAAATTGTTAACTATTAGCTTTAGCCCGTGATTTCGTCCGGTCTAAGCCTCTACAATGTCTGATTTCGGGTACCGGAATCAAACATTGTAAAGGATACAACCAAAGACTATATAGCCACTTGACTGCGCATACAGTGCCCCGATGCTCGAAAACTATTAGTATTTTGTCGCCTATGCATAGGCTACGGTATGAGTAACCGTTTTAGTTGTGACCAAGTGTTAGACCTGTGTGCACGCAAAATAATTCCCAATTGTTATAATTTTTTATGCAATTTATAACGTGTAAAAATGCCTTCATGCGCGGTTAAGTGGCGTGGGAAACATTCCAAGACATCGAGTTACAAAAAGGATGGCACAACTTTTCATCAATAAGTTAACATTACGAAAATTATTTTTGTTTAATCAAATTATGAGCCACCGCAGGGGTCTATTTAAAATGGTAGTTTGGGTGAACGAGCACAAAGATGAGTCTCGCGTTGATGTCTTTTGGAAAAGTCCCTTTCTTTCATTAGGCAATTCTAATATGTTTGTCCCTTTCTTTCCCTTTGTATTTTTATCGTAAAAATCTGTGCTGTTACCTTTTATTGCAGAATTCTATATCGATAAAAATAAAATTAAACTTAATATAATTTTTATTTAATTCAGATACTGTCATTATCTACTTTTAACCGACTTTAAAAAATGGCGGTAGTTCTCAGTTTTTAAATTCTTCTCAACTAAATATTTCTGTTAAATTAAATGTTAATGTTTCATAAAACCTCGCATCATTTTTATTTTCTTCTTTATAATACTTAAAATACTTATATTTTTCCGAGTTCAACAATAAGGAAGAAAGAAGTAGTAGACCCGGAAATTGTAGACCTAACTCCACGTAAACGCAAAATGAAATGACACATAGATCATCTTCTAATAATTATATTCTTTTAGTAAAAAGCCTCTTGAAGCCTCTTGAGGCTTCAAGATAATACTGGCGGTAAGTCCCCTCTTTGTGGAGTGGCTGGAGAGGCGCCACGGCGCCTTCACCTTCCGTCTGACGCGGGTACTCAGCGGACACGGTTGTTTTGGGAGGTACCTGCACCGAATCAGGCGGGAGGAAACGCCCGGATGTCACCATTGTGAGGATCGGCCGGAGGACACGGTGGAGCACACCGTGGAGGTCTGCCTCGCTTGGGCGGAACGGAACCCCGCCGTGTTCTCGTAGCGGCGATCGGCGGCGGCGACTTCTCGCGTCCGGCCCTGGTGCAAGCCATGGTCCGGAGTGAGGAGGAATGGGACGCCGTCGCCTCCTTCTGCGAAGCAGTGATGCTAGCGAAGGAGGTGGCGGAACGTGAGAGGGAAAGAACCTCTCGTCCCAGCCACCGCGGGAGGCACTCCGGGCGTCGGGGGCCACGTGATGGCTTCCGGCCACCGTAGACGCGGGCCTGTGGACGGTGAGTGATGGGCTAGCTCGCCGTCCGTCCGTCTTGTGACGACGACAGGCCGTGTCGACGGCGCGTTCGTGTTCCACGCGCGCCTCAAAGAGATGTCAGCAACATGGAGCGGGCCCCCCGCAGGGGCCGACGCCCGTCGGGGCTGCGGGTTGTTCGAAAGAGATACCGCAGCCTCGGCGCAAGGGCTAAGAAGGGACATGGGTGGTTTTTAGTCAGTAGAAGTCTGACACTCCCTTTCGCTCTGCCCAGAGCGGGAGGGGTTATTTGATGATTTCCCACACCCCAAAAAAAAAAAAAATTGATTATTGGTTAAAAAAAAATGCGAGCCTGAAAGATAATATCAGGATACTTGTTTTTCTTTTTGTAATTGACTGATTTTAATTAAATATTATTTTGTCATTTTTATTGAGAATTTTTTGTAATATTAAAATCCATTTTATCGATATCGACTATTTTCCCATAATCAAGCAAGGCAATCCTTACCTAGGTATACCTACGCAACTTGACCTTGAACTGACCAATTGCAGCCGCGTATTATTCCTCATCCCCCGACCCGCGGTAGTGAGTTGTGTACTTAGAAGAAATCGGCTTACACGCTCTCTAGTGGTTTAATACTCTATGGATACAACCAATCAATCAAGATAAAAAGGAAAACCTGACTTGCTGAGTGGTTAGTCAAGAAAGCTAGCAAAAAGTCAAGTTTTATATTATTTGAAAATCTTACACTTTGCACATCGGATAAATTACATTTTGCGTCAACAATTTTTAGAGATACAGAAGTTTTTTATTCGATTTATGCATGAAGCTTCAGACAAGAGGGTACCAAAATGCAAGAGCGAGCTGGAAAATTTTAGCAGATCTGATAACCATCACCTGACCTGACTCCTCCGGCCCCCACCACGGGAAGCTAGTGGGTATTCTTTCTTAAAGTTATTTTTTGGGTTTATCAGTGTTGTTTTTTGACGATTTGCTCACCTAGTATCTGGCCGCCCTAAGCCTAAAATAATACTCTATAATTAGTATGAGGGCAACCCCAGAAGTATCCAGTCTAACAATCATCGGTCATCCAATAACATTTTGTGGTCATATTTGGTCGACAAACAGCTCATAATATGACCATTTGTGGGGGGTGGGAAATCATCAAAAAACCCGTCCCGCTCTTGGGCAGAGCGGAAGGAAGTGTTAAGAGAGGCCGCAGTATCTCTTTCGAACAACCCCCCCCCCCTTTCGTGATCAGCAGGCTTTATACTCGCACAAAGTCTTTTTATGAGAACAGTTGGCAGAGTAGTCTGTGTCTGCTCTTACAGAAAAAGGGTGTGATATAATTTACATATTTATTTATAGCCTTAATTTAACAATGTTACACTATTTAGTTTAAAATTAATTTGATACCGGTAACTTATGATTGTCTTACTTTCCAGCATAGGCCTCTCCTAGAGCTTTCCACTGTATTGGGTTACGAGCTTGTCTCATCCAAGTAGTATCCGCCATTCTTATAACATCATCCTCCCGTCTAAGACACTGTCTCCCTTTGTTTCTTGTGTGTTGTCTTGGACACCACTCGTTACTTTCTTCAACCATATTTTCTCCTTTATACTCCGAACCATATGGCCTGCCCACCTCCACTAAAGTTTGTTAAATGCAGTATGTAACATCAGCAATTTTAGTTTGGTTTCTTATAGTTTCTAGTTTTATTTATCGCATGGTTGGCGCAGTGGCTCAAGCAGTTGACTGCTGCGCTACGTGTCGCGGGTTCGATCCCCGCACGGAACAAATATTTGTATGACCTACAGATAGTTGTTTTGGGTCTGGGTACTTGTGTATGTGAGTTTAAATGTTTGTGAACGGACCCACGATACAGGAGAAATTCCTACTACGGGGCCAAAAAAAATTATAATATAGGTATATATATGTATAGGGTGTAAAAGTACCCTTAACGCAAACGAAGGGCACTAGTACCCTTAACGCAAACGAAGGGCACCAATAAACGATTATTATTATTATCCTCACCACTGCGATAATTTTTTTGTTCTAGCTAGACCATACCTGGGAACCTCTTAGTTACGGAGATATTGGGGGTCAAAGTGGCAAATTTTTCACAACTGTTTTTGTAAAAACTAGTTTTTCATGTTACCTATAACTTTACTTAAATTACCTCCATGACCCGTTTATTATTCAAAGCATACACTACCACAATGTTTTAAGAGTGCTACATTGAGTTTTACCGTAAAATGTGATTTTTGACCCAAAAAAAAAAGTCGTTTTCCAGCAAAAATTTTTGCGTAGGGGTACTTAGTTTGATGTACAGAATGCTTGGTTGGCGGCTGTGTGATGGGTTGATTTACACCCTGTATACATTGAATAAGTTGCATCTGTGGGGTGGGCGGCCGACACCCCGCCGCCGCGCCGGGCGCCCCCTTCCCCCGTTCCCCGACACTGGTATTGATTTATGCACCACCTGTAAGTACTAGGTACATTGTACTGGAGCTACACGCAGCCGCTTTACAGTTGAACGGAGCAGTATGAAATTTTGGATAGATAAATTGGAAGCGGAAGAAACTGTGTCGATAATCGTAACGTGTACAGTACGTGCCAGTCGTTCAGTTTTTGCGTAGATCGCGGTCCGAATATAATAAAGTAAGTTTAACAGGGGAATGAGCGTCTCTTTTCATAAGCCATTCTTTACACCAAATATGTGCTTTCTTTTTTTTTTCCTTTTTCTGTTGTTCTGCCAACAACTGCTAACGCGTCGGCGTCAGTCGAAGCCATAGCTCAACGAATGAATAATCGTACAGTTTTCTAGTAACGTATGTGGACACTACGAAAACTGTGCAGTTAAAACGCGTCCGATCGTAATGATTTTTCGTAACGTGTGTATCAGCTATTAGTTTGTGAAGGATAGTGAAGTTCAGAAACATCATTTTTAAATTCATATTTGTGATATTTCTGAGATGTTTTCTCACCTCATTATTTCACATATTTTATTAAGATAAGCCAATATTGTCCCACCGCAGGGCAATGGTCTCCCTGTCCTCCTTCCACTTTTTGAGATCTTAGTTGTCGTTTCCAGCTTTTTGGTATCCACTGAGTGGTAATTATTTCACATAATAATCAAAGGCCTATGGGTCCAAGATCCCAGAGCCCCCAAGACATTACTTATTTTCTCACAATTAAAATGTGTATGCATACCTGCTAGCTTGGCAGAGTGACTAGTTGTCAGGTACCAGGTGCTACACGCAGGTAAAAATAATATGTACTCACTTTACTTACATTCCAGTCTTGGTTTTTATATAATATGATATTCAGCGGACCTTTTCAAGGCTTTTTGTAAGCACCCAGACAAATCGGAGAAGCCAATCCCTCCCCAGACACACATAGTGTCGCTATAATTATAAATACAAGCGTGTCAACTCCGTCATTTATGAATCCGTGTCGACACGCGCGCCTCAAAGAGATGTCAGCAACATTGCAGAGACCCCTGCAATGTTGCTGGATTCCGGTCAGGTCCGTACACTGTTGACGACATATCAAATGCATCGCCCACGTTCTTCGGTTATGAGTATATCCCACGGAGGTGTGGAGGTCGAGGTTTTTTAAATGCTAAGACTCAATCGCGGGATATGCCGTCTCAGGTAATTTTTCCCAGAAGCCGACGTGGAAATGCATCAAAATGTTATAAGTTTTAAACTGACATGGTCAGTAACAATATCATTAACACTGAAAATGAATATATTTTCCATGTTTTATGTATTTGCATCAAGATGTTGTTGCTTGGGCCAAGGGCCTCACCCCGCACTCCTTGGCTAAAGAGAACTGGCGCAAATTTCTATGCTAGTCTGTTAATCGGAGAGTACTTGCATAGACACATCCTTGTACCCAGGATTAGCCATCAGCAACTTGCTCTAAACTACGGCTGTAGTAAATCAAATCGGGAATCTGAAGTGCTGTGCTACAGGTATGTGCTCGACCTAGTCACGGTAATATTATCATATAATATTACCTAGTTCTCGAAAATGGCAATATCACACTGTACTGGAATCAATCCATCATCACTGACAACACTATAGTAGCCAATGCTTGTTGACGAAACGGTCCCGCATGATGAGAAGCTCGTGGAAGCCCAGATGGATAAGCAAATCTAGTATCTAGACTGGGCTCACGAGGTTGTTGGGTGTGACCTCAGCAATAATTGTGCCGATAGCTGTATCTGCTAATGGCTAGGCAGCTGAATCAATCTGTTCCCGATACCGGTGGGCTACAATTTTTATATTTTTAATTATTTTTGTAAGGAATATTTATTCACGTACAATATTTGTAAAAAAATTAATAAAGGATGGTATATAAAAGGTAAGTACATGAAGACGCTAACGAAGGGTGACGAGCCAATCTCCTTAAAGCCCAAAATCATCGATGTGTGTATTCTGGGCGTCACGTCACTACGGTGCTCAGACCTGGTCACCCGCTACAGCTGTACCATAAAATAAATAAACTAATTTAAAATTGTTTGTTGACAGATCCGTGCAGGAGCAGATTGCTAAACTTATTGATGATCTTGGCGAAGAGTCGGCCTCCTCGCAGGGCCTGAACAAGGTCATCACATCGGCTGACAAGCTTAGGAGTAATCCGACTCACATCATTTATCTGCTGAAAGACCATCGAGCCCGCGAGTAAGTACCAAACTGAGCTCAGTATTATGTCTTTTACTTTAATTCTTAACCGACTTCAAAAAGGAGGATATTATCAAATCGTTGGATCTTTTTTTATGTTCCCCGATTACTCGGAACCGACTCGGAAGATGGCTGGACCGATTTGGATTTTTTTAGATAGGCAACGGAACTCCTCA
Organism: Diarsia brunnea; assembly: GCA_949774965.1. Classification (NCBI taxonomy): domain Eukaryota; kingdom Metazoa; phylum Arthropoda; class Insecta; order Lepidoptera; family Noctuidae; genus Diarsia; species Diarsia brunnea. The sequence goes on from OX458996.1 coordinate 36,012,058, forward strand.
ATAAATAATAGCAAATAGACTGGGATTACTGAAATCTCATGTCAGTCTATTGTTTACACCAGTTCATAACATAACATCATGCCGGTACGCTGTAAAGGGGTAAGCACATCACATGTGGACCACTAAAAAGTGAAAAATAAAACTTCTTAACAAAAAATAAAACCGGCTTCAACAAAAAATAAAACACAAAAAGTGAAAATTAAATTAAGAAAAAAAAAACAGCTTCTGAAGTCGGTGTCAAACAAAACGAAATGAAACAAAAGTCACAGTTAAAAAGTTTTTATAACTCAATACCTTTTGTGGACTGCTGAACATTCTGGCACACTGTCGAGAGATCGCAAGCATCAAAATCAAAAGTCATTTATTCAAACTAGGCTGATAATCAGCACTTTTCGAACGTCAAAATTTACTTTACTTATTTACAAGAGACAGTCCCCCAAAACGCCCACCCTTCGACACTTCCTCGTGGTTTAGCTGGAAGAACGTCATAATAACGCGACTCCCCCCCCCCCCAACCCCACACCCCCGTGCCGTGTCCGTCGCGCATCATGTCTCTGTCGCCGACTGGCCGACGGGGGCCGTCTGGGCACCGACATGGCGACAGTGACTCAGCAGCGCAGAGGCCGCCTCGCGCCGACAACCGCTACTAGAACACACAACCAACTTATTTCTAAAACTACCATGTTTGTATTTAGTGTACATTTCCAACTTGCCACTTTTAGTTTTGTTTCCGCCACAATTACAAAATATAGACATATCACGTTAGACATAGAATGCAAACCTATGTACTTAGCTTGAGGTTTCAGGTCTAAAGTAAAACATCGCTGTCCAAACGTAATAAGCCGTACATGAGGTACAAAGTCAGCAGTTACAGCAAAGATGCCAACACAAGGGGTGTTGCACGACTGTAATGGTACTGTCTAGATTCGTAATGAGCGCTTGTAATTAGGCCGCTTACTATGCACTATGTAGAGTAGGTGAGTAGGTGCTACACTGAAAAAAAAGTTTTGTTACCAGTAGCTCAAATTTTAGCTGCTAGTAGCATGAAAAGGGGGACTAACAAACTGAGTGCTACTAATAGCTAAAACGAGTTTTGTAAAATAAGTTAAGGTATTGTTTACTTAACCGTTTCAGTTAACTGAAATTAAAAAAGTTTTCTAAACTTTCATATTATTGTCACACAAACAGTTTATTTAATTGTAAGAAAACAGTTTATCTAGTTATAAGAGAACAGTTTATCTAGATGCAAGAAAACAGTTTATTTAGTTGTAAAAAAACAGTTTATCTAGTTGTAAGAAAACAGTTTATCTAGTTGTCACACAAACAGTTTATTTAATTGTAAGAAAACAGTTTATCTAGTTATAAGATAACAGTTTATCTAGATGCTAGAAAACAGTTTATCTAGTTGTAAAAAAACAGTTTATCTAGTTTTAAGAAAACAGTTTATCTAGTTGTAAGAAAACAGTTTATCTAGATGTAAGAAAACAGTTTATCTAGTTGTAAGAAAACAGTTTAATTACTCGTAAGCAACTGATTTAGTTAATAGTTACAAAACTGTTTATCTATTTATTGTTGTTCTGTTTTGCTACCTAATCACCGCGTTCGCTGGCTGTTTTATGGCTCCCGCAGATTGTCCATCGGTATTCAGCTCAGCATATTTGCTAATACAACCATGAAAGTTGAATTGGTGTTGCTCATTTTTTTTTTACCAAAGACTAATAATGAATAGCTGAAATGGATACCGATCGACCCCTGCAGAAGCCCTGATGGGGTAAACAAAAAATAAAAGAATCTAGTAGGTATACATTTAGGTATATTCAGTTTAAAATAATATATAACTTTAACATAATCAACTTAGTATTTTTATTATTCACAATAAACCAATTCAAACGAATATGATAACAACCTCTGAAATGAATATTATTAAGTAAGTGCACTTACTAACAGGAGCAGGACATACCTTTACAAAAAATAATCAATCTTAAAAACATTCTTAGTCTAATAACAAAAATTCTATGAATTTACTATATTAGATCCATATTCATTAACTTTAACAAACCATAACATTAACAAAAAATAAAAGAATCTAGTAGGTACCTATACATTTAGGTATAACTTTAACATAATCAACTTAGTATTTTTATTATTCACGATAAACCAATACAAACGACAATGATAACAATCTCTGAAATGTATATTAATATGTGTACTTGTATGCGTCACCCCAGCAAAATGTTGCGCCTTAGAGAAATGAGAGTATCACAGATAATTAGTTGAAAGTTAGTTGCAACTTGTTCAAGTAGGTATAGCAAAATTTGTTTAAGTTGTATTTTCGGAGTTATTAGAGAAAAACTGATTTTGCTGGAGTAACGTTACCCCAGCAAAATGTCTTTCTAAAAAGACTTAGCCTGGAAGCAAAAACATGAAAAGATAGCTTGTTGTAAATGTATACCAATAGCAAAATTTGTTCATCTTATAGTTTTTGGAGATATTCAAAATTTTTTGGGGTAACGTTTTGGGATTTTCAAAATCTCGAAAACTGTTCGTCTCAGAAGTTTGAAAAAAATACCAGCTATCTTTTCATGGTTTTGATTCCAGGCTAAATGCCTTTTCCGAAAAACATTTTGCTGGGGTAACGTTACTCCAGCAAAATCAGTTTTACGGGAATAACTCCGAAAATACAACTTGAACAAATTTTGCTATACTTAAACAAATTGCAACTAACTATGAACTAATTATCTGTAATACTCTCATTTCTCTAAGACGCAACATTTTGCTGGGGTTACGCACACGTGTACTTAACAGGAGCAGGACATACCTTTACAAACATTAGGACAATCTGAAATTTTCCATAGTAATAATAAAGTCTTAAAACCATTCTTAGTCTAATAACAAAAATTCTATGAATTTACTATATTAGATCCATATTCATTAACTTTAACAAACCATAACATTAACAAAAAATAAAAGAATCTAGTAGGTACCTATACATTTAGGTATAACTTTAACATAATCAACTTAGTATTTTTATTATTCACGATAAACCAATACAAACGACAATGATAACAATCTCTGAAATGTATATTAATATGTGTACTTGTATGCGTCACCCCAGCAAAATGTTGCGCCTTAGAGAAATGAGAGTATCACAGATAATTAGTTAAAAATTTGTTTAAGTTGTATTTTCGGAGTTATTAGAGAAAAACTGATTTTGCTGGAGTAACGTTACCCCAGCAAAATGTCTTTCTAAAAAGACTTAGCCTGGAAGCAAAAACATGAAAAGATAGCTTGTTGTAAATGTATACCAATAGCAAAATTTGTTCATCTTATAGTTTTTGAGATATTCAAAATTTTTTTGGGGTAACGTTTTGGGATTTTCAAAATCTCGAAAACTGTTCGTCTCAGAAGTTTGAAAAAAATACCAGCTATCTTTTCATGGTTTTGATTCCAGGCTAAATGCCTTTTCAGAAAAACATTTTGCTGGGGTAACGTTACTCCAGCAAAATCAGTTTTACGGGAATAACTCCGAAAATACAACTTGAACAAATTTTGCTATACTTAAACAAATTGCAACTAACTATGAACTAATTATCTGTAATACTCTCATTTCTCTAAGACGCAACATTTTGCTGGGGTTACGCACACGTGTACTTAACAGGAGCAGGACATACCTTTACAAAAATTAGGACAATCTGAAATTTTCCATAGTAATAATAAAGTCTTAAAACCATTCTTAGTCTAATAACAAAAATTCTATGAATTTACTATATTAGATCCATATTCATTAACTAGTTTTATTCACGTCTGCATTCACAGAAATTTAACAATCATTACAACTGCACTCGTTGAGTAACGTAGATTTTACCGTTTGAAGCAATATTTTTATGACTAGGCATATGTGAAATCAAATTATCCAATAATATGTAAATAGTTATCTGGTTATTTGGAACTTCAACCTCAAAGCAATAATAATGGTCATTGAAATCTATTGTAGACAATAATGTACATTCAAATACAATTCTGTCGACGTTGTAAGCAAAGATATTTTTAACTTCCATAAAAATTATTTCGTCGAGATTTCCTATATTATAAACAAGAATTGTTCCTGGTTTATACAGTGTCGATTTTAGTTTTGCCCATGTAACACTTATAAGAGATTGACTGGAATCCAAATTCAAAAAATTTGTAATTATATCGCGCTTTTCTTTAGAAAGTCTTTTTGAAATTCCAGTTTTTACAGAAACGTTCACGTAACCCTTCACAAACATTTCATTCAGTTGTAGCTGATGTTTGGTCGCTAGAGTCAATGTGAGATTGCGACGATTAAATGAAGCTCGAGCAGCAATTTTCGATAGTCTATGTTTTGCTTCATATCGCATAGACCAAAAGTAAGTGAGGGGTCCAAATTTCAACATCATTGAATGATAGTGAACCAGGAAATGAAATTTAGGCTTTAAGTTATCGTGAGTCAATGTTATGTAAAGCTCATTAAGTTCTGATATCAAAAATTTCAACACGTCACTATTATGTTTAACGACTATGGGACTCATCATAATGGCTATAATTTTCCTTAGGGTAATGTACATTGGCCAGTAATGATCTTCAGTGGGTACAAAATCGCCTATAAGCAAGCCAAAATAGCGAAGCAGAGTTAGCATTTCCGAAGCTGAAAGGCGAATGTTACACTTAGAAACATGCTCTATGCTTAAAGGACAGGGTTTACTCCCACTATCTGGGCCATAATCAAAATTGACTATTCTGTCGTTTAACCTCTAGAGCCCCAGCGGCACAAAAACGTGCCAGTAAACAAGTATTACCGTTGAGCCCCGCTGGCACAAATTTGTGCCACCAAACCCCGACCGATTTAAAACTGTATTTGTATTATAGATAAGTCTTAAAATCGTTTCTGAACGAATGTTCTCAATGGCAGATAATATTTTACAACCTTATACAAAGATAGAAACTAAAAATATTGTAGGCAACATTTAAAAAAAAAGTGTGAAGTTAGTACAAAAATTTCGTGTTCGTGATTACGTCGCGCGCTAGTGAATTCGTGTGTTTTCGTGATTTTTCATTGATTTTGTACGGTAAGTGGGTGAATATTCATTTATAAGTGTTTCTCGCAACTTTTTACATAGTTTTTCGCATGAAATAATACCACAAAACTTGTTTTATTGAGCTAACAAAATTTACATCGTTCTGGGTTCGTCGAACTCGCTATTGTTATTGTACGATTTTTTGAGATAATTCAACGAAATTTCATCTTTGTGATGGCAGAAATAACGTAAAATCTATTGATAATTCATAATTACACGTAGTCCATGCATATTTCAATAATTTATTCATATTATGATGAAAATTTCATTAGTAGGTAACGAAATCCTATTTGAATTTTGAACTGTCAAACGTCAAAATGGTTCTTAGCTCAGCTAGTGCTTAGGGTCATGTCGATAAAAGTTATCGATTGTTTTTGTAAAATTGTTCGGATAAATAAAATGAAAGTATTATTTTTCGTATTTTATAGTTTTATTTCCGTTTAGTGTAGTTTGAATGTAGATGTTTTTTTTAATTATAATAATTTCTTTTAGTTTTTTATGTTTTGTTTTGTAAATTATGTGTACGGTATTCTAATAGATTTGAGATGGCTGCGAGGCAAAACTGGTGCGTTGGACGCGAGTATGCCCCGGAGGACTTTGATGAGCTCCTCCGGGACACCGACTCGGAGGACGAGGGCGAAGCCGAGTACCTCTATTCTCTTTCATGAATAATGAATAAATCACTCACCTTGTTGTGATGAGGCTAAGTATCATCACCTGCCTAGCCTTTTCCCAACTATGTTGGGGTCGGCTTCCAGTCTAACAGATGCAGCTGAGTACCAGTATTTTACATGGAGCGACTGCCTATCTGACCTCCACAACCCAGTTAATACTAGGTAATACGATACTCTTTGGTGAGACTGGATGTCAGAATTTCAGGTCACTGACTACCTGTAACGACTGCCAAAGCTCTATATATGGCAGCCGGGACCAACAGCTTAACGTGCTTTCCGAGGCACGGAGGAAACTCGGTATGTCGGGCGGTCACCCATCCACAGACCGACCTAGGCAAGCACAGCTTTACCTAAAGATCGACCCGAGTGGCAGATCTTATTAAGCCACGAGCTCCTCTGTGTGATGAGGCTAAGTATATGATGAATAATCACTTGTTGTTTTTTTTTTCAGTAATATATCTTTTTGTCTTTTAGCAACCTGAATGGATAATATTTTATACATAGGTATGTAGTAACTATATGTGATTGAATCAGGTGCGGGTATTGTTTGTGTTTTCGTCTACACGTTTTATATGGGGAAGGGTGATGGTCTGGAATTGCATGTAAATATGAACTTCGCATGAAAAACTCATCTGAACTTGCAATTTTTTGTGAGGCGTTAGGTTTATAAATGTGTTTTTTTTTTCAGTATGTTGAGCCGCCACCGACTATCCTCGGGTTATATACCCAGGAGGGAGTCGAATTTCTACTGGCTCCGACTGCTTCGTCACTTATCTTTATGTAAGTCAATGTTATGATCAAAATGTTTTTTTTTTGTAAAGTTGTTTATGAGTCTTTTTTAAAACGAAAATCTTTTTTGATAGGGCAAATCCATCGATTTCAACTTCGAGTGTGCCGCACCCTTCCTCGAGTGCGCCAGCAGTCATTCAGGCGTAAGTAATAAAACACGTTTTCATCAAAATAATTGTTTTTGCGTTACATCAGGAATAACGCAAATCTTTTTTTACAGATCAAGCCCGCTGCGCGCTCAGCCTTCGCCTTTTGAATTTCACCCAGAGTAATTATATTTTCATCTTCGTCTTTTTACCTATTCTTCTTGATAAAGACATACGTAGATTTATGATATTACTGTTTATTTTTATTACGAGTATTTTGTAAATAAATAAATAAATAGTATTATTATTATTTAACTAATATGCATAATAAGTAAATAAAAGTACTATGTCAATCTAAATTGTTTTTTTATTTTCCTTCCTGAACTCAGTCAAACTTATCGATACTATAGTGGTGTGGTCCCAACCCTACGGAATGTTAGAATTTCATACATTTTTATGACCACTTCAGATGTTGACAATTTTGGTTTTTTCTATGAAAGATAAGGTAAGTATGGGTAGAAATCGGTAGACTACTTTGTTCTTGTTCATTTTCAAGTAACATTCAAATTCAAACGCTTATATTACCTGGTGAAAAAAATCCTACAAAAAAGTTATCAGATTTGTTCCCTACTCTAGGTTATTTTGAGGTTTTACAATTATAGTGGCATATTTTAACGATTTATTGTTAGTAATGAGTCGATGAATATATAAGTAGTATTGTAGAAACATTTATAAAGGACATCTGTTTGTTATACCTCTGATGATCATTTTACAAAGTAGTGTATCGAACAATGCAAATTCATGAAAACTGCGCCGCGCGCTATGAAGTTCGAGTTTGAATATTGCAGGAATCGGATACAGAACTCGTAAAATAACATTATCTTTAGATTACCAGTCTATTCATGAGTCAGTTCCCAAAATTTCGTGTAAATTGATCACACAGTTTAGTCAGAAATCAACATAATACAGCAACATAACTATATTCGGCAAGTACTCCGACTTCAATAGGATATGTTTATTTCTTGAGTTCTAATCAGAATCTTGTTTACATTGTATTTCATAGTCACATCATTGAACAACCCGACACCGTTTAGAGTGTGTGAATAGAAGCAACAGAAACGGAGCGATAACAGTTTTTGTGACCAGTGTCAGATTTCGCTTACGATAAGAGACCGCCCGCGGTGCTTGACGGATGGTTGACGTAACTAATGGCGGTACTTGAGAGGTTAAAACTTTTAAAGTAAAGTATTTTAAGTCTCGCGTAAACTTTACTATAAGAAACGACATTATATATTTAGCTACTCCTTCCAGTATGTCGTGCATTAAATCCACGCCGACTTGATCAAATAAATTAAAGTTACTAACTGACAACCAAACACATTTCTCCTTTACTCCTGTACTACTTGGACAATTTAATTGTAATTGTTCATTATAACTTTCTAAATTTCTAAGCAAATCTGCATCTTCGAAACATTCTTTTTTTAAAGCTTCTTTTGTTATATTACATACTCGACATGGATAGTTAGACGAAAATGTTTCGTTGAAACCCATTATAGAGTGAATGCCAAGGTTATCTCCTAGTATAAGAGCCAACGAAAAATACAATTTACCTTGAAAGCAGGGAACATTCAGCTCAATACCAGTTTCAGACAAAAAATTTAATTCGTTAATAAGCGGCTGAAAAATTACGCTGTTTCCAAATGCGGTTCGGTCAGACGAGTGAAATAGTAAAGCTAGAAATATGTTTGCTAAAGAAGAAGCACGATCGGGAGGAAGACATCCAACAGATATATATACAGCTCCTAATTTGTGTATACCGGAGTGACTACCAAGCACATTGCCACTTTCGTAATCGTCGAAAAATAAAAATAGGGGAAACACAACCTTGTTTCCAAATCGTTTAAGTTCGTTAACCCAAAAACTACCTTGTATAAAATTACTAATACAATTTTCTGACTTTGGTAAACCGTTAATGTAATCTAATGTTTCCTTCATGACACCTTTAAGTGAAAAATAATTATGTAGCACAAATCGAAGGGGAATAAATTGCTCTTTACATTGCACAGATACCGATCTAACAACACCACCCTTAGTGACAGTAGACATTCTTTGACCTATTACTACTTCTGTCGGAGGGATGTAAGTTCCTTGTCTTTGAAAAGCCTGGAATCTCTTATGTTCTGTATTATACTGTTCAAATGGAGAACGTATGTTTGACAACAGCTGTTCTCTAAGAGGTGTTATGTCATTACCCTCTTCTACGTTTTTAACTATATTTGAAAAAACTTTGTCTATATTCGGAGTCAAAGTGTTGCACATATATTTGTTCATCCCCACCACAATATCTTGAACTGCTTTTCTAGGTATTAGTGGATTTGCATAAAGCGATGATATAAAAAGTTGAAGAGAATAATTATCCGAATCAGAAGCATGTGAAGTTTCAGCAACACGAGAGCATAAAACTGAACTTCTTGAACTATTATCAACCAACTCAATAGTACTCAGTGGTGGTTGAGAAAATGAATTTGTATCTTGAATATTTTCATGAGGAAAAATATAATTATTCGAATCAGTGTCATTATTGGAAGGTTTGTTAGTGTGTTGTCTAAGTAAATGCTTGCGAAAGGACTTTTTCAAGTGAAATGAACGTGTACAGCCGTTTTCTATGCAAAGGTATACCGAAAAAGTATGTCTTTCATGGGTTATAGCAAAGTGGGAAAAGAGATTTGAAATATTATTAAAATCTCTCAAACACAGAAAACATTTGGGCATTATTAAAACAGGACACTAGTCCTGTTTTACATTATTAAAACAGGACACTAGTCCTGTTTTAATAATAATTGTAGAAGTAATTATTCTTATTACTATTGTTCAATGTTGAGATCCGTCATTAATACGTTCACAGTTGTATATATTTTTTCATATTTAGTGTTTAAACCAAACAGAGCTTTTTGTATGAATTGCCATACATGCTTAGATTCCGATGGGTATTGTGCATTTAAAACAAATATTATTTTAAAGCACGCGTCAACTGCGTCTAGTATGGATGTTACCTCATATCGCATATTGTTGAGGACCACATATTGAGCAGAAGTCTCCTTCAGCGATGATCCAACGACCATGATAAATGGCTGTAAATGCAGGTCTAATTCTTGTAGTTTGTCTCTTCTTCTGGTAATGGTCTCTTCAACCTCAGCTGCACTTTTAACGTGGGTGATAAAAGCGTCGAGTACTTCCTGTTTGGAGGGTCGCCACTGTTGTCGCTTCCCTTTTTTTGGTCTAATTATGGTGTTAGTGCTCATCAAAAATGGTATGACCATAAATGCAGCTAGGTCCGTTGCCTCTTCATTATTTTCTGGAAAAACAAATATAAGTAAATTATGTAGGTACTTACTTAACAATCAAATTATTAACTAAATATTGAATTTGATAAAATCTATTAAAAACAAACATTTAATTAAGAGAAAGCGAGTCCCATGTCTATATCTATAGTCTATTGACACTACCCAGTACTTACACCAAATTAATAGAAATATAAAAACTCTTATCTAAGTAAAAGGAAATGTACCGTTAATGTTGTCTATGATGCCTTTTGGAACTCCATTCCTTTTATTTCTTGCGTATTCAATAACTTTGTGTTTTATCAATTGCCAATTATTTTTTAATTTCTCATCCGAGTCCGGATACAACACCTTGAAGTCCTTCAATAGCTGCAAAAAGACAAACGTAGGTATTTAGATTTATGTACATCGGTTACAGTGATACCTCGTATTAAACATACACACATTTCGGATTTATAATATTAATTGTGATTATAGTGATAGATATCAGAATTATGAATTAATATTATTATTACTAATAAGTAATTATATTATCTCAGAACTGCTTACCAGATATATGCCTCCTGGCTGGTTCAGTGCCTTAAATTCTTCAAAATACTTATCAATAGAAATAGCACTTGATGCCAGAAGATTTAGCCTGTCTTTAGTTGTTATT